>JBAWJQ010006111.1:0-253228 GCA_037783105.1 Bactrocera zonata
ATTTTTGAATGAAACATATTTAAATATTAATTTGAAAAATGTTTAATACCCAAACAATAATTATTAGTGAACATAAACTATGACACTCTTACAATTTAAATGTTTTTTTTTTTTTAATTTTAAGTAAATTATTCTCAATTTTTCTCACTCTAATGGAGCCAACACCAATCAAATCGCCATTAAATGCTAGATTCCATTATAAACACCACAATTGTTGCCATAGCCTTTGAAATAATATTTGCCTACAGCAGCTATTGTTGCGCAACACTTCACATACAACAGCCATATTCTTGCAACAGGCTACATTTGCAAGCACAAACACACACAAACACTTGGCCCGCCATTCACAAACTTCTTTAGCCCAACAGCGGGGCTCAAGACAGCGCGGTAATAGACATATTAAAGAAACATCTCAGCAAGACTTCTCACATTTCATTGCACAATGCAAATACGCAGAGCGTCATAATCCCCGACAAGTCATAAATCATCGGTGTTGACCTTATCAGTCAGGCGATAGCGTTGCCGGTTTGACACAGCGCTCATCGCTCAAATGAGTGGCCATAAAGTCAGCTGGCAAGCGCAAAATTTGTGCAGCGAAAATTTAGCTGCCAAAAGAGATTTTCCGCCATCGCTTTACAGTTATTATTAAGTGTTGTTGTTGTGTGGTGTTTTGCATGTCAAAATTGGCCAGTGTGTAATGCAATTAAAGCGCTTGTATTTAGTTGTAAAAATATGCATTTAATGCTTCTATCTATATATGTATGTATGTATATAGTGTGCATGTGTTCACGTAATCGGCTGAGTCAGCAGGTGATCAGAATGTTTCGCGCTGAAAAAGTTATAAAATTAGTTTATGACACTAATGAAAACTCTGCAGCATGGTTCATGTGTCATAAACTGGTGTAGCGTAGCTCATAAAATTTATTAACGAGACTGACTGTACCCT
Source organism: Bactrocera zonata (assembly GCA_037783105.1). Classification (NCBI taxonomy): domain Eukaryota; kingdom Metazoa; phylum Arthropoda; class Insecta; order Diptera; family Tephritidae; genus Bactrocera; species Bactrocera zonata. Next base: position 947 of record JBAWJQ010006111.1, read on the forward strand.
TCAAGTGGACTAAGTGAATGTCAGCAAAACCAATTAGCGCCGAATGACATGAGTTTCGACACAATTATGACTCAAATCCGCTAAAATTATGTGAATTGATTTAAAAAAAAAAAAAACATTTCCGACCTTAGACAATTGCGTAGGATGGTTTATTACCGTCGGATCAAATCAGTGCTAAAATTCCGTCTGCGGCGAAATCAAAAACTGTAAATGAAAAGTGTATTCTTTGAATAGAAATAGTTTATCAAGAAATCTGCCAACCTTCCAGAGACAGTTTTTATTTTCTTATGCTCTAATTAACTAGATTTCACATCGGTTTTTTTTATACTTTAGGTTTAAGGTTTTAGGTTTCAGATAGATAGATATAAATAAATGCCCTCTCTCTTTTAGACGGACTCACAAATGCCCCGTAGTCTCAAATTCCACTGTTGAGGCGATATGATCCCCATTCGGATATATATAGTATATTAGGTCAGGTTATGTTAGTCTGATAGGCCAATGAGCCCGGCATGTACCAGTTTTGGTACCTCAGTTGCTAGATCCATGACGAGTGATCATCCTTGATCTTGACGAATTTTAACAGATTCTGTGGCCTCACTATAGATATATTTTCCAGAGTATCATACCGTGGAGATCCCACGTAGTCTTGCCAATGCGGGACAGAACAAGTGCGCAAGAGATACTCCATTATTTCCCTGGTGCCTTGCTCTAGACATTTCCTGCATTCTTCTCGATCTGAGTGCCCCATTTTGTGGAAGTGTATTGCCAACAGACAGTAACCAGTTAGTATTCCAGTCATGATCATACAGTCTCTTCTATCGAGTGGCAATAGGAAATTTGTATACTTCCGATCTATCATTTTGCACATGACTTTTGTAGTTTTGCACCCAAATAGCTGCTCCCATAGGAGTTTACGCCAACCATCTTTTTCTATGTTTACTCTGTACCTTCGGATCCAACAGTGCGTTTACGGACTGTTGTGAGGTCTATAATTAAGTACCCTGGTATTTCTGACTTCATATCGACAAACGGCCGTTTGCACAAAGGGTTACCATCATATTGAAATAGTGCTTCTTGAGCGGGAATTTGTTCAGAAGCAGGAGGTTTATTACACTTTTGAACCTTTTGAGGTTGTAATCACTCTTTAGCAACTTTTCTGCAATGGGTGGTTACTTGACTCCAAGTATCCAATTCACTGAGTGGAACTTGGTAAAGGTGTTAATGGCTCCACTGAGTCTTAAGTTTGTTGCGTAAGAAGTTTGGTCGGTCCCCTTTTTATCTCTTCTCAATTTAAAGTTTTTACTTCGAAACAATATGAATGATTGTCGACCGCTCAGGTAGTTCACGGTTCCCCTCTTCAGCCCTGGACGGAGCGTAGATTTTTGATGTCCTCAAGTAGCTCTGTATCTAACGTCGTTTTGAGTTTTAGTTTACCTCGTCGCAAGCAAAAGTTTCCATTTTACTTCAGCCTAGAATTCATCCAATCATCACGTGGTACGAATTTCAGTGTCTCTCTTCCTATTAAATTTTTTCAAACTTCAATCATTAATTTACTCGAGAATGGAATCCCGTAATCATCGATATAGTAACATAACGGACTTTGGTTGTCCAAATAAATTCAAATTACAATTTCGACAAAACTACAGAGGTAATAATCAAATTTCACGCAATTATAAAATAATTATCAAGCCACTGTTGCAGCAACAAGCTGATCATTCGACTATAATTTAACACAGAATTCTCTATTTATTTACAAAAGTGGCATGTAAAATACTGCAAAGGGCACAATTTTTGCCTTCCTCATACAATAAAATGTAAAGCAGACAGTTTTCAGTGACGGCGGCGACTTGTTATAGGCACAACGTGCAGCTCTAGGCCAAGAAATGGCAATGTTGCACGTTTGATTTGGTATAGTGCATTGGTAGTCTAGAGACACACACTAGGAGACTGTCTGGGCGGCAGCCGACACGTAGTTCGGACGGTAAGAGTATGTTAGTAGATATGTGCATTTATAAATGTGGGTACTTGTTGTGGAGACTTTAGTGGCCTACGACGCTGTTTGTGACTGACTTTGAATTCGGTTTGCGGTGGCACAACATTAGGCAGCTGATTGATTGTCAAACGTGAGCGGAAAACAGAAGGCAAACTAACTAACAATAATAAAACATAATCACGGGAAATTATAGTCATTAGAAGAAATATAAAATTTTTACATATAAGTATACATATGTGGGCTTATGTGCCGCGCAATACGTATAACTATTTTTTCAAGACCGTATTAGAAGCTTACAATTATTAAAAATAAGCGATCGAGTTTTGACTTAGATCATTTGTACTTCAGAACATGGCATGCAGTAAGCCACAGTAATGAGGGTAAAGCTCACTTCGTTTCTTTCTTTGACACTGGAACCGTGGATCGGCCGAAAACACAAAACATCGACAGTTACATCAAGCATTTGCGTGGCGCCGCTGGTTGTGCATCCCAAGTGTAGACAGGTCGCTATGCACTTGATCCTTCCATTGGTTGCGTAGGTGCCCTTGCTCCGGTTGTCCACCCACAACCCAAAGAGCGCATTCATTGGATACTTGGCTCATATAATTCAAGATTCCATTTTCTTTGATACTGAACTCTCAAGAGAATAGCTTGAAAGATCTTGCGAAGAGCATTTCTCATGAATGCTCCAAGTGTTATCTCTACTCGGTTAGTCATCGTCAATCATTCCGCATCACATAATAAATCGGGAACATTAAGACACTTATAGAGACTATAAGAGATTTATAGACTTATTTTTGTCTGTCAAGAGAGAGATCTGCTTCCCGATTACCTTCTAATCCCAAAGTAGCACCCATTGGCAAGATTATTCTGCACTTGATCTCTATCTTGTTGGTCGTTATGCTTGTTTCGAGATAAATAAACTCTTTCGCTTTTCAAATTTATAACCGCCGACATTGGCGTAGTTCACAAGAGGCTAAGAATACTGAAGAAGGCGGACGAGTAGAATTCATCACCCTGTGTAAAACCCTCTCTGGTATCGAGCAGCTCGGAGGTTCTCCCGATTTTCACTGAACGGATGGGTGGTCAGCATCATTATGTATAATGAGTTTCGTAGGCATTTCCTGTTCTCTTTATGTGTATTTGGGCCTACTCGACGATATGGACGCTATTCCATTCTAAAAGTGGTTTATTTAAACTGAAAGCAATATTTAGAGAAGCATCCGCTAGATTTGGTGCAGAAAGTATAAAACTACATCGTCGTTTGAAGCTTTGTGGAATTATGATCCAGCATTAAAAATTTTATGGACTATGACTAGCATGTTTTTATTTCTCAATATGTCTTTGATATTTTGATAGATGCAACCAAGTTTCTAACTAGTAGTATTAAACTTTTTTCCAATATTTCAACTGTGAACGTCTCTTATATTATTAATTACGTAATTTAATTTACATAGACTATATTTCATACTTTCCTCTTATTTATAAAACTTTGAAGGCAGCCAAGTCAAAGAAAAATCCAGTGAATGATATCCAAGCTCAAATCTAGAGATAAGATTAGATTTGTTACTTCAAAACCATCGAGTAAAGGCCTCTCTTTCATTTATAAAACACGTTATTTCATTCGATTGGGCGCTATCATCTATTTCTCATCCAGTTTATAAAGCTTGGAAGGCTTCTAAACCGACCAAAAATGCAGCAAGTGGTATTCAAGCTAGAAACTAGAGTTAAGATTTGACTTGCTACTCCAAAACCGTCAAGTACAGGATTTTTTTAAACTATAGAAGTTCTTATTTCATTCACATTTACCCCATTTTATAATTCTCACCCAGTTCATAATTTATAATTCAATGAGTAAAACTCAAAAACGCGTGAAGGGTTAAGATTTGATTCGTTACCTCCAAACCTTCAAATATAGGCCTCACTTGCATTCATAACATACATAACTTTACTCGCTCGGACTTTATTTTATAGCTCTCGTTCAGTCTGTGATGTTATCCAGACTGCTAATTCGTTCAAGTCTCGAATTTTTGAATGTAATTTTAATTAACATAAGTTCAAAACCGCATCACAGCGAGAAATAGATGCAAATTCATTTATACATTCAATCCTTACAATAATTCCTTTAAATTCAAAATAAAATGCTTAAATTGGACTGCTGCTCTACACCTTAACCCTAACTATACAGCCTAGTGTCGACAAATCACGAAGTCTATATTCCATTCCTTCACAATTCCAGTCACACGTTTGAAATTGACCCCGCAGTGGGGACTTCCTGCTGCACACGGTAGCGCCTAGTAGCCAAGGTTCGTCGAACTGCTTCACAATTATTTTAATGCTGTTTTTTGCCACGGCGAGTAAGCGCTAATGTCTGCCTTTGATTTTTGCATATAACTCATAATTTCGCCAGCAGCAACTGATGAGCTGCAAAAATCGCATAAACATGTGTTGGGAACAGGCATTTCGTGCCTTACAATGTGGCACGTTGCTAATGATCTTGTTACTCGTTGCATTGCTGCTGCGCTACTAACGAGCAACTAGTGCTAATTTTTTTGTTGCCGTTACAAGGTTGCCATAAACAAAAATAAGGTGGCAAATTTGACCGTCTGAATGCGGTTTGACTACTGCAATTTATTTTTAACTTTATTTTTATGTTTTTTTTTCTGTTTGGTGTGGTATTTGAGAGAGTTAGTCAGAAATTTTTGATAGAATTGTGAACAGTGCGTAAAGCGAGAAGTTTTTTTTTTGGGCTTAGGAGTTATGGTTTTCAATATCTTTGAACTTTAGGGTGTTGATAGCTATGTTTTCAACCTTTTTTCTAACAAGATCTTGCCAGTACTCAAATTCTTACGAGCAGATTGAAACAGAATGGAATGTAATAAGAAAACTCTATTGGTTTTGGTCTCTTCTTTGGAAGATTTCCTATCTATATGTCTAAAAATCAAGGAACGTAATACCTCAGAAAAGTAACTCTATTTGTTCCGGCACTTGTTTGGAATATTTTCTGTCTCTACGTCTCCATATTTCTCTACAAAACCGTTCATTTTTCGAAAATTTGCTTTAACTGTCCGCAAAAAGAAATATTTGGGCTCTTGTAGAGCACTGTCAAAAAATTGACAATTAACTTCACTCTAATTGACAGATGACTGCATTTGTCAACTGTCAAAAATGACATTTTCGAATACGCAACTTTTGTTTGACATTTTCTCCAATTTTTTTTTTATTTATTTTACTTTTTTTTAGTTTTTTCTTTACCTCTGCATATCTTTCGGTTGCACTATTCATTTTATTATACTTTTATTTCCACTTTAATCGCTCGCTCACGTTTCTTGGGTGGTCTGTCACACACAGTTTTCGCCGCTCTCTTTTGAAACTGTTAAAAAATTAGTTAATACCGAAATTTAAATGCGTCACTAATGACAATCATAAAATGCAAAATGCTTGTATTAAATTTTAATACAACAACAAAACGAATTACAACAAAAACAAGCATTTTATTAGTGTCACGTTTGTTTCATTCAAATGTCACAACCTTTTCAAAACTCTAAAAATGTTTGTAAAATGGACAAATAAACGCATTTTTGTGCATAGAGGGTGTGTCGGTATGGACCTTTGGGTAAAATAATATGCTGAGAGATTGCTGTTAGAGCGAAAAAATTACATTCCCCAGATAATTCTGAGGAATGTCAAACAGTTGACAGACCTTGAACGAATACAAGTCCCAGTTCGTTAAAGTCGCAAGGCAGTTTTCGCGAGTTGTTTTCTTCCTAATCTGCTGTGAGTCGATAATTTTATATTTTGTTAAAAAATCTTCTATGTTGTCTGATCTGTATGGTTTGATGGCTGATCCAAAGCTCGCACTTAGACTATTATATGAAGTATTTTCTGATGCCACGAAAATAGAACTCCGCGGGACAAACAAGAGGAAGGAACCTCTGAGATGATTTCACTTCGTCTTTTTCCATACAGCTTCAGCAGCTGACATCGTGTAACGTTCTGAAACTTACAGCATATACTCCGATATTACAATGATATGTTAGTACCCCAACAACTAGGGATTGCTTACACTGATATTGAACCAAAAGGATCTTGCGACACCGCATAAAGCAATGGTAGCTCCGCGCTCATCAAGTTAACGCGAAGCCCAGCTATCCAGTAGTAGAACACACGAGGAGAGGAGAGCATCAAACCTAACCCATTCTGCTTGAAAAAGTTCTATCGGAAACTCATTGAGATGAAACAGTTCTTCTATGAAATAAGATCATCAGATTTCCAAAAAGTCTTCAAGTTTTTGTAGGGAACCTCGAGTAACGAGTCTGAAGGGGTTTTATATACTTGCAACTCGTCAAAAAAATGCGGTTGCGGGGATTCATTTAAAGAATTTTTAGACTTTCCTTTTTCCCTAGGCTATTTCCAGGAAGGTCTATGAAAGAAATGTCTGGCGTTGAGGAATATATTTCAGAAGACAATCAAATTTAATATTACAACAGATGTATAAAGGAAATGGTCGAAGGACTGGTCAAAATTTTGTTTCTTTACAAAATATCGGCTTCCAAAAACAGTGACCGTGCGTAAAGAATCGAAATTGTTATCAAAAATCTTGTTTCTTCAATCGTTACGTAGGCAATATACTATTTAAGAAGATCGTTCGAAAATTTCGATCGATTCAATCATTTCGGAAAACTTTTCTCAGTGACTCTGGAAACAGCGTATCGACAAAAACGCGATTAAATTTTTGGGAACCGAGTACACTGAAGTAAAAAATGCGATTAGCTCGGCTTTTTCTTCGAAACACTATTATACTATCTGATCAAATATGACCCGGACTGTTGGTGATGATAATAGGCAAAAATTGGAAACGAGTTTACTTGATAGTTTGCTTGAAATTATGTGTTTCCAAGGCCATGAAATCAATGAAAATGTTGCAGAAATGTTTTGGAGAGTCTACTTAACCACGAGTGTAAGTATTTGAGTAACACAAAGCATTCCGTGAATCTCATGAATTCGATTTTTTTCAATTCACAATCGGGTATAACTTCTTAGACCTCCAAGCTTTCGTAGAAAACATCAAGTTTTAAATAAAAATTATGTTAAGATCAATAAAACAACTCGAGCTTTCATAGCCATCCACGTTATATTATAATAAAATTGCCCAAAGAAACCTAAGTATTTACCTCTCTCAAAAGTCCTTATCCTCACACCCTTTACCCTCGCTGCACAAGCTTTTTAAGCTTTTCTTCGTGCATTACATTTTATGACAAATTGTTTACGAAAAAACTATGCGCACGATTGTCGTAAAACTGTTGCAACTCGTTGTCATTAACTGCGTTTTTATGGAGTATTAGGTAAAAACGGCCAGTGCCATGCTCTGGCGGCTATAAAAAACTTTAACAATTCTTTTTCAGTTTCGTTTTCGTTCTTCGATTTTTCCTAATGAACCATTTCTTCAAAGTGGCGTTAGTAAAGATAAGCTCTAACGTTTGCGGCACTAAAAAGTGGAAGTCGATAAAAGTTTTAAACTTTAATGTAAAGGCGTGTGCTTATAAGTTAAATTCCGAGTCATAAGCATAGATAACACTAAGATGTCGTAAAAACATGAGTTGTTTTCAAAATTTGAATGGATTGGGGTTGCAAAATCGATATATTGATTTTTCTAAGCTTTAAGCGCTTAGGCTTTTTATAGGATTGACGGATAAACAACTTGGCGATATGGATTTAACGAAGTGTGATTTGCATTGATAGTTTGTATGTACTCAAAAAATAACGCGACATACTTAAAAGCGGTAAAATAAACAGTTTTTAAATAGACCGAAGAATTGGGTTAAAGCTCGACAGATGGTATGAGACAAAATCACGTATTTGCAGACAAATATTTGTTATTAAATTCATATTCAAAATAGGCTCCAGAGCCAATACAAGTATGCCAACAACTAATGAAATTTGGGTCTCTGCTTGGATGGTCTTCAGAGCCTTAAGCGGACAATTTTTAATGATTTCCGTCGGTTTTTATAATGGAAAATAATAACAAGAAGTCACATCTGACCAATTGTCCGCTGGCGATGACTCTTGTTTCTGATTTTCACAATCCCGCTAGACGGGCGGCGACTTATGGTGGCGAAAAATCCATAAGCCACAGGTAATCAAAAAAACATACGACCAGTGTCTTGGATATTACCTCGTGGGAGTGACAAGGCATTTTACGTTTCCTCTATAGCACGGACGGAGTGACGTCTTTTCGGCTGTAACTGTCTTAATTTAGCCATGATGGAAGTTGCTGGTTCGAAGGACAAGGCGTTCTTTGTGATGGTTCCCAGCTAAGTATCAATCTTTTTGCTCTCGACTGAAGGGGAAGGTCATGGACCGCCATGGGATATCTTTTGGGAAATTCTTAGGCTATGATCTATACGTCCATGGACAGAGCAATGATACTCTTGCTTGTGCACTTCCCGGAGACGGTTCGGGATGACCAAATTACACCAATGGTCGTAAAAAGGAAAGATTGCTCGGATTGGATAGCTACACGGAAATTATTCACTGCAGACGTAATCAAGTGTGCACTAGCCTCCTTTTCGAACTAAAAGTTACCAGGGGCGGACGGTACCATCCCAGCACTTGTGCAACAAGGTGTGCAAAACTTCTTGCCAGCGTTAGAGATATGATCAGCCTCTCCCGAGACAAATTCCGTCTCCTTGTCGCGCTCTGTACTGGGTATGGCAGGCTCAAGGAACACTTTTCCAACATAGACATAGTTGCGTAAACTGCCGGTTTTGCAACATGGAACGAAAAACTCCAGAACACTTGATTCTAGATTGCTATTTGTAGATGCAGGCTAGCACCTTGAGCCTATCTTCATGGACAAGGATCACATCACTATCATCAGGCCCAGCAAGCTCCTGGAATTATTCAGAGTGATGGACCTTCGGGACCATATGTGGTATTGAAGAGGACCCAATAGACCATAGGTCGCAGTGGAAAACCTCAATTTATTTCTAACTATCTACTCAACTTGTTAAGAATGAGATCTATCAGAATTTTTTAACAAATAAGTGATCTACACCATGCCCTGGTTCATTTTATTCTCAAGAATGATGTGGGTATAATTTTGACGAGTATCACAAAGAGTCGACAGAGTACTTCAGAAGGTATTGTATTAGGAAGAGAACTATCGATAGAGTCGTATTTGTAAGATATTTGTTCCATCTTGGTGTTTTTGAAACATTACATTTTCTGAAATGATGGAAAATTCGACATATTGTATATAACACCCAGACGACTTATCCATGAAGTTAATGTGAGGTTTTGATATTTTCTAAAAATACTTAAAACTTCGGAAGTACTAGCCGAGAAACTGAGCTAGGGGGAGGTTAGATTTCATAATCACTTTACCTCGGTCTTTGAAACATTCTAGGGTGTTCCTTCATCGACTTAGCTTAATGAAAAAGCAATCTGTAATGTTTTATTCTGGATCAGTGATCTCTCGATTTATTGTTGTATCTATATACAAAATATACAAAATAATGTACTACGTACATACTAACTCTGCTAATTCACTGCTGAACCAGCAAAATCAAGATCAAGTGCATTGGCGCAGTTAATCGCTTATCAGCAATGCGTAGACTTCAGCGCACTTCATTGCTCCCTCTACGCGATCCACAACAAAAATAGCAATTTCTCTACGATTATGAAAAATTTTTTGTTGTTGTTGGGATTCTCCTGCTTTATTCTCGTTTATGCGGCGCATTTTATAATTGCCGCAACGTAGACCACACTTGTTGGCTCACGCGCTGCAACGAGAAATAAGAAAATTTATCGCAAAAACATCAAGGCGACCAACAACAACATCAACAATAAGGAAATCCTTTTCTTCACGATATCTGCCAAAGTATTCAACGCATCGTTGACCTATTGAACCACAATAAACGTGTGTGCGACGTTATCGGTGCAACAGCATCAAGGTGTAGCAACTGGCAGCAGCGCGCGGGGGAGTGAACTGAGCGCGCAAGCCCATCCGCGAGCGAGGGAGCGCTTAGTGTACAATGCAGAGGATGTGTGGCAAATGCGCTGGAACCTGTTTCTGGCTGACAGCTGGCGGCTTTCTGCTGACTGTTGACTGCTGCATTTGCATCTTGAATGAAAGCGTAGAAAATTATCTATGTGTAAGTGTGTGTGTGTAGCGGTGATGTGGTCTAAGGCTCCATAAATATTGACGACTTTGAAAGCCGGTGGTTTTTGAGTGCAAATAGAACATATTTTTTTTCTGTTCTTGAGCTGGTGCCGAAAATTATACAGTTGTACTAAGTGTTAGTATGTACTCAAGTGCATATAATTTTGGACGCAATAATATTTTTCTGTAATAAGACTTTTATTTTATTTTTTTTTTTTTTTGTTTTACTAAAAAGGCGGTCTGGTTATAATTATGGAGAACTTTGCTTTTACGCTACTATTTGCATATATTTTGATTTGTTTGAGGTGTGCAGTGATGCCATATTATAGTGATTCAAAAAGTTTAATCCAAGGTAACCTTAAACAAACTATTTTTATACCATTAGTACTAATAATACCCGGGGATTTTCAATCTTACGAATGTGTCCCGACCGGGCAGTATTCAGTTAGTACTCCCAAAATCATTGAAAGGTGGAGCTTACTGAGGTCGAAGAGCTCCCTAAAACTCTTCCCATTCACCCTGGGTCTGGAAGCCTTGCTAGTAGTTGGTCAACGCTTGCTGAGCTGCTGAAGCCCAACCATCCAGTAGTGATCCGCAAGAAGCCGACGGAGATCCAACCCGTTCCCATTCTGCAGTTAATGAGACTGCTGTAGATGATCTAGTAAGCTTATCGGCCTAGCAGTTTCCTACAGTAACGCTGTCGCCAATCAACCATACAAGTATAATAATGTAGCGAAAACAACAATAAGGAGTTGAAATATCACTTCCCTAGTCTTGAACGTACAGTCAGCGAGCTCAAGGCCACTATCGCTGATCTACTAAGGAGACGCTATTGGGTAGGTTGGTGGATAGTCGCCACTTTGAAATAGCTTGCGCTCCGGAGCAGTAAATCTACTGCCAACTGGCTGTTATAGGTTAAGTGTTCGGTTCTATTATTGATCTCACTTGGATAGCTTAGAGTGTCGATTGTTGTGTTACCTAGAACTCCTATATAATAGCTAATGTCAGCTTCTTGTATTCTCTGATTCGCCGATGACTGCCGAGATGTTTCAACATCAATGTTGGACAATGAGGAGAAAGAGCCTGAATATTTCCATCTCACCCTCCTCTATACAACTTTGACTTGCGTCAGAAAAGATTTTTAGCCTTACCGTATGGTCCTTACAATAAGAATCCTTTACTGAAGGATTAATGGAATTGCTGGTTCGAGCTGAAGGCCACTTGGCGTCTGCTGTTATACCAATGACTTCGGCCTGAGAAACTGAATTGTAGCCTTTTAGTTTGATGGTACTTAATTGCGTATGGATTGCTGAGTTGTATCTAGTGCCGCTAGTGCCGCTAGTGTTCCTACTTCACACTTTTATACAGCGCTGAATACATATAGTAGACATCACCGTTGAAACTGTCGATCATCATTAGTCCATTTTTCTTTACTAAGGAGTGGAGACATTGTGTTTATCAGGAGGTGGAGGTAGAGGTACATGGCTCCATTTTTCGGATTGTCAATTTAGGTCGAGTTCAGTACATACTCGTACATAGAGCGAGTATAATACCATGCTCGTTTGCTATGTAAATCTGACTTTGGGACAATGAATCTTCTACAGAAAAACCAAATTCGAAGAGCTTTTGAAGTGTTAAATTCAATAGGATTTCTCAATAGTTCTGCCCCGTAATGAAGAGTGGAAGGGTTAAATTGCGGAATTGTTGTCTTTCTTGAAAAAAGAGTGGTTTCCTTATCACAAATTACATAATGTTTTTATAAAGAAACATTTTTTCTTGGATGATGTCTTTTATTATATCCTGACTAGGCTATATTAAGCTTTTCACCAAGTTTGTAATATTCAAAAGACTCGGAGACCCCAAAAATTGTATAAATAAATGAGCGTGACGAGCTGAGTCGATCTAGCCCTGTTCGTCTAGTCGCTTAGTTTCTGAGATATCGAACAGAAAATTTGCACCCGTCTTTTTCTCACCAAGAAGCTTCTAATTTGTTGAAATATATCGGACCACTATAGCATATGGCTGCCATACAAACTGAACGAACAAAATCTAGATACTAATGTTTGTATACCCTTTTGTGGTATGGGTATTATACTTATTTTCTTTATTTCTAATGAATAGTTGTCTTATCTTCCACATACTTGGTTTTGGTTAGCAATTTTAGGTTAGTTTTCTGCAACTGATTCTAATTTGCTTTGCACGTCGCTGCGGCCAACTCAAACAGCAACAATAACAATAACCATAACACATATTGTATATAAACACAAAACATTTGTCCAGCGGCGCCACAATAGTTGCCACTCATTTCCCCCACTGACGCGCCGTAAACACACACACTCGCCAATTACATATTATTATAATATTTTTATTAAGCCAAAACTCCCGGCAGTTAGCAGCAACTGTCTAAAAAGAGTACGCATTACAGTTATAAATACACACCTGCCTGCAAACGTATGCGCGCGCAACTGTTACAGTATGACTGAGCGTTTGTGTGTGCGCCTGCGCAAGTGCATTTTCCGCGCTGCGCTTGTGAAGCGTGCGAAAAGTTGGGCGTTTCTAAACTTTCTGACCTTTTACGTTGCGCCGCCAACCCATCCGTTTAACTTCCTCTGCAATCAACTGCAGCAGCTCACTCACTCACAGGCACTTCACTGCCAACTGTAGAGCCAATCAGAAGTGTTTATATGTGTTGCTGTGTGTTTTTGTGTTTTGTGTGTGCTTTGGCTGACCAACAATTGCGTGTTTGCAGCAAATGTTTTAAATTTGACGTTGCGCCATTTCAAAACCGCTGCAGTCGGCTTGCATTTAATTGATTTTTTCTTTTCTTGCACATACACACACGTACATATACATGTGGTTTGTAGTGGCTTAGTTGCTTGAAAATCTCTAAATATTGCATTTATTGGCTTTGAAACTTCAAAGTATATTTTTTTTATTTTTGTGTGCGCAGTTTTCGCCTTTGGAAATGTGAAATATTCGCCACACTTGTCAGGTTTTGCAACTCTACAATTTAATTACAATATATGGTTGTTTGGAGATCATAAAAGTAGACACTTAACTGGGTTTCTATATCTAAGTAACTGCAAAGCCTCACTTTTTTGGGTGTAGTCAAGAGACAAGTCGTTGTTTTTGTTATAGTTTTGAACTCAATTACGCCTAAAAATTTTTTTAGAATTATTCAAATACTCTGCTTTCTAGTTTTCCTTTAGGTGCTTTACTAAACTTCATTACCTTCAAAATGCAACGCTGCATTTCCAAAACAAACAAAACAAAAATATCTCCAACTTCTCCTCACACTTTTCTAACATTTTTCTCTTAGCTTTCTGCTTTTACTTTAACAATTTTTAATTGCTTCCGCCAACCAAAGCATGCAACGTCTAAAGTGTGAAATTACAATTAAAATAGAAAAATTTAATTACAACACCAAAAACGCATTAATTGCATTCTGTAGAAATGTCTTGCACCTATTTATGTATATACACGATGTTTAACACTCACCACATGACCACTTAGGTAGTTAGTTTGTACGTGTTTGACCCATTTCTAGCAAATCCGTGTACCCGACTTCCGCCATTTTGGTGGCTTCCACTGCACTGACCCGAAATAATTATTTAATTTCTATTTTACGGCGTTTCAAGTTGTTAGATATTTTGTTAAACAACGGTAATAGCTGTAATTTTGAAAATTACATGACCTTTAGTAATGATTTCGAAGAAATTACCAACTTTAGAGTAGTGCGTTCGGTGCGCATGCGCAGCGGTTTAGTCAGATATCGCATCAGAACAACTATAATGACTTTAAGAAGAATAAAGTAAGCGAGTTAATATTTTGTAACGGTAGATTCAAATTAATTACATTTAATTAATGAATAAATGATAAGAAAAGTATGCGAGCTGGTAATTTTATTTCGAAACTTTTTTAATTACAGAATTTTTCGATTTCTTTACATCGTAAGTTAAGTTGAGTTACGTTAAGTTAAGTTAAGTTATGTTTATTTGAGTTAAATTAAAGTTAAGTTATATTAAGTTAAGTTAAGTTAAGTTATGTTTATTTGAGTTAAATTAAAGTTAAGTTAAGTTAAGTTAAAGTTAAGTTAAGTTATGTTTATTTGAGTAAAATAAAAGTTAAGTTATGTTAAGTTAAGTTAAGCTAAGTTAAGTTGAGTTATGTTTATTTGCGTTAAATTAAAGTTAAGTTAAGTTAAGTTAAAGTTAAGTTAAGTTATGTTTATTTGAGTAAAATAAAAGTTAAGTTATGTTAAGTTAAGTTAAGCTAAGTTAAGTTAAATTATGTTTATTTGAGTTAAATTAAAGTTAAGTTAAGTTAAGTTAAGTTAAGTTAAGTTCAGTTAAGTTAAGTTAAGCTAAGTTATGTTACATTATATTAAGTTATGTTACCCTATGTTATGTTGTCGCGTTATGAGTTGCTAAATTATGTAAAGTTATGTGAGATTATGTTATATATATTATGATATGTTATGTTAAATTTAGTTATGTGCTGTTATGATTAGTTTATTTATTTCGTTCACCAAGGTATTATATAGCAATATATATTAATTAAGTTAAGTTATGTTATATTAAGTTAGCCAATGTTATGTAGTCATATTATTGTTGCTAAATTACGTTATGTGACATTTGTTTCATGAGAGAACATGTTGTTCTATGTTATGTATATTTTAATATGTTATGTTAAATTAAGCTATGTCGTATTATATGATCAGTGAATTTATTTCGTTGTTCCTCTTAAGGCATTATGGTATAGCCTTTTGTATCTATGACACTTTGAAGTTTTCATTGTTCTGTAAAATAGTATTATATCGACTGATCATATTTGAACCGGACTGAACAAGAAAAAAATATCTTTTATAGCCAAAACATTAATTAAAATGTTTTCATAGTAAAAGAGTGCTTAAAAATATTGACCTTGGCATCGAACAAATGTCTAAGGATCTGTATAGGCATTTCTCCCATGCCAAGACGAAGATTTTCAAGCATTAGTTTTTTACTTTCTTGATCTTACCATCATTAACAGAGAACGACTCGCATGACCTCTGTAAAAGATCTACCAATATCTAATTCAACAAAATCAAAGCCTCCAAAGGAAATCGCAACTTTACCGATTGACCAACGACTTTTCTGCCCTGAACTATAGCGGGACTCACAAACACCGCAAAATGTCACAAGCATTGTTATTTATCCGTTTCAAAATAATGCAAATCTGAAAGACTTCAAGCTTGATATGACAGGTCCGTCATGTCGCAGACAAACTTGACAATGCAGTAGTTTCATATATATCACAGTCGTCATCCACTGAGGTTGTCATAGTGTCATGTGAATGTCAAAATGTGAAGTAGGGTTCAATCGGACAAGAGCTGTGATTGTTTTCCTCTAAGGTTTGCCGCTTTCACATTGATTATAATTGTATTGCGCGCAAAGCGCGGCGACTAATATGTCTAAGGTGTTCAAATTGGCTTCCGTGAAGGAATATGAAAGCTTTTTTATAGTGGCTAGACACAATGACTATGTGTAAGACGTTGTTTCGATATCCACGAGCTACTGAAGAGTGAGTTGAAACACAAGAAAACTTTAACTTCAAATATGGTGTTTTTAACATTTTAATTTTAGGCCTAGTCGGAAAGCTCTTTTTTCATTAGGGTGATTTCTGGGTGACGGGTCCCAATCCCTGCGACAGATTCGCTACGCGAGTGGGATAAAGTTATGTAGACAGCAGTAGGTGTTGCAATTAGACTTCATCAATCTCTTAAACCGAATTTGTCGGAGTAGCTCCGCTAAAGCTTTCTCTCTTTAGGATAGACAGAAAAATCACTTTACACTACTGGCTTTAACAACTTCGAAGTTCTTTTAAAGCCCAGCCCAGATCGTATTGCTTGAGACGAAGACTTTCGAAATTCGAAGACAAATATATCGATTTTGAAGGCGAACTTCGAAAACCTGAGAAATTACTTTTTTACATGGGGCTTAGTCTCTCGAAAGAAATTGATTTCGTTCAATACCCAGCCGGGTTATGTCCAGTGTTATATTAAATATTTCCACATTTATTCTAAATCTGCATTTCAGAAACAATAACAATACTAAGCATTAAACGTTTAATTCATAAACCACAATGTAGCGGTAATTCCACATACATGTATCCATAAAATTCAATGTCAAAATACCTTTCAACATTTGCCAGCCACATGTTGCTCTCATTTATGTATCTAAACAAAATACAACGCAACATCGAACACAAATAACGAGCCGCCGCCGAAGAATGCGCTGACAACACAACAAGTTCGTTGGAAAAATTGCCGCAAAACAAAACAAAATTGCCGATGCAAAAGATAACAACAGCCGGATGCCAGCAGCAGCAACAGCAGCGGCAGCGCAACAGCCAGCCGGCAAGCGCACGAATTCTACCAGTGCTCCAAACGCTAGCCCAAACATCGCGCGCCGCATAGCATAACGAGCGCACAGCAGAGCGCGGCGTAGAACAAGTTCTGCAACCAGAACGCCGACGAAGTCGCAACTAAAAATAAACTTTAAAAACAACCAGAGCGCAAAAATTAACGGCGGTGCGTGGCAAAGCACAGAGGCAGGGCGCGCTGCGCTCCGAAAAAGAGAGCATCGCGCGCCAACTGCTGGCGCAGAGGGGCGGCAAAAGCACAGTTACTTGGTTAGCTCCAACCGGCCGACCGGCAGCGCTGAGAGCGACAACATTCGCACAGCCGTTGCGAGCAATTGCTGTTGCCTGCCGCTGCCGGTTGTTGTACGCTGGTCGGGTCAGTTGTAGAGCGACGGCGCGTTTGTGTGGATTAAAATAGCGGATTGACGGAAAGGTGTGCGCGTGCGATGCGGGAAAATTTCCTTCACAGCTTGTTCGCACTTTTGTTGGTGTTTGTGTGATTTTCAATTTTTTTTTTTGCGATTTTTCGTTCGTGAAAATGGTGAAAGAAGCGGGTTTTCTTTTCGATTGTTACGATGATTAAAAGTGATTTTCGATTGTTGTTGGTATTTTTTTCAAAGCCAAGTGGGCACTTTTCAGCGCAAGTTTGTGTATTTGTGCGTGACCAGTGAATGGTGACAGTGTCGCAGTCCTGTTTATTTGTGCAAAAAATGCGAAAATAAATAAATAATGTAAAAGAATATTAATTAAATGCTCAGCGTTTGCGAAAGAAAAGTCGAAGTGTTTCAGAAAAATATTAATAACCAATAAAAAATTAAACCACAACAACAACAAAGTGTCTAACAAAATACATACCAAGTGTTTATTATGCTTGCCAGCAATTAAAAAGCAACAACAAGCTGATTCTTTCACTCTGTGGTAATTATTGACCCAATCGTTCGTACGTGCCGCGCGCCTGCGCGACTGTAACAACAAAAGCAATCACTCGCATATTGACTGATCCTGCTGCCACACAGTCACACGCACATTTGCGCATACTTCGCTACATACCCAGACTGCAAGCGCTTCTTCAATCTTCAGCGCGATTGATTGCTTGGCAGCGATTTATGAGTTTAGCATGTCTTGTTCATGCGCGCGCGTGTATTTGTGCGTGCGCGCTTATGCGCATAAAATAGCATAATAAGTATACGCATTGCGCACGTTTGTGGACGCGCCTCAATTATTAGGCGCGTGCACATGCGCAACCCCGCGCGCTTTATTAATTTCAGTGCATTTGCCTTTGGTGCAAATTAAATCGAATTTAAGTGCAGCGCGGCGCGCGTGTTTGTGTGCATGGATGTTTGTTTTCTTTCACTTCATCGCGCGTAATTATTATGCTGATGACACTGCGCCTATCGTTTGGCTACTAATGAAAAGGCGTTCATAAACGCAACGCAGGCAAATAAGTGTTTGGTGAAATGTAAATAAATTAATTTGTATAAATAAATAACAAACGCCGAGTGGGTGTAGTTGACGTGTAACAAAGTTTACTGCCAGTAAATGCCACACTAGTGTGCTTGCCTACCCGCAAACTAATTAAATTCCATAAATGTGTTCGTGCAAAGCGACGTCTCGAAGCTGAAATTAAGTGTAAATGTTGTGAAGTAATTTATGTATGTAGTTTAATGTATTTATTGACATTATTTTGACAGCTGCAGTTGTGGGTAAAAAAAAATTATAAAATTGGGGCAATATTAATTAAAAATTCAGTGGGAATCGCTTGCGGCACACTTGTCGAAAAATTCGATTATATACAATTAATAAAATTGTCAATAAAAAAAAAATTCGAAAAAATTGGTGCAAAAACAGTTCAAGAAATTTTTCTATAATTTTAAAGTCTAAAGTGAAAAATATGTGTTTTGGTTAAAACCTCAACTTAGAACTTGGACGAAGGAAAAAAAATAAAAATTGGATTTTTGGCAGATATTTGTAAAACAAAATTAAAATTTCGATGTATTTTTTTTTTTTAAATAGTTGTGATTAAAAAAAAAATCCTTCATCCAAGTCTTTAAGAATTATTTCATAAAGATTGGTCGAGTTGTTCTCGATAAATCGATGGCAAGACTTCAAAAACACAGTTTTGAGAAAAACGCGCACAAGACTGTTTAATAAGACAATAAAAAAATCAATTTTTTGAAAGCCGTAAACCCATGTAACCCCTTAGTAATAACACTAGTTTACAGTAATTTTGCGACTGTGATGTTAGAGGCTGAAATTTCTCAAGAGTTTTTGAGATAAAAATAATAGTCGGGACACGTGAATTCACTAAAAATTAAACTCAACCAATTGCCTGCACCGAAAACTTAAACTTACGATATTGATACGATATCGACGAAAAATTGGCGAAAGAAAGAAAACGCGTGCGATCTTGATACCGGTCTAATTACAATTCGTTTCTTTATTTTAGCAACTAGATGACTTAGCCTAAATCTTAAAGCTAACGGGAAAAAACAGTTGGAATGTTAGTATGTATGTACAAAAAGGAGGTAAGTATAATTCTTTTCGTTCAATATTGTAATAGATTATGGTAAGTATTAAGGTAAGTAGTAGATTAATATTAAGGTAAGTATAATAAATTTTCTTAATTTAATTTTTAACAATTCAATAGTTTATAATTTTTATAATTCAGTATTTTACAATTCAATTATTATTTTTATTTTAGGTATAAATTTGTAGATAGGTCGCTTGACGCAACACCGGCCACCTTGACAGGATCAATTTCCTTCAACCTCCATTGGAAGCAAGGCCAGCTTGTGGATGGGGCGCTTGATTGTGCCCGCCTTAGTCGCCACTTCTGCGACTCGCACCTTGCCGTCTTGGCCTTCGACGGTTGCGCCGACGCGGCCGATTACCCACTGCTGCGGCGGCACGTTGTCTTCGTGAACGAGGACGAGATCGCCTGGCTGCAGGTTGCGTTTGGGGTGGAGCCATTTGTTGCGCTCCTGAAGGCTCGTTAGATATATTTTGGACCACTGTTGCCAAAACTGTTGCTTGAGACAGCAAACAAGTTGCCATCTCTCGCAGCAACGAATTGGGTCCGTTGGCACTTGTGCTGGGGGCAGTGCTCGCAGAGGACAACCGATTAAAAGGTGCGCTGGAGTTAGTGCTTCTCCGTCGTTGGGGTCCTGGCTCAACGGTGTTAGGGGACGCGAGTTCAAAATGGCCTCCACTTCGGCCAGTAGCGTTGAGAGCTCTTCCGTTGTTAGTAGAGCGTTGCCGAGGGCGCGAACGATTAGATGCTTGGCGGACTTCACGGCCGCCTCCCATAATCCGCCGAAGTGCGGCGCCCTGGGTGGTATAAAGCCGAAGCTGAATCCTTCTTCGGCTGCGAATCCCATTAGCTCTGGAGCTTGCGCTAGAAAGGCTTCCTTCAGCTCGCGCAGCTTGCGGTCGGCGCCGACAAAGTTGGTTGCGTTGTCGCTGAATACTTTCTGTGGCATCCCTCGGCGACCAATGAACCTTTTAAGGGCGAAAATAAAAGAATTAGTAGACAGGTCCGAGACTAGTTCTAAATGTACTGCTTTTGAAGTGAAGCAAACGAAAACTGCTATATAAGTCTTTACGGGTGGTCGACCACGTATTTTTAACGTTGTATATATGGGACCACAAAAATCTACGCCACATATCAGAAAGGGTCGTAACGCTCGAAGTCTTTCAACTGGCAAATTTCCCATTATTTGGGTTTGCAACTTCGGCTTGTAATGAAAGCAATGTGTACAATTTCTTACGGTTCTACTGCAAGCTTCTCTGGCATTAATTAGCCATATGCGTTCTCGAAGAAGCGCAACCAACGCTTTTGCCCCAGCGTGGTGATTTCGAAAGTGCAGGAATCGTAAATAAGTGATAACGAAATGCGAATTCTTATTCAGTAATAATGGGAATTTGGCATCGTATGGGAGAGGTGCATTTAATAGGCGACCTCCTACTCGGATTAATTTAAAGGAAAGCGACGTATCCGAGTACTCATGCAAGAACGGGTTGAGTTTTTGCAAGTTAGCGGGTAGCGTCGTGCCTTTAGTCAGTTTTTGGATTTCGCTCGCAAACTCAGAATGTTGAATCACCTGGACAATTTTCAAAAAACTCAAGTTTAATTCATCTGCAGTCAGAGCTCTTCCCACAGTAGGCATCTTTGGTCGTCTGATCCAGCGTAATAAGTATGCGACCACGCGAAGCAACTTTTGATGAGAAGAGAATTTCTCAATCAGCTCCATTATAGTGTTATCTTTCACATTTGCAGAAAATGTGACAGCGTTTTTCTTCTTCTCTAAGGCTTCGCTTTCTGGGGAGAGCTGGAAGTGAGCGTTAATTGGCCATAAAGCGGGGTCTTCTAGGAGGAACTGTGGACCGCCAAACCATATAGAATTATTCAATTCGTCCACGTTACAACCCCGAGACACTTGATCCGCAGGATTTTGTTTCGTTGGTACATGTCGCCACTGTACATTGTCAGTCAATTCTTGGATTTCGGACACTCTATTTGCGACAAAGGTTTGTAATGAAGATGGATGCGTTTTTACCCAGTGCAATACAATTTCAGAGTCTGTCCAAAATATAATTTTCTCGAATCGTCGACTCAACATTGGTGCAACTCGTGACCATAATTTGGCAAGAAGATGTGCTGCCGAGAGCTCGAGACGCGGAAGAGACTTGGTCTTCAGCGGAGCCACTCTAGACTTTGCAGTAAGCAGCATACATTTGACACCACTAGCAGATTGGCTTCGTATGTATATGCAGCATCCGTACGCTCTTATTGAAGCGTCGGAGAAGCCATGGACTTGGCATGTAGCAGTCGACTCTAGGTTTACATACCGAGGAATGCTAATTGACGAGAGCTGCAGTAGGTTGGCTTTGAAATTCTGCCAGCTAGTGTCGAGGCGCAATGGAATCGACTCATCCCAATCTAGTTTTTGAATCCAAAGCTCTTGCAATAAGATTTTTGCTTTGGTAACTAATGGGGCTAATAATCCAAGAGGATCGAAAAGGCGAGCGGAGACTGACAATATGTTCCGTTTAGTGGCTCGCAGATCAGTAAAGTTGGCATCCAAAATAAACCGAAACAAATCCTCTTTCGGCAACCAGTGGATTCCTAGTGTTTTAGTTGAATTTTTGTCATTGAAACTTAATGACTTTTCAGTGCAATCACTGTCGAAAAATTTAGGGTGGTTCGAAAACCACTTTGTTAAAGTGAATCCTGCCGAGTTTAATATTTTAATTACTTCACTTCTTATAAGATCTAGAGACTCAAAATTTTCAGATCCTGTCAATAAGTCATCGACATAAAAGTCTCTTTTAATGGCCAATGAACCGAGTGGGTATTTAGTTGTATTAGCATCGCTGAGCATTTGTAAACACCGTGTTGCGAGAAATGGAGCAGGCGCAGTGCCGTATGTGACGGTGTTGGGACGAAAAATTTGAATTTGCTCAGAAGGATGCTCTCTCCACACAATAAGCTGACAATTTCTGTCTTCTTCGTGCACCATTATTTGGCGGTACATTTTAGTAATGTCTGCCGTTAAAGCGTACTTGTGTAGACGAAAACGAAGAAGAGTTGAGTACAATTCTTCTTGGATGGTTGGGCCTACCATCAAAAGTTCATTCAACGCTATTTGAGTTGAAGATCGACTCGAAGCATCAAATACAACACGTAATTTGGTTGTTGTGCTCTCGGGCCTTAAAACGCATTGATGCGGAATGAAGTAGTGTGGCTCACTCGGGATCTTATTGTTCGTTGGGCTCATGTGACCCAATGCTTTATATTCATTCATAAAGTCCAGATACATTTTACGAAGTTCTGGATCTTTTAATGTCCTTCTCTCCAGGGCCTGAAACCGCCGAACTGCGGTTTCATAGGAGTGACCGAGTAACTTACGGTCAGCTTTAAAAGGCATTCTGACTTGAAGCCGTCCTGAAGGCAATACTTGAGTAGTATTAACGAAAAACTTTTCACACTGTTGTTGCTCTGGTGTGAATTTGATGCCATTTGATTCTGAAGGTAATTCTTCTAGAGCCCAAAATTTTTGGACTACTGAATCGATTGACGTTAAGTCTTCTTCAGCTTGGCATAATGTGCTATGTAATCTGGGAGGAGAACTTATATTACTGGCGTATTTGCCAGACACAATCCATCCTAAAAGGGTTTTCTGAAGTGTTGGTTGGTTAGGACCATTTTTAATTTGGCCAACAGCTAAAAGGTCGAAAAATGTTTCAGCACCCAATAGGATATCCACTTTTTTAGATTTGTGGAATTCTGGGTCCGCCAATTCAATATTGTGCGGAATTTGCCAGCCATTAACATTGATGTTATGGTCTGGATGATTTGCCGAAATGCATCGCATTACCCAGAATTCCGCCGAAAATTCAAAATTATTTAACCGCGACTTGACAAACGCGCTTAGTTTAGACCCCACTTTTGTATTGGAATTGCCAATTCCAATTACGCTTAATGTTTTGTGCTGACGTCGAATCCGCAACTTTTGTGCCAAGTCCTCCGTCATAAAGTTGACCTGGGAGCCTGAGTCCAGCAAGGCTCTCGCAGGCAGGTAATCTCCGCAGCCGGTCCTCACTAGAATTACTGCTGTTGCCAACATGACTCGATCCGGCATACTGGCTGTATGCATGGCATGTGTGGTTGATGGTTGCGGATGAGGTACAGCGGGGAAGGACACTGGATACTGGTGCAACAGCGAGTGATGGGATCGATTGCATATGCGGCAACGATCCGCTCTGCATTTGGAAACCGTGTGACCCTTACGCAAACAATTTATGCATAAGGGCACCGATTTCACGAACTCGAACCTCTGCTGCACCGGAAGCGCCTTGAAGGTGGGGCAGGCAGTCAAATGGTGATCCCTCGATTTGCACTGTTGGCAAAGAGGCTGCCTCGTATTTGCAGCAACCAGCGCCGATTTGGTCCTGTCCATTTGTTGTTGCTTCCCATGACTCGTACTGCCTGTTGGTATGGGCTTCGTCCTTGAGTGTGATGCTCCTTCCGCTGATAGTTGCTGGTATCTCCTATTTAGGGTGGCTTCACAGTCCTTCCACAGTGGCAGTTTGTCATAGTCCAGCGCTTCTTCCCATTTGGATCGGGTGGCAGGGTCAACCTTTGTCATTACAATGTGTATAATTATAGCGTTTGTAATCTGTTTCTCATCGCCCAGCGATAGCAACGAGTCATACACTGCTGACACTTCGTCAATCATTGAACGCAGGGAAGGCGCAGAAGGCTTTGGGATTGTTGGCAGCTCAAAAAGTTTAGATATTGTATTGAAAAATATCAAACATTTATTATCATAAACTTTTTTGAGACTTGCCAACGCTTTCGGATAATTTTCATCCGACATCTGGAACGCTTTAACTGTTCCCAGAGCCTCTCCAGATAGACAATTTACCAAATGGTTAAACTTTTCAATATCTGGGATATTTGGATCATTATGAACCAAGCTCTCAAACAAACTCATAAAATTTTTAAATTCTGAATATTCTCCCTTGAATTTCGGCAAATTCATTTTAGGGAGCCTTGAGCTGTGAGAAGCTACGAAAGATGTTTCGGCAATTGACGTTCGATTTTTGGCTAAAATATTTTTAATTATTGATTTCGTTTCAACAATTATGTCCTCTAACTCCCCTCGGGCCATGTCGTCTTCATCAATCTCTTCAATTTTAGATTGGCATTTCATTAACTTTTCGCTGTGTGAATTTAATATGTCGAGCCGACATTCCAATTCAATTGGATCTAACGACATGGTTTTTTCTAAGAGGCCCGTCTTTATTCGCAAAATACTATTTTTTGCCACCGTCCTTTGACGCTTTAATGACTTTAAGTCGATTAACTCCTTACTTGGAGAGAGGTTGGCGATAGTTGGCTTTGGCTTGCTCATTTTGCGTGTTTAAAATGAATTTCCGAAAAAAAAAAAGACTACAAAGGTTGGCAACAGATATATTAAGAATCGATAACGAAAACGAAAAAATATATACTATATATATCGATTCCCAAATACACGAAAGCCAAACCAATAGCAATAAAGGTTGGCAACAAATATATTTGGAATCGGTTACGAAAACGAGAAAGAATAATATCGATTCCCAAGTATACGAAAGCCAAACCAATGAGTTATGCAAATGAGCAAGAGCAAGCACAATTGAAAATTTAACGCGAAAAAATATTGTCCAATAATGAAATTTGCGAAAACCCGAGATAATGTGCGAAAAAATTGACCGAATTAAAATTTCAAAATTATGCGATTTACAAAAGGGTCGCACCTTAATGTAGGCAAATCCGCAATCCCAAAATCCCTTCACATTCACTTCAATATGTAATATGTATATATACAAGTATGTATAACCATATATAATATATGTATGTATAAATAAGCGTTTAATGTGAAAAGGAGAGCCAAAAACTGAAAGTGTGCGTTTGCAGTTTTATTATTATTGTTTTTTGTTTGCACCACTTTCAATAATTCGCACTCGTTACCTGGTGCGTCGGCTGTTTGCCGGCGCTTACGTCCCTCTGGCACAGGATACAGCGGCAGCTCATTCCCACGACGACTTAAGCAGCAGCGGATAGACGGCAGCAACGAAGTGATGGCACCAGCGGAATTATAGGAACTGCGGAGCAATGACAGCAGCAGCGACGTGATGGCAACGACGGAGTTATAGCAGCAGCGACGGGATGACAGGAGCGGAGCGACGACAGCAGCAGCGACGGAGTTATAGCAGCAGCGACGGGATGGCAGCAGCGGAGCGACGACAGCAGCAGCGACGGAGTTACAGCAACAGCCTCGGTGGCGCAGTAGCCGAAAACCAACAGCGACGGGATGGTAGCAGAGGAGCGATGATAGCAAAGTGATGGCAGCGAAGTAATAGCAGCAGCAACGGGATGGCAGCAACGGGATGGCAGCAACGGTGTTATAACAGCAGCGGATTGAAGCACCAAAAAGTTGCGGATAGCGGTGGAAACGGTTTGTCGTTTTTACCGGCACTTTACCGGCTTTACCGGTTTTTTAATTATGCGGCACTTTAAACAGTTTATAAAACTGTTTCCCGTTTTTTTCACAGTAACGTATTTATAATATTATTTTTGGTATTTCCAAAACTTTTGAGCTTTTATTTGCGCCCACCACTGTTCCGCATATAAAATTCACCTTAGTACCACCTTTTATTTTAATTCTTTCTTCTTCGCTTTGGTGGATTTTTCACTTTACACTAAGCACACACTCCACAATTTTTCTCCTTTTTTTTCTTTTAGGATTTTTATGCTGAGGTAAGTATACGGTAAGTATTTTAGCACTTGATTTAACACTGTATGTATATGTATATATTTTTTCCACAGATTTCCACTGCACTTATATTATATGTATGTAAATGTATATTTCGTTATTTTTATTATAGGTTCCACTTATTATATTTTTGTATTGGACTGCACGCACTTCAAATATCTTTTAACTGTATGTATGTACATATATGTACATATATATGTTTTTATAGTTGGATCCTTAATCCTTTTTATAATATGTTTTTTTTTTTTTTTAACTTGCCACTTCACTTAACCGTGAGAACCGTGAGAACCGACGATCCGAAAACCGAGAACGACATTTGGCAATTGGTTGCGAAAAAGATATTTTATATTGTATGTAGTTATTTTAATTTTCTAATCACGCTCATGTCCCTGCTCGGGCGCCATGAAATTTCTCAAGCGTTTTTGAGAATAAAAATTAATCCGGGATGCGTGTTGTTATATTTTTTTTCTCTAAATATTCACTCAACAAAAACTTGACCAACTGCCTGTACCATTTACTCAAACTTGCGGAAAATACGAAAAGTTAGCGAACGAAAGAAAACGCGTGCGGATTCAATAGCGGTCTAATTACAATTCGTTTCTTTATTTTAGCAACTAGATGACTTAGCCTAAATCTTAAAGCTAACGGGAAAAAACAGTTGGAATGTTAGTATGTATGTACAAAAAGGAGGTAAGTATAATTCTTTTCGTTCAATATTGTAATAGATTATGGTAAGTATTAAGGTAAGTAGTAGATTAATATTAAGGTAAGTATAATAAATTTTCTTAATTTAATTTTTAACAATTCAATAGTTTATAATTTTTATAATTCAGTATTTTACAATTCAATTATTATTTTTATTTTAGGTATAAATTTGTAGATAGGTCGCTTGACGCAACAGAGGCTGTGTCTTGCTTATTTTGCGTTGCTAGTCAAGAGGTGTAAGGGACAAACCACCACCCTTTACAATAATTACAAAAAAAGCTGTACGTTATTGAAAATTATTTAACACAGATTCGTAATCAGGAATCACCAAATACCCCACAGGCCTACATATTAGCACATCGGTCGCAAGTTTTTCCTGGAGATTTGTTGAGTAGTGTAATTATTTCAATTTTGGTAAAAAAAAAAATAAAAATCAAAAACCAAAGACGATTTTGTTATTTTCCATAGGGATCTTTCTTTTGCTGGAAATCGAAAAAACAATAATTTTTAACCCGCAAAAATTCAACCATACCATTCACCCCCACCCTCTCTCTTGCCGACTACAGATCGTCTCTAAATTATTTTTCCCTTCATTTATCTTCCTTATCCGTCTCACTGCGATTTATTTTCATTCAAAAATTTTCAACAACATATATATACTTTGTGGCAAAAAAGTACCCAGAAATTGTAAATAAAACGGAAAATATTTAATAATTCATCACTATTTATTTTTTCGCCTTCAAAGTAATACCCACCAGATGTAATACAATTATGCCAACGGTTTTTCTGGTTCTCGACCCACCTTTTGGAATGGCCTTCAGCTCCTTCAACGAAATTTGGTTTATTTCCTCGATCGACTGAAAACAAATTCCATTCCGATGATTGTCGATCGGCAGTTATAATACTCTCCATGAATGTGTTTACGGTACTCTATTTGTAAAAAAATCAGCTTTATTGGGACGAGTCGAGCAAGAGCGCGTTTAGGTATGAATACATAAAATATCCACCAAAATTGTTCGAATGGACTCGCGCGATATGTCGAGTTCTTTTGCCATCTCTGTAACACTTGCCTGACGATTTTCAAGAACCATGTGCTTCACTTTTTTAATATTTTCAGCAGTTGAAATGGGCGAAAGTCGTCTAGAAAAATATATGATTGAAAAATGTATGATTCATTACTGCTCAAACCTTCACTTCATATGCCAAAACATTTGCTCAAATTCGGAATTCTTACCACACTGGCCATTTTTGATGAATCCCACATCGGAATTTTATGTAGTTCAATATAGTCTTTGTTCAGGCCTCGAGTCGGATATTTCAGTTTCAGTAGCACGAAGGGACACAGTTAGATAAATTTGGCATACTATCGACAAACTTTTCCTTTTTGGTTTTTCGCTTCAAATAATTTTTCGAAGCATTCACATACATAAGTATCTCATTAAAAATAGAGTGGTGATGAGCCTTGCTCTCAAAATAGCAATCCAAATGTTTTGGGGCGATCTTTAATAAAACTTGAAACGTTCCTGATATTTCTATAAACCTCATGCGATGTATTTCGAACACAATTCTCTCATTTTTTTTTTCAATTTTATAGTTGTTGAAATAGAATGCCATGAAACGAATGGTCCCTACATTCTAATGGCAATTTCAGTGGAGTCTAAAATACCAATTATTTTATTTCTCAAACGCAGCCAAAAATTAATAATACTATTATACTCTGTAGCAATAGGTTGAAAGGGTATAAAAATATGTTAAAAGCAACAAAAAAAACCTCAAACAAAAAAATGTCCACAAATCCTTAAAATTCATGAGATAATGTTTAGCTACTGAAAATAAGGTTCAAATTTAACATGACAGAATATGTTAATATTAGCATAAGCTAAATAACTTCTGATATATTTGGTATGCAGTCATATGTATATTTTCACTAAGGCCGCCATATTCGAAGGAGTCAAAGTAGTAATTCGATTTCGACAATTTTTAGATGAAAATTAACTATGTAAGCCTTGACGTTTTCGAAGTCTTTGTTCGACCGCCACTGATGCTTGATGGATTCCAGTCAAGCACAGTATTCCTGTTGTTCTTAGGGGTCTCTATGTTTTCAAAAACCAATATTTTCTAAATAATTAATACACTTGTTGATGAAGACTAGACGACCTCGACGAATTCAAACAAGTGATTGGTAACTTTTATATAGAGTCTTATTGTAATCTGTTTATGTCAGTTCAAAGAGACTATAGGTCCTTATAGAATCCAACTATTTCGTCGAAAAATCACAGACATTTCTTTATCGACTATTCTGTTCCTATACAGTAATATCTCGCTGAAACACATTTATTTATACTTTTCCGATTACAATTTTGGATACATTCAGAGATGGCATAGAGCCTGATTTGAGTACTCGAAGTTTCTATGACTTTTAGCTGAAGATTAACTAAGTGTCTTCATTGACATTTGGTTCATTTCTTGAAAAGGGAAATAACCGGACATAATTTAAATGAAGCGAGTGGCTCGTTTGAAATTTTGCTTGACTCAACCGGATTTCGCTTCACCCTTAGTGTGAAATTGCTTGACCCCTTATTTAAACTCTATAAAGGTTTTTGTACAAACTAAAGGTGTTTGACCTCACTAGTCAATATTTTGAACTTACTAAGGGTTATTGACTTCACTTATTTAATTGACGTCACTAAAGGTCAGTCTTCGGCTACAACTTAATGTGTTTACTTGACTCAGGCTTAACGAAAAACTCCACTAAATTGGATAGAGATTGAAATATAGAATTGAAAAGATTTCATTTTGCTTCGTTTACGGTTTTCTTTATCTATTTTCCAAGCAAATATTGAAATCAATAGTTATTTTTAAATATTTTCGATTTGTTGCAAATAGTTTTAAATACAACTACAACATCCATTATTCATAAAATAATTTGCTTAACCGATTTTCTACTACAACTTCACTTCAAGCGCTTTCAACCGGTGACCTTTAGTTGCGGTGACCCAAATTCCTTAACAAAAACAAAATAATAATAAAAAAGAACTACAAAATGCATGGAATTAGTTGTTGTTGCTTATGTCTACATATTTACAGACAAAAACTAATGTGTAACAATTACGTCCACTGTGTCTTATCAGCAGCGAAATCACGTCACTTAAATAGCCCACAACGGGCCGCGGCGTGCTGCCATTATTTACAGTGCACACACACACAAGCAAGCATGTTGCAACACGCTGTTGCATGCCAATCTTATCGGCTTTATAAAAATTAAGCAAATTTGTTAAAATATTTTTTTTTTCTGTTTTCAAACAAGTCAGATTGTAAGGCTTTATCTTGGATATCTGCTATTTGCATTTCGTTGGATTTTCGGGCATTTCGCAGCATCCCACAGCCGGTGCAATGGTCCAACAGCCAACAGCCACCAGACAGTCTGCCAGGCAAGCTGCCAACCACTCGGGCGCTTATCGCCGCAGACATTTCACCTTACACCTTCCGTGTTGCTCTGCTCATTTGTGTCGCTTATCTGTGTATGTGCGCGTGTGTGTGTTGACAACTTGTCTGTGTGCGTTGGCGTAAGATAACACAATTCGTGTATTTGGACACATTTGTTTATACTAAAAATACCGAAATTAAAAAAAAACTTAACTTTACATGAAATTGTCTGGAATTGTCTTGAGTGGCTGAGGGTTTGTGTGCTTGTGTTCGCGAGTGAAACGTGGGAAGACACGGCGTTACTTGTACTACTGTCTGCAACCTGGTTGAGCGTGTGCAAGTGCTCGGCTGCTTGTGTAAATATGGGGGCGGTGGTTTCTGGTGAACTATGCGCTAAGAAAATATAATTAAAACAAAGTTAAACAGTTGGCTTAATTAAGCAAACAAATGACAACAGACACTGTTTGTGGGGTGTGAAAGTTGGCTTAGGTGCAGGCTTTACAATGCTTAATTCCAAATAGTTACATAGTTGCATACCAAAACAAGAATTTAGGGTATTTACACATTGCACAGAGATTATCTCGACACCTGCTGTTAAATCATTAGAAAAATTCCTGAAAGAGACACAGTAAGAAAAAGCTAAGAGGTTACTTGAACGTTTTTTTACAAGCAAAGCAGATTTTCTCCACCAAAAAAAGAATCATAACTCAATTTGACATGTGACAGAAGTCAACTTAGC
Organism: Bactrocera zonata; assembly: GCA_037783105.1. Classification (NCBI taxonomy): domain Eukaryota; kingdom Metazoa; phylum Arthropoda; class Insecta; order Diptera; family Tephritidae; genus Bactrocera; species Bactrocera zonata. The sequence goes on from JBAWJQ010006111.1 coordinate 31,693, forward strand.
GCAGGGTTTCAACGCAAGTGCTGAAAGTTTGTTGAACAGCTGGTATCGTTTGTTCTATTCGCAACTCTCCAATGCTTGGCGACTCGAAGGCAACTCATATTTTTTGTTGATAGGTAATATGTATTTGGAATCATATATATTTGGACCAATCAAAATCAAGATGAAGATCGTTTTATACACTTTAAAGCTGTAAGAAATGTTCCAGAAAGGGTGTATTAGCTTCTGGTCAGCCGAAGGTTAAGTCTCTGAAGTAAAGTGGCTCAACAAAGTCTATAAGTACTTGCGCTGCCCGAATATCCACATTTTTGAAATAGTTTTTGGTCTGCCCTTGCATCTGATGCCATGTAGATTCCAGTCAAGCACCATTCTCCTGATGGAGTTAGGATTATTTCTCTTCTCTTTTTATGTATTTAATAAAGTTGGATGAAAATATAGTGTAAATGATTGAAGCACTTGTTAATGAAGAGATGATGATGTCTCTGATCGATGTTGTCTTCATGCATGTAAACAAAAATTATGGTTTCGCGTTAAGGAGATTAGAGAGCAAATAGACCATGGTAGCTGAACCTGGACGATCTCATTGAAGTCCTTGCGATATTCATCTCCAACATTTAATGTTGATTGAGCAGGATTACAGCTTCTAATAGAATATACTAAGACTATTTCGTCGGAAATTCCTAAAAGGAAACCAATTCTTACATATAAGTTACCTAGACAGATCTTTTTTTATCAACTATTATGTTCGTATACAGTGATATCTGGCCAAAACATATGTATTTAAGTATATTTTTCTGAAAAATTTAGAATATATTTCTTCAGGGATACCAGTGAAACTGACTTGAACACTCTCTAATAGTAGTGGTTCATTCTGACTATCATTTTTGAATGTTTTTGGTTCTCCATCTCAGAATATTATTTTAGATTGCCTTTGGTTGTCCATCTCTTATTGCACAAGAAACAATCGGAAGTGCAGTGAAAGCAGTATGAAAAAAGACCGACAACGGTATTACCCGAATTTCAGCTTCCATGAAGAAAGCATTATAACCAAATTGGTCCTTGGTAGAAAATCTTGTCGGTTGCTAATCGCCAAAGTTTTGTTAAAGAAGAATGAAGTGGAGACATCTAAGACCTTACTCCTCTATTATACTACTACTGCAAGACTGAGGTTGAAATATTTAACGCCTTACTCTCCACTGTACAACTAATATAAGACTGTGATTCACTTTGTAAAATTTGAGTCAGCACACCGGACCAACATTATCATCTTGGATAGATCACTTTCAGGATCGATCCTGCAGCCTTACGATTTCTTATGGGTTAAGTTACAATCGAGGTACCTTTTCAATCCGATACTTTACGAAACACTTAGAAGTTGGACTCAAGCATTTGCTAGTCAGAGATCCAAAGTCTTATTAAGTATACTTGCCGCTACAACTAGTCCAGAGGTCGCTTACTTCGATCTTAAAACTGAAAGTCAGAAGATAATCAGCCTAGAATCCATTTCTTTTAAATACAAACCTTACCGTAACCTTACGAACCGTGGCTAGAAATATACAGAGCTTACTTTTCCTTACTCATTGATTCAGTTACTTTCGAAGTACCTTCTCTTACATAACAAAACATTTAGAAGTGTTACCCCAGCTTTTGCTAGTCCGCTGTATGCTTTCAGCCACAACTAGTCCATGGGTCTCTTACCTCGGTCTTAAAACTGGATATCAGAGAAACAGCTGCCTAGAACCCATTTCTTCTAAAGCCATTTATAGCTATCCATACACAGAGCTCGATGTGAAATCAGTCTAACGGTGATTTCTGTAATTTTAACACGTAAACTGAACTTCTGCTCAAAGCTTCCAGATCTTCTATAAGCATTTAGAAATCATTACACAGACTCCGTTTGACTATGAAAAACTCCTTTTCATTCCCAATCTACACTGTTCAGCGCTCCAAGTATGGCGCTTCCCTATTAATTGTAAAGAACATAAAAAAATCTTCAATTAATTTCTTGTGTGAACCACAAGCTCATCACACAAATTCGACAAAGTGCTAAAAACTTTACGATGCTACTTCGAAACTTAAGCGATTCTAGGAACGATTTTGAGATATTTTCGTCTTTTTTATGATCGACTACTTCTACTTACACGCTTCTGTGCTTTGTTCTCACCGTCATGCTCTCCACTTCCGTTGCTTTGTGTACCCAGGCCCCCACATAAAATCCGTCAAATGCAGTTCATTAACAACAAATTAACTTGGCATTTGAATGGACAAACCCCATTAATGACTCTTTCAAGAAGCGGCGCGTAAGCAACAAGTGTAAGTTCAAGGGGCATGCACCGATAACATGAAATCGTATACTACCATATATATTTGGAAAAACGCATAAAACAAAAACAGCATGACGCGCTCGAAAATTAAAAGGCGGTAATCCAATTAAATACGAAATTCTGACTGACCCAATTAAAGCGTCGGTCATACCCGAAGCGACGGCTGGAAAAAAATGCAACAACAGCAGGCGCGGTATTAAAGAAAGCAACAAATAATGTCAGCGGCGGCTGGCGCCTACTATATTGTTACCAAGGAAAGCCAGACGAGACAAGCGAACAAGCCAAAAATCAAAAAGAAATGCTGGCGTCCAAATTCGGGCAAGGTTTTTGTGGCATTTTTGGTCTTTTTCTGTGGTTATTGAGTTTTTTTTTTCTCTTGGCTCTTGTCGATTTGAAAGATCAAAGATCACTGATCTGTTTGTTGCGCTTTCCGCTTTGTGCGCCGTTCTTTGGTCGTTGCGCTGATGAACTAGGAAACCGCAAAGCGAAAATATTTATTTTGGCCACAAACCAAACCAAAAAATAACGAAAAAAGAAACAAAAAAGAACAAAAAAAAAGAAGCTTGGTGAAGCCTAGCAAAGATCGCGCTAAACAAGTAGTGACAAAAAAAAAAGACGGACAAACAAAAACAAATAGAGTAACAATGCAAAAACACGACTTTTGAAACGTAAACATACAAACACACACACACACATGCAAAAGAAATAAATCTTGGTCGGTTCATTTTGATTTCAGTAGAGTAGCCGGAAAAAAGGATTTACGGCGTACAACGCGCCAAGATCAAAGGCGGCAACAAGCGCAAATATTTATTTAGTTTGTATGCGTTGCTGTTTTTGTTATGCCGAAAGCGCCACACAATGCTTGGAAGCGCGGCGTTTAAGGAAATAAACCACTAACCAAAATACTAACCAAAAGCGCCTTAGAAATAAAATATCATTTCAAACGATCTTCGTGGTGATCTTCATCCAAGCGCGCTGGCGCTTCTGCTAACTCTCTGTAAAAGCGGCATGCCACCAGCGTTTTGCCACCACAGACTTTATCAGTACGCAATGACCGATTGCCGATTGAAATAAAAAGTTTGATTGTGGCTGATCGCTTTAGTGATCTTAACTAGCTATAAAACTAACTTAACTACCAAGCAGGCCGCTTAAGCGCAGCGCATGTATAGACTCATCCTGAAACTCATACTTGCCTGGAGTCGCCACACTCAAGCTTGCGCCTGCAAATTTTAATTTGTTGCATGATCTGCACGCGTATCTCTGAGCGATCAGTTGCAGATCACTTAAGGTTATTTACATTTTCTATCCGCTGATCACTAGCGCACCAGTATGCCGGTAATAGCTGCCACAACAGCAACAGCACAACAACACCGACGACCGTGATTTATACGCTGATCTTGATTTAGTCATGGCAATGTGGCAGTTACACGGTGCTATCGTGGCGCATATCGCAATACTTGTGCGATCAAGTGTACAATAAACTAAATGAAGTTGAAGTGCCGGAGCTGGAGCTGGAAAACTGTTGTTGTGCTGCGCCAAGAATGCTTCACAGCAAATGCATACGCAAGCACAAAGCAAAACGAAACAATAACACTGTGATAGCTTTTTTCAAAAAAAAAAAAAGACAAGACCAAATTCGACGGTTTCCCCCTATTTCGGGTCCTACGAATCGAACTGCATCATTACTTTTTTGAGTTACAATCATGGTTTCATACAAAAATTTTTTTTGAAGTTTTTCATCAAAGTGGCCCATTGTAAGAGAAAGGCACATTTTTCTTCGGTCTCTAACTTTTTTAATGTTGACTTTTTTGGTAAACTTTCTTTGGCAAAGCTTCTCAGAATAAGTCCGTCTTTAAGTTCTTAGATGACTGTAAACCCCAAAATCAATGTTTTTTGTGTCCTTATAGCCAATATGTCGAAAAAACTGAAATTTAGTCCATTTTTTTTATGTTTTTTCCCTCTCGTTTCGTCAATATTTTAATTTACCCTTTGATAAGTATTGTCGCCATTAACCTCAAAGAAATCTAAAAGCTCCTGTCTTTTGCGGTATCCATACACCTTCACATCTTTAGACAATATATTTACCGATAGAAGATGATGTGCTAGGCAAATCGCTTGGCTTTGCAATAATTTCAGCTGTCGTACCATCGTATTCAAACGGGCTTGGGAAATCTCCAAGTGATGACATGGGCTTTTAACTTCGGTTGGGTTATACATTGAGAGTAGATCTGTAGGCTCGGTGGAAAATGTTGGCAAAATATATCTGTCAGTTGGACTTGGACATCTTGGTATCGGAACATTTTCTGAGTGAGATACTGGTAGCTGAGCAGATTGAACACTTTTGTTGAGTCTTGCAAATTTGTTCTTGCACGCGTAGCAGTTACCAGTATGATGCCATTGTGGATCTATCCAAATCATTGGGATGCCGAACCCCATTTTTAGGCACAGTCTTTTTGACCAGTTATGCAGGTTGTTGTTGCATTGCGTGCAAATGGTATTTGGCACCCAATCTACGTCTCTTATAACGGGCAAATCGAAATATTCCTCGTAGATGCCGGCAGTTCCCGAAGATATTTTGCGTCTACTCCGAGGGCTTGTAAATTTTCCACATACGTAGCAGAACAACGATAGGCCAATTGGACACTTATTCATTTTAATTTATTTTCTTAATATACAATTCACTAAAACAATGTTCTTTCCGCGAAGTCAAAGTCAAATTAATTACTGCAATCTATGCTTAAATTTTGACTCTTAGGCAAGCATTTAACGTTTCTTTCAAACGTTACTTGTTGTTATTTCTTATCAGTGCAGTGTGACTCGTTGCTTGCTGATTTGTGTTGGACATTGATAGATAAGTCTTGTTAAATTTAATTTAAATATTGTGTACAAATTAATGATACTTATTGATAACACTTATAAGATACAAAAAAAAAAAAAAAAAAATGGCACACAAACATAGTTAGTGTAGCTTTTTTAAAAAATACAAATTTTGTCAAGTTTTTTTTTCTAATGGTTAGTTTGCTTAGAACGTTGTCTTTGCTTAAGTTTCTTACTATTACAAGATGTCACTTAATGTATAAGTATCAAAGGGTAAATTAAAATATTGACGAAACGAGAGGGAAAAAACATAAAAAAAAATGGACTAAATTTCAGTTTTTTCGACATATTGGCTATAAGGACACAAAAAACATTGATTTTGGGGTTTACAGTCATCTAAGAACTTAAAGACGGACTTATTCTGAGAAGCTTTGCCAAAGAAAGTTTACCAAAAAAGTCAACATTAAAAAAGTTAGAGACCGAAGAAAAATGTGCCTTTCTCTTACAATGGGCCACTTTGATGAAAAACTTCAAAAAAAATTTTTGTATGAAACCATGATTGTAACTCAAAAAAGTAATGATGCAGTTCGATTCGTAGGACCCGAAATAGGGGGAAACCGTCGAATTTGGTCTTGTCTTTTTTTTTGACTATCACAGTGTAATAAATAAATTGATCTTTTGGTATCTTTCGTAGTGATCTTGGCGTTGCAACTGATTGCAATGACTTTGAGAAAATAAACAAACGAATGTCTCTTTGAGCGACAAGCAATGAGTAGAGACACAAGCTTCACACAAATACAACAGCAACAGCGCTGGCAATAAAACAGGTGTATGCTGCAACTCATCGTTTATGTATGTAAGCTGATCGTCAGCATGATCACTATTACGACTAATAAGCGATCTACGCACACGATCAATCAAACGCGACATTTATGCCAAATGGAAAAAATGCAGCGTTGACTTTATCGTTGGAAAAAAATTTACATTTAAACAATCGCATTCATTAATCTTAATCTCGGAAAAAGAGAAATCAAGCGGAAAAAAGTTACATTTGATGCGGGAAAATTAATAAATGTCACTAAGAGTAGCTTGAAAGACACAATCACCAGAATCAGTTATATTTAGATGCGCGCGAACGATTGTCTAAGCGCTCAAGATGCAAATAACAAATTGAAAAGTCGCGATAAGTGTAGACTGATCGTGAAATTAATGACTGAAAGATCAATAATAAAATATGTAAAATCACCGTAGATGTGAAGAAGTCAGAAAAATCACAGTAGATATGAAGAAGATCGTTGACACTGCGTTGAACACTGGCGAATCGTGCTGTGGTCGTGAAAACGTCCGCTCAAGTGATCGTTACTGAAGTCGATAGTCAATACCTGACAGTGAACTCCTCCACCAATCCTCCTCGCAAGGTTTGATTCGTCCGTGAAAAAACTCACCCTCTTTTTTCTGGCGAATCTTTCCTCCATTGAAGGTATTTGAGCAGAGAAATGACAGCCAGACCTAAGCTCGGCGACCTGGTAATCCAAGTGTTTCGGAACGATATCAAAGTGTACAAGGATTCCAGAGTGTACAGGCTCGCAGTCATCTAACCCAACTTTTCTGAGTTTTAGAGCATCAAGGCGTGAAAACTTTGTCTCAAGTGATCGTTAACAATTGAGCGAGTATGAGTTGTCCCACGATATTTTTATACAAAGAGTAAGCAAGGAAAGCTGTAACGGTTTCGGCTTCAAAAGAAAAACATAAAGCAAATACGGATCGTAAATTTTTTTAGCCAATAAAAAAATACAAAACTGGACCGTAAGCTTTAGCCCGAAAAGTCTGTTAGCTGGAAATGTAAAGCACAATGAAATTGAAGCAAATACAAACGAATTTCCAAAAAGCTGATCTACAATGCGAAAACAGAGCGCACTGAAGTACGAGGGTTGCCTTTTATATACCGTGATTGGAGAACAAAACTGTTGTGATTGCAGCTTCTCGACGTCGACGTCTTGTGTTTGTTGACGTGCGTTTTTTGCTGCCCAGAGGCGGGTACATATCTTGGCTGCAACAAAATAGTGGTCCAAGTCGAAGTTAGGACCTCGGAGCGTACGCACGTCTCAAAACACTGGAAACGTTTCTTCCGTCTATCTGAACATAATCTATCTGGTTGGTGATTTTTCGATCCGCAGACAGCCAGGTAGCTTGATGAATTTTCTTGTGCTGGAATCTAGTACCACAGATAACCGTATTCCGAGCCCGGCGAAGCTGATCAGCCTCAACTCATTTGGGGATATTGTGCCAAATATAGCTTCTTTGCCTACGCTGGCGTTAAAGCCGCCAAGCACGATTTTGACATCGTGGCGGGGGCAGCTCTCATAGATGGCATTTTTGGTCACATCATCCTTCCCTTCCGTCGGAGTTACCAGATCACAACTCTAGGCTTGCCAAATCCTGATACATAAAAGGCAACCTACGTATTCGCGTCGCGGAAAAGCGCTATAATTATGCAATTTCTCAAAGGCTTTGCTGGTGGTCTTACCACTCAATACTACACAACTCAGTAACCACTGCCACCACATACCTCGCTCCGGCTTTGAAGCAAAAGAAAAACTCTAGGCGAACTTTTTAACGAACAAAAAGGGGGTTTATAAATAACACAGCCGCAGTTCATAAGTAAAGTTCGTTTGTGGCAGCTTGTGGCAACTGCACGCGGGCATAAAAACTGATTGATCTGTAAACGTATAATCTTTTGTGGTATGCAACGAACCTACGATCAGGCGGCGGTAACCGATCGTCAAGCAATGCAAATAAAATTATAGCTGAAAGGAAGTTGCTCGATTATGAGACTACGCGCCGCAGCTGAAGTGGAGCGCTGGAAAATACGGCTTGAGGAGCTAATAAAGTAAACAAAACGTGGCAAGATTGTTATGTGGGTAATTTTAAATTGGACGGATAGGCGCCTGGGTAGGAGTCCTTCAATTTGCAGCATGTAAGGCAAATATATATGTTTGAGCATATGAAAATAAACTGAATGACTATGTTGATGTTTACATGGTGATATTGACTTTGATGATCAGTGAGATGGACAATCACTTTTTATTCGATAAATATCGAATATGATATCAAATTTTTGATAGTCAGGACAACTGATCACAGTTGAGGTTAGATGGCTCTTCCCAATAAAATGATCATATTTAGACTGCTATATAAATTCCTTGGTGAAGCCAGATAAATGCTCCTCTAGTTTGATAACTCAGCTAACTACAAACTGGCATGAACCTTTCACAAATCTGCTTAGGTGGTTTATTTATTAAATTTCCACAATTTCTAAAAGTATGAGATCAATCTTGATCCGACAAAGGCTGGACATTCAAGAAGTGTTGAGTTTTTGATATATCATACTCTTTCAAGCAGCTTAGCAACTGGCTTCCGGTAGGATATGCAATCTTACTGGATGAACCCTGAACAGACAATGTCCAGTTAGAACACCTACAACCACTGGAAAGTGAAATTGCTGAGGGTAAAGAGCTCACTAAGCCTCTTACCATTTACCCTGGGCTGAAAGAACCTATCAACTGTACAGTTCTATTAGTTGACCAACGCTTGCTGTGCTGGTCTGAGGACTAATCATCAAATAGTGAGCCGCAAGAAGCCGGCGGAGCTCCTATATATGGAGTTAGTGAGACTGAAATACATGACCCAACAGTCTCATCAGCCTTGCAGTTTCCTACAATATCGCTGTGGCCACACACCCAAACCAGTCTAATCATGTTTGAACTCGTTGCCAGAAAAAAACAGTCTGAGATCGCTTCACTAGTCTTGACAGTACAGTCAGTGAACTCAAAGCTAAATCTCGGAATAATTCTACGCTTCGGATCAATAGACTATTGCTAACCAATGGCATCATCTTCCGCTTGAAAAACGCGGCAGCGGTCAGGAAGCCTAAAACTGGAGTCGATAGACAATACCTGACAGTGTACTAAATCACCAATCCTCCTCGCAAAGCGTGAATCGTCTGTTGAAAAGCTCATCCCCCTCTTCTCTGACGAATTCTTCCTCCAGAGAGACGACAGTCAGACTAAGCCAGCCGGTAATTCAAGTGTTTTGAAACGAAATCAAAGTGTGCAAGAAATCCAGAGTCCTCAGGCTCGCAATCATCTAAGTACCCAGCTTCTCTGAGTTTTAGAGTAGCTTTCCCAACCATGCACTTTCCAACTATGTCCAGTGGTGCTATAGGCAGTAAGACACCATAGTTGATGTGGTTCGTAGGGCTTCACATATAGTAATGAGAGCCGCCCGTAGATTTCGTAAATCATTATAGGTGACCATTAGTTATCATTATCCACTATTTGATCCTCTTCTCTCTTATAAGTAAGCTTATTCCACATTTTAATGATAAGCAGACGATTTCCACTTAGAATATAGCTTTCATAAAGCCAGAAGCGATCAGCTCTTAATACCTGATCAATGATCTTTACATTTTTCTCTCAAAAAATACATGAATGGTTTCACACTTTCAAGTATCTAGTTTACAAAATGATCAATGATCTTGTCACATACCCACATGATCGCAATCTTATCATCTCAACTATTACTTTCAAGCTTCGAAGCTTATCACCATATTTAAATTGTACTAAAATAGTGATAAATATCCATGCATTTACATGGATGATCTGTTGATCGTGTCACACGTCGTCACCAACAACGTCGCCTCTGCGTGTTTGCTCGCCATTTCCATAAAAACCAAAACAAATTACCGACTGTTTGTTTAAAAGCGTCTCACAAGGCAATTTATTAGTGTTGCATGCAACATGCTACAATTGTGGCAATTCCACAAAACAGCTGCTAACTACTGACGATCAGTGCAAAGCAAATAATTTCTACTTCAGTGGCAGCAATGAAATGCGATCACTGGCGCATCCTCGTCAGCTGCGCGCATCCGCATTTGTCTGCTCGCAATAACCGACTGACAATCACCTTTTCCACCAGTTGCCGGCATAAATAAATGCTTACAAACACACACGGCTGGTTGAAGCTCTACAAATTTATGCCGAGCTCGTTGTTGCGTATAAATGTTATTTAAAATTTTTATTGGCAGTCAAACTGTCTGCCAAAGTAATCATTCACTCACATCAATTGTGACCGGCCCAGACGACTCAGTTATGCATACAGTATTTTTTCTTTCGCGTATCCTGTGGCTCCAAGCAAGAAATTAAAGAAGAAGTATATACATTTATACATATACATATATGAGCGGGTATGCTAATGTTCAAGCAGTGCTAGTTTTGTGGCTCGCCTGGAAACGGACGCAGCTTGTGCTCTTTACTTCACTCCGATCGCCACGATCACTTTTTGTTCGTCTGTGTAGATCATTCAAAAGTTAGTCATTGCTGTCGTTTGTCAGCCGTTTAGTTTTGTTTATTTGCTCACTCGTTGCGGTTAACAAGACAAGAGCTTGAATAAATTTTGCTTGTTACTCGGCTTTCCTGCATTTCTCTTGTGCTGCAACATTTTTATTGACGAATTTCCCATCGTAATTTTAGGCGTGATTACTACTTGATGGCAGAGTGCGTGTAATTGTTGAAGAGATTTAAAACGGATTAAAAGAATTAAGTTTAAATAGGATTTATAGCGCGGTGATTGAAACATTTCTTAGGTTATTTGTGTCTGACGATTACTTAGCCAAAAAATGGATAATTAGTAATAAGTGAAAGTATTTTGTGTTGATTACAGCATTAATTCGATCAAGAACCATTAGTACAGTCACATTTTAGAAGAATATATTCAATTTGTGGTAGGAAAGTTGGGAAATAGGAAGAGAACCAAAACAAAAATTTAAAGAATAAAACCAGCTTTCATTTTCGATCGATTTTTTCAACTTTAATGTGCAAATATCTAGTGGTCGATATTTCGAGCCCTCTTACCATCTCTATATCACTTGCCCGACGAATTTCACGTACCATATCCTTCACTCTTTTTAATATTTTTATCATTTGAAGAGGTCGGAAGTCGTCCAAAACGAGGCATGCTTTCAACGATCTCTCGACCATCTTTGAAGGCTTTGTATCACTCTTAGGATTGTGTTTTTTCATAAAGTTGAGACACCTTGCAGGGCCATTAAGTAATATTCGACTGATGCGCTTACTATACTCCGGCATCTAGTGAACTCAAGCTGGAAATAAATCTGAAAGATCAGATTATGTCCTCCCAAAGTTAGATTTCCATAGTCACTTCCAGTAGAGAATACCCACTAGACGTTAACATAGAAAGGGTATAATAAGAGAGGATATACCGACCTAAATTGGGACGTGGACATGCTCCGAAGATCTTGATATCTGTCTCTCTCTCTATTTTCATCTATCAAACTCAGCTAGTATCTTCCAAAGAGAAGTACTAAGCATAGAGAGGTCTTTTGAGGTTTTACTGAAAAACTTGGAAAGAATACAGAGAGTTTCCAGATACACAGATGTTGGCAGGTCGACTTTGCTTGACTATAATTTGGAGATTCTGCTTATAGGAATAACTCGCTAAAAATGGGAATGCCTCATAACAATATTTGACGTAGCAGCAAACAAGAGAAGAGTAAGGAAACGTTCATACACTTCATCTGAATATGCACAATTGTCACCATCGTATCTCGCGACTACTCGAGCTCTTCGCCTCCAATGTGTGATTTTTAGACTCCAAGTACGCCATTCACTGAAAGAGAGTTGGTGAAGGTGTTTATGGCTCCACTGTGAATGGCAGTCAGTGAATGTCTGAACTAAGTTGTGTTCGATGTCTCGTCATCGTATTGTCTTATGTAGACGACGTAGTTGAGAAGGTTTGAGAAAGCATGATGCTCCCAGGAAGCGGTTTCGATTCAAGCAAGTGACTGCAGGGATGATTTCTACGAAAAAAACCTAGCAGAAACTGCATGAAAAGGAGTTCATTAAGCCACTTAACTGGGTTCATACGGGCCTCACTCTTCAGATATTCGATAGGAGATATTAAGATGCATCCCGTTATAGTCCGAAGTACAGTGTTCTGACACCATATTGGTATGTCGTACTTGAGGATTGGCTGGCCGATTGCCTTGTATGTTGGCAACAACGTTTCTTTGTCTTTTCCCCAAGTGCTGGCGACTAGCGACTTGTGGATTTTGTTGTTTATTTTTTGTTCTGTACTTTGGCAATAATCGCGGTCGTATGGGGAGTGAAAAGGTACAGGCTGTCTAGTGTCCCACCTTAAATATTAGGATTATTGACAGTCGAAATTTTAACGCCATCGACTGCAATATTAAGGTCAAGTCTGTACTCTTTCGTCCAGTGTCCAGAGTGTGGTGTTATCAGACATGGTGTATTGAGGTGTGCTATATTAGGGTGTACCATTATTCTCCCGGGTGGCGCAGTGTACAGGCAGAGTGAAGTTTAACTCATTTCAACAAAAATTTAATGAATTTTTTTTAGCGATTTTAACCAACTTTACTTGCAACCAATCGCCTCAAACTGACGTCAAAATTCATATTAGGCGCTGTCTCGTTCAAATATATGTATACAATGTATGTGTATTGTATATATGTATGTATTTACATACGAAACATAGCGAGTAATCAAACGAGGAGCTGTTAGCCAAACAACTTTGTAACATACCTGCCTACATACACACTATGTACATATGTGTCTGCCAGAAAAAGTGGGTTATGAAGCCGCTGCAACAACTCAATTGAGTTTACGAACCGCGAGCCACTTTTTCAAAAACATACATTCGCTTTTTTTTACTTTTTATTCTTTAATTTAATGCTTCTACGCTTTGTTGTTATTGTGCCGTTTGAGGCCTGCAGCTTCTTCAGACAACAGCCACTGTGGCAGACGCCGCTTTGCAGTCTCTGGAGGGGCAGCAGCGACTACAACTGGTGGCCTAAAGTCAGTGACTGTCTATCAAAATAAAGATAGTATGTGTACTCGTATGTAGGTATAAGTGTCTATGTGTGTATGTGTATATGTACATATGTCTGTATATATTCAGCTTCAAGTGCATATTTCTAATGCAGTTGTTGCATTTTCATGCCTCATTTAATTAAAAGTGACAATTCCAGTTAATTAACCGACAATGTGCCCAGTTTTTAACGCCACGATTGTCTGACAGTGGGCATTTTCGCCAAACAAATACTCAAAATTTCAGTAATGTAGCGAAAATGACACAGTTAGTCTAATAACTTATTAATTATTAATAAATGAAATCAAATTGCCACTCACATTTTCGCTTCAGAATTAAGGCAGCGCTGCGAGAGACCATATCATATTACCGCTACTGTTGCAACAACCGACCAACCGACCAACCAACCGCCTGACAGCATTCTACAACTTTTTTGCCATTTGCTAATTATTTTTATTTTCTGCCACAAAACAAACGTATTTTCTTTGCAATTTGTTAGCGCTTTTTGCTGTTGTTTTTTTTTTTTTGCTTTTGTTTCATTTTTTTTTTTTTTTTTGTTGCTTTTCAACAGCATTTTCATAATTAATGTTTGTTGACAGATTTTTTTTCTCGCTTCGCGTTCGCTCATTCATTCATTTGATATTTTTCCACAATTTGTGTTGCGACCACTTCACTTTCCAGCAAAATGTGTCGCTTTAGTCCGGCCATTAAACGCTTCGTTGGCCACGCGTAACGACTTGGCCTCTGTCTTCTTTGCTTGCACCAAGACTCGGCCTGCTGGCATTGAAATCGATACTTTTTTGTTGTCGCTGCGAGTTTACAATTTACCAAAAATGGAAATAATTTGTCGTTGTCTTATTGAGTTAAGATTTATTGTAGATTGTCTAATAGTTGTTTGATCGCGCCGGTTAAATATAAATCTGCTACTAGTTATAAATGGTGGGATTTGTGAGATTCCTTGACGATGCGTGGCACTGAAAACAATAATTTGAACACATAGTGCAGGGTGATCCACTACGAGATTCTTCTTGGAACTTGTTAAAAGCCCATAGAGCTAGGCGATGGGGGGTCGAGCCGCGCTTTGAACGCTTTCATTTTAAGATCTCGACGTAATTCGTTCCATCCATCAGTCCGACCCTCTACGGTCACTGCCAAACAATACTGAACAAAAATAACATGACAACTTGACACGACTCACGCGTGATCTGTCAAAAAAAAGTCTATTGAGTAGCTCTTCTTGGATCACCCGTTATTATTAAAATAAAAAATTTAACAAGTTGAGGAGGCAGTTTCTTAGCTTACAATTTATTACAATCTTGTTTTTAGCCAAGCTTTGATTGTTACTTCTTTCTACACTTCACTATGTGCTGAGCCTCAGAAATTTTCTTTACTTAGTTTACTTCCCTATTGTTGATGTCTTTTCTATCCATTTCTTATTCGGTATTTTATCAGTTGTGGACATCTTATAGTCCTATAATGTATAAAGTTTAGGTAAAGAAGTCGATCCTGAAAGGAATCTCACAAGGAAAGCTTTAAACGCTGTTTTGTTTCATTAGCTAAAACTCCTATAAAATTGATCACAAGAACCTCACAAATCGACAAACCGCTTTGCGCCTACCACAAATTTGTTGAGATTGCTAATGACAGTTTCGGGTATAACTCCTGGTTCGCCATAGGTATGACTCTCGAAAAGTTTCAATCTCAATCTTGTAACAGTTATACAATTGTAACAGTTATACAATTGTAACAGTTATACAATTGAATAGAAAATGTCTGGATTTTTTTACCTCACCCATCTTCTTACAACTTTGGCTTGCGCCCGATAAGACAAATCACATGAATGTCTATTGAACAATGTCCATTAAGAACCCCTACGACTGCGGCAAAATTAACTTTGTTAAGGGCAAGTAGTTCTGTAGATCTCTTGCGTTCTACTCTAGGTAGTCGCACAAGAACGGGTCGTAGATCAACGTCTACTAAACGCATGTGGGATCCATTGGTTCAGTACGAGAACGCAAGGTGCCAATATAGATCCAACTCGTTCCCATTCCAATATGAGCGAAGCAGGGGTGGCCTTTTTGTTAGCTCATCTACTTTGATCGGGCCTCCAAACGTGTACATATATTATAATGATGAACTAACTTGATGCTATGTATAGAATAGTTCCCACCAATGTCAGTCGTTTTAAGCATGATTCCAAGACGAACGATATTATAATATCCTTCACAGGTTTTCACATTCCTTATAACATAAAATGGTAAACATTAAGAGGGGATCTCTCAACTATAGAGGTGCGACATCGCGAATATGAAGCACGAAAAATTCCAGATCGGGATCTCTAGAACTGAAGGGCTTATCTCGTATATGTAGATCGACGAACAGACATGGATAACCAAAGCCAAGTTTTGTAGCTTCTTTTAAAAGATTATGAGAACTCTGCAAAGTAATATTCAGAACTTCTTTTTTGAAATTCCTTCACTCTTGGCGGATATAGTTCGACTGTCAGTGGGCTACTCATGATTTTACATATCAAGTCAAGACCTTTCCTTCTTAAAGATGTTTGAAAAAAAAGATCTGTGATCCATATATATAATCATTTTGTCAAGGTCTGAGTCACTTGGAGTACATTTTGTGAAAAAATCTCTCGAGAGTTGTTGTTAAAGAGTATCTATAGCTAAATACTACTCTACTGGCAAAAATATCCCAAAAATCTAAACTGAAATATAACTAATTCATCTCGAAGGTATATACTAAATAACCTGAAAATATTATTGTTTCACAGTATATTATTCATGAACGGATCCCACATGATAACTGTCGTGTGGAACTTGAAAAGCAACGATTCACAGAAGTCGGTACCTACCAATAGGTTGATGAAATGAGATTACAGCAGAGAACTGGAGCCTGAGGTACCATTAATTGATTTCTTCCAGACATTATTAGAGTATTACAAAAATTACTCACTTAATCCGCCATAAATTTCCATTAACGCACAACTTCAACACATTGAAGTTCAGCTTACAACATGGCATATGCCACATGCCACATGCAGTTCGTTCAATTAAGTCATAAATATACTATGTGTTCATATATATCTTTTTAATTGCTGGCATGCGTTGCAATTTATGTAACCAATAGCGCCTCATGCCACATGCCAACAGATGTCACACAAGCACAGCAACACCCTTTAACAGCCCAACGACGCCGCCACCACATTCACGCACCCATAATCGCATGCAATCAAACCAATCAAGCACGTTCGGCCAACTCATTCGCCCAAATGATCGTCGACTCTAAGCGCCTAACGGTAAATTTTTTTACTTTCCTCAGCTCTTTAATTAATGAAACAACAACACAGCATTGTTAGCCGCTTAGATGTTGCTGCATCATGGCGAATTATTGCACGCAACTTTTCGATTAAAAAATCATCTCTTTCCAAGTACGCGACTCGCCTCGTCCGCAACTCGCTTGCTAAGCGTACGCGTTCCCTCGAGAGTTTTGATTAAAAACATATGCGTGTGTTTGAAAAACACTTTCAATTAATCGATTGTTTCAGATGAATGTCGATTTATTGTTATTGCGTGTGCTTTTAATTTCACAAACATAAATATTCGTATTTGTTTTTTTTTTTTTAAACCTTGGTGATCATCAAACTGCTCAGTTAATGGCGGCAAGATCACAGTCATTAAGCGTTCGCCTTAATTTGATTTCTTGGTGGTGATTTCGCAAGTATTCAGCGCATAGAATCATCAACTGTGGGCTTATGTTGAAATTTATGATGAGCGGAGAGTAAGATTTTTATTTGCAGTAATAAAGTGTGTTAATGCGCCAAATTTAGAGGGCGCCGTATTATGCGCTGGCAAGATTGTGCAGGTCATTTTATGAGCTAGAAAACTAACAGCTAGCAAGTCAATTTTTCTCTAATAGTTAGTATACTTATTGAGAATTTGATATTGGCAGCTTTTAGTAGCAGTTCGTAGTCTATTCTAAAATGAATTTAATGTAAGAGGTTAAATATGTATTCTTTATCTTATCGAGTTTAATCAATTTGAACACCTAAACAGGTGGTAACGCTGTCCAAAAAAGTTGTTGACTAAACAATTTTCAATAAATGAATAAATAAAAATTAAATTTAATAAAAAATGTCTCTCTTCGAAAATTTGTTCAAACTTCTCAGTGCTATTTCTGTTGAAGTAAAGGTTTGAATAAGTGGCAACGCTTGTTGAAAATATCTGAAATCTAAGTTTTGCTTAACTGCTTCAATTTATTGGTCACATGGCAATTTTGTTCAGTTAAATTCAAATTTTGAAAAGGGTGGCAACATTAAAATAAATTTTAAAATAGATGGCAACTCCTCTGTTGAAAATATCTGAATTTTTGCTTAACAATTTCAGTTTAATTACATTGCATTTTTTTTTTTTTTTGGTTAACTCTAAATTTTTAAACAGGTGGCAACCTTAAAATAAAGTTTAAAACAGCTGGCAACTCCTTTCAATGTTTTTTATTTAATTATTATCGTAATATTAAATTTTTTTATTTAGTTCATAAATTTTAGACATGTGGCAACTTTAACTGCTTCATTTTGATAGTCATATTCTTAAAATCATTTTTTTAATAAAATATTTAAGCAGTCGGCAATCTTTGGTTAAAGTTAAATTGAAATTTGGTGGCAACTCTCCTCAAAACGGAGTACAACAACAAACTTTTCTAATGTCTTTTTTTTTGTTATTTTATCATCATCTTAATATTTATTCATGATAAATGAAATTAGTTTAAACAGGTGACAACCTTACTTAAGAATATATCGAAATTTAAATGATTATTATAATAAAAAATTAAACAGTTGGCAACCTCTCTAAAATATATCTCTCGAAATTTAAAATTTTAAGAATTGAAAAAAATTACTCTCATTTCTCTCCTCGGAATATCCAATTTTATAGAAGTAAATTCTTGCAAAAAGTTTTTAAACAGGTGGCAACCCTTCTTAAAAGGAATTCCAACTATAAACTTTTCTAATGTGTTTTTGATTCAAATTTGTGTATGCGGAATTTTCGGTTCGGCTTTGTGTATGCTATCTGCGTGACGCCTTTTTTTGTGTAACACTATTTCGTTGCAGTTGAGTAATATCCAAACTGCCTAAAAAGGTTTTATTTATTTCCTCATAAATTTCTTAGTTTTGCTGAATAAAATGGCCTTTAGAAATAAATCAACTATAAATGTCAAAGAAACAGTTATTTATGCCACATCGGTTAATTTCCATTCATTACACTTCTCTCAAAATTCTTCTTCTTTACCAACCAATTAGTAACGCGCAATGGCCAAACTTAGCGCCAAATTATTAATAGTCATTGTTTAGACTATTTTCATACAAAAAGCAATTGCGCACAATTCTGACGAAAAACAGAAGCTGCCACACGAAATTTAGGTCAGCCGACTTTTTTTAAATTTTTTTCTATTTTTTTCTAATTTTTCTATTTTTTGCGTTTTTTAATTGCTAATTGAGAAGGAAATGAGCTTCTTTGCAAAATCTTTCCAAATTCATTTTTAAGCAATTAAAATGTTGCTGAGCCTAAAACAACATAAATGTGTCAGCGGGTGGCATTGTTGTGCGCTGGCAAGCCAATAAGTTATTAGCAAATACATTAACTAAACTTAAGACTAAGCAAACATATTTATTTACCTTAGTTGTGTTTGTTTAGTGATTTTTGTTTTATTTATTGTTGTTATGTGCGTTGTTACATGACGCAATGCTGCCAGATGTGTACACTTATGTACACACTACATAAATACACAAAGCAATTAAATTCAAAATGGAATTTGTTCAAGTTGAAATATTTTTGTGTGCCACAAATGCAACGCTGTTCGAATTTATTTAGGCATTTTGTTGGAAAAAATATTGAAAACCCGTTAAGCGGCTGTGCGGTAATTTATATTTGAGATTAGTGCACAAAATATGAAAATTCACACATGAATAAATATAGTTTTGTATATTTGTGCGTATTCGGTTATATATTCGGTTAAAAGTAATCCACAATTTTGTTTACGATTGCCTGTGCTTTGCTCATTGGCTTCGTATTTTTTCGTATTTTTTTTTATTTGAACGGTAAAGTTACTTATGCGTTGCTGCCAACTGCCGATAATCCTTTTACCTGTTGCAACTTAAATAAACATGTCTATACAGTTTTTATGCACTAACTGTCATATATACTAACTTATCTATATATTATATATATATATCATACATTTGTACATATGCAAATGTGCGCAACACTACAGCATGTGTTAATTGGTTAACATGGAATTTTATTGAAAAATTATGCAAATTTCGAATTATCGTCAAACCGTAAAAAACTACCAGATTACTAGATCTCGCTTTCAGGTAATAAAAAAAAAATTTTCAGATAATGAAAACAAGATGTATGGCATATTTCTTTTATATTAGGATCAGCTTTAATCCGGTACGAATAATCATATTTATTAATGATATAATGTAATGGCATCGATTAAAAACACAATTTGAGTTCAATTTTAAAAATTCTTGAAGATTTTTGGTAAATGAAGTTTCGTGAAGAAATTCATATTTTTCGAAAGTACCAGCTTGAGCTATTTATAACCAATTTAAACTATTTTTGAATAAAAGGTCAGTCAGTCTTGTCACTCTGTTTGAGGTCTCTCCAAAACATGCGTTTTAAACTCGACAACCGTCTCTTCAAGTTTCGAAAAACATTGACTAAGAGGTTAGACGTTTATTCATTTGCTACGAACGAGGATAAAAAGCAGTGATTCTGTGGCAATCGGGACTATGAATAACTCATGAAATCGTTGTTTCGAGTGCTGAAAAATGCAGTTTTTTCATTCGATGTGTGAGAGCTCGCATTGTCGTGGTGAAGAGTGATCCGTCTTCAGCGATTGGTTTTCCAGATTTCTTAAAAGACAATTGACAAACATATGGTTGTATTCCACTCAGAACAGTCCCAGTGGCATGGTTGTGATACGTCCAGCTTTTCAAAAAAAACAAACAAGCAACTATTTGCTTGAAATTGCTTCGAACAGCTGTTTTTGGGTTCAATTCAATTTCTAACAGCCATACTCTCGACTACTCTACTACTTTTATCACCTACTGGGTATTATATACGTATTTCGTATCCGCGATCTTACTTTTTTTACATTTCTATAGGTCAATCGACATTAGATTTTATTAGAGCGTTCGACAAATTGTGTAGAATCCAAAGGTCAAACGTCCATGAAATATTAAATATATGCAGGTCCCACTACTGGCGACCTTCCTTTTGCGAAATTCGTTTTGGAGTGAACTACGGCCTCGATTGAATTTACCACACCTTCGATAAACACTGGTTTGAAAGAAAGTTTTGTCGTCAAAAGTTGAATTAAATTCATCGATGCCCTCCTGATGAGTTAATCCACGTCGAAAGTTGTAAAAAAGGATCGTGAGAAAATGTTCGGGATTTAACATCATTATTAATTTTGTCGATTCAGGCGGAAATCTTTGCAGCGGTCAAGAAAGCGGCTGAGATAGGTAACAATGTAGGAAATCACATGTCCATAGTCAAGGGGCAAATATGTAAGTCAATAATCTCACATCGCATTACTTCAGAATATGTTCATGATATTGCCAAAAAATACCTACCGCCTGGCTACCAAACTAAGACGGGAAATATGGAAGGCACTAAAAACTAAATGAAATTTCTCGAAAGAATTGCAAGACGGTTCTTGGTCCTATGACACGTTACAACCTACTGGTATCACATGCGAACCGCAGGGGCATAAGTAACAGCGATACATAGAGAAAGTGTTGTGAAATAGGTATGAGAAAGACGGTGGAACACCGCCTATGTTTCTGTCCAGCCTTATCTAGAACTCGTCTCAGATACCTAGGAGCTTCGCGATTTAAGTGACTGGATAAAATATAAAAATTTGATCTCAAGTCACACTTAAAGTTCGAAAGAAGCATTTACGTCCTGTATGACGAATATAAAAAATGTGTTTAGCTAAGTAAGGCTTGATAGCTCGCCAGTAAAATCTAATCTAATCTAACCTTCGAGTTTTTCATCAAGAAGATCGATTCAGATCTGTTAAGCTCCCATATCAAATTGCTTTCTCTCTCTCTCCTCATCTACTTACCTCACAAGATATCGATCTCATACTGCAGTTCCTCACATGATCTAAAAATCTTTAACTATAAAATATTAAAAAAAAAAAAATTCTCAGAAAACCCATTTCTTGTACACACCTCATTATTTAAATATTTTCTTTATTTTTTTGGCATATGTAAATTATCTCTTCGAATTTGCCTAGGCAAGTTGTGTAATAAAGGGCAGGGCAACGCCTTTCTACATGCCGCTCCAAATAAATAATTAAAAAATAAAGACAAAAAATACAAGCACAACAAAGTTCACACCTCGTCGCACTCGCTGATAGGCGTAACTAACTAGTAAAGCCTTTTTCGGCGAGTTTTTTGCGTCAAAACTCATGCAAGCGCTCGCATGAATGTCTCATATTAGAAATGTGTATAATATACACTGTATATTTACACACATATTTACTTATACCTACATTTTACATATGTACGTATGTACGTACTTTTAAATGTATGTATGTAAGTGTATGCCTGTCATTTGCCACAGCTGTTGGCAATTAAATCCGAGTTAACTGCCACACTCTCTGCACATGAAAATAAACCGTAAAATCGACGGCTTTGAAAGTGTGAAAAAATCGAAAAGACTAAGCAAAATAGTGAAAAATTAGAAAAGGAAGACAAGTAGAAAAAGTCATAAAATTCATTTAATTCGCAGACATCACAAGCAAGCGATCAGCGTTGAGCGCAAATGGGCTGCAAAGCGAGGGGTGATATTAAAGCTAAGGACTGCAGATAAAAGAAAGAAGTTAAATGGCAACATTATTTATTAATTTTGTTTTATTTCTAATTTTCTTTAAATTTCTATACATACATGTGTATAGAATATATATATTTTTTTTATTTCTATTTATTTCTAATTTCTTAACATAATTTGTAGGCGCGTTAAACGTCTATTATGTAATTGCGCGCAACGTCAAGCAGAAGAATGGCGGGAATGTCTTTTATCGAAGCCGCCGTATAATTCTTTCCGCCTTCATTGGCCTAAAGAGGTCTTTGCGTGCTCATTTCTATTAACTTTTTTACCATTGTTAGAATTGTTTTTTTTTTACAATATTTTAGATATAGAAGCTTAAACGTTGCTTTGTCTCTTGAGCACGTCTATTATTTCAACAAAAAATAAATAAATAAAAAAGATATTAAATTAGATTCTTCATCATATGCAGAATTTACTTAGAACTTAAGCTTTATTATGGCCAACATTTATTGACAAAAGGGCACTACGAAGGTAGTTAAGTTTTAGAAACGATAAAATTTATTCTTTTAGAATCATTTATCTTACTTTTTTACAATAAAGTGGATTTTTTTTTTATAGTTTTCATTTTTCGTTTAACTTCTCAACTGATCACATTTTTTTTACATACAACTCTAAAAGTAGTTTACTGCGGTCTGTTACGAAAGGGATTCACCTAAGTCTGAGGGTCATAAGTCAGAAACTGTGTGTCACATTTTTGAATCAAGCTTTCTCTGCCTACAACTTTTCTGACCAACAAATTAATGTAATAGTCAGAAGGACATTTAAAAAAATGCTTAGATGAAGTTGAATTTAAAGATAACCTATATATAGGTTATATGATACAAGAAAAGGTGATTCCAATTACAAAACTCAGGTTTTTGCGAAAAGTGAAAGTGACTTCAACTACAAAATTCAGTCATACTAAACGTTCCAAGTACGACTTCGACACAAGAGATCAATCAGATTTAAGACTTTTGTACAGAGAGAAAATGCCTTCAATTACAAAATTCAGTCAACCAAAATTTTTGAGCAAAGGCTGCAGCTGACTGCCTTTTTTGAAATCTGCTGTATTCTTATTTCATCTCCTCTCTCATCAAAAATTCGCTTTAACCACAGACTTCCCCTGACTGAGTCACTCAAGCGTGCGCTGAACTTCAATCGCGCTTCTAACGAATTCTCCACCTCAGCTGCTTAAACAGTTCTTTTTAGCGTTTTTTTTATTTTATTTAAACTTTTTGTTTGCAATTTTTCGTACAAAATTTATTACATCACGATTTTTGCGTTATGCTTTGTTATGTCCCGTACTTTTTTCGCCTATTTTTTGTTAAGCCCGCATTCTAGTTTCTATTTAGTGCACGAGACGCCACTTTTTATGGAGGCCTGTGCTCTTTGAAACAAAAAAACGTAATATTTTTTGTTTTTATGCCTTTGTTGTTGTCTTATTACATTTGTTGTCGGCTATTGCTGTTAAACTTGCTACTTTGTGTTGACCTAAGCGCTTTTCGTTTATAACATTTGTTATTCGTTTGGCTGTCTCATATATATATATATATATATACATATATACGCATGTTGGTATGTATGTATGTACAGGCATGTATGTATGTATTTGCTGTGTTTTGACTTTTTCAGTTTTTGCTTCGGTCTTTTTGCTTTAAGCCCGCCACTTTCACGGGTTTTGTATACCTCATACGTTCCTTATAAAATTATTCCCGCTGATGTTTCAAATTCATTCAAAAGCAGCTGGGCTTCCTGGAAAATAATTTCGCTTACCGCACAGCTGTCCAAAAAATAGCATTTAATTTCTGCTTTTATTCATGAAAGCCTTCGTTCAGGCAGCACTTTATAATTTTTGAGTTATTCACACGTGCAGCGTCTAATAAGTACCAGAAACATTAATACATATGTATGTACATATATGTATTTGAGTGTGAACTTGTGCTTATAATTATTGGATATTTATGACGTCTTATGCGTTCGCGCTCTCATTATCTTCCACTTAGATTTACCTTTTTAATCTCTTTGGTGAATTTTTCGGATTTTGGCGGATTTTATTTGTTGAGTTCTTCTCCGTTTTTGTGGAAGTCGTTAATTTTATTATTTATGTATTATGTACCGAAAAGCTTCTAAGTTTTATACACTGGTTGCTATGAACAC
This sequence comes from Bactrocera zonata, assembly GCA_037783105.1. Classification (NCBI taxonomy): domain Eukaryota; kingdom Metazoa; phylum Arthropoda; class Insecta; order Diptera; family Tephritidae; genus Bactrocera; species Bactrocera zonata. The sequence continues at coordinate 55,784 of JBAWJQ010006111.1, forward strand.
AGTTTTACCACAATTTAACATATTGGCTTCCAAGCAGTTTTAATACATTGAAACACTTTTTATAAGCACTTTTACGGATGGTCTTCAGCGCCTTAAGTGAATTCTGTTTTATCTCATCGATCGACTGAAAACGGTTCGGGCAAGAACGTTTTTCATACCCAAATTATCCACCAAAATCGGACTTGCGAGAGATGTTAATCTCTCTTGCCATCTCTCTAACTTGACTGACGATTTTCAAGCACCATATCCTTCACTTTTTATAATGTCCATTAGTTGAAGAGATCGAAGGTCGCCCAGAACGAGTCTTCAACTATCTCTCGACCGTCTTGAAAGGCTTCGTACCAATCGTAGGCTTGTGTTTTTGATAAAACCGAATCACAGTAAGCCTTTCCCAACATTTGCAATGACTCCGCACACGAAATTTGGTTAGAAATACAAAATTTGAGACAAATTCTTTTTTCGATATTTGACACAGTACTTAAGAACAGTCCTATCAACTTAACAAAACACAGTTTAATTAGAACTAAAAATAGTCCTTAAGTTCAAACCAGAGACTGCTTCCATTCAGAATTAAGGGTACAATAAAGTTACTCAATTAGGCGCACTTCAGTTAACAGTAGGACCGTTGTGCTCCCAAGATGTGGCCAATTGCTGAACTGAAGCAACTCAGTGGATTTGATAAAATTTCTTATTTTTTGCTAAGCTGACTGTTGACCAATATTCTTTAAGTTGAAACAATGGTAACCGCGGAAGTTATCCCTTCTCAGTTGACTGTGAACTGGGCACTCTAGCGTCTAACCATCTTCCATGCATGTTCCTCATTCTGTCGATATTACTTTGCCAAGCTTCCGAATGGATCTCAGAAGCATGAAAGCAATTCTTCAAATTGTTCCAAGGAGTGTTCTGATAGTGGTATCTTAGAAGCATGAAAGTAGCTCAGCCGAATGTTCCAAGGTGTGTTCTGAAAGTGGGATCTCAGAAGCATGAAAGTTACTCATCTGAGTGTTCCACCACCGCTATTTTTGTCATTTTAGTATATGGTGATGTCTTGGCACCTACACCCCGTGACTACAACACAAAAATCTCATGTTATCATTTTCGGTTTTATCAATCTAGAATTAGATAAAAAAACATCTCTAACATCACAGTTGCAAAATGGCTGTAAACTAGTGTAATTATGGTGATTAATACACCGCAAGTAGGTTTCAATATAAAGGTATTTGTACTATCTTCTTAACATATTTAACACCCTGAAGGAATGAGACCAATTTTTGGAGAACTATGTCTATTAGTTTAAAACTAATCCTACTAAATTAAGTTTCTGGAACTAAACTCTTCCAAAAATAAATTTTTCTTCTTTAGTGGCTCATCCAAGCTTGTTTTCTACCTTTCATTGGCGGTGTTTTTTTACGTGGCGGGTCCCAAACCCAGCGCACAACCCTGAGGAGGGATGTTTCGCCTTATCACTTTAGCTCGCCTTCAAACGGATGTTTTTTGGCTATCCAGAGAATACTTGGTCTAAGACCGGAAGTCGTGAGCTACTTGAGCCATATGTGAAAGAATAGTTGCTGATCGATGTTGTCATTTGAATGAACAACTATCTTTGTTTCTCTTTTTTCCTTTTCGTATTCTCTATCCCAGTTTCTCAACTTTTATTATAGTCTCTTATAGAGTAAAATGAATTTTCGAATATTCAGCTTATCAAAATGAGAGAGCAATAAGTATTAGCTTTTTTATGATAATGCCACATAAACCGAAAAAACTGAAAATTTTGGAAATTCGTAAGGATTTTGGATGACCTAAACTGTCTGTAAGATCCTCTAGATCAAATTAGTCACAGGCCGAATATAAGCTGTGCTATTTTTCTTGTTAGAAAAATGATTTAACAAGCAAAGTTCTTCAACTATTATTCTGCACACACAACATTTTGAACTCTCCCAGTAAGTCTAGGGAGAAATCTGTACTCTGATATACTATGGCCATGAAATAAATATTCAACTGCACCTGCTTATGCACTGTGTGGCAAGTGTTATGTGTGGCACTTCATTTAGAAAATAAAAAGCAAAAGTTTGTGGTCATATTTAATATTTTTGGTAACAAAATATCGCGCGCTGGGAACACCCGCCGTGCGCCGCCGTACGAATGCCAATTGAGCAATAAAATTTCGCCGAATATAATTAACTGATTGCGCGTAATGCACCGCATGTGGTTAAAGCGACAGCTGCTACGCGCCACAAGGCGCAATGGCGGGAGGGAAAAGTGTAGACACATATGCCAGTTTCTAAGCGCAGTGGGGCAACGCTGGCTGGCGCTTTTCTGCTATGCCACAGCTACGCGCTTCTAAGCCGACCGCTGGAGATTTAGGCCGAAAGTGGGTTAAACGCTGAGAGAAGACAAATTGCAAATTAACGGCAATTAATTGAGTTGTACTCGCAGCAACAGTTCGCCGGGGATATTTCTTGAATTCGTCGGTGAAAAATATAAATTTAACTAAATGGAAATGCAACACTGCGGCTGTCAAAAGCAAATGTCAAAATTTATTATTTTTACAAATTCGTGCAACTATTTATATAAGTGTCTTTTCTCCCGCCACACCAACAACAAATAGCAAATGTGACTTGTCAACGATTGAAAATATGTTTCCCCACAAACAAAAACAACAAATGTTTTCAATTAAATATAGAATAACATAAACAGTGCAAGAATTAAAAATGACAGCGCTTGTCAAGCGAACTGTCAGCGTGACATTTATCGCTGATAGCACACAACAGTTATGCGGCACGCGAACGTGCGCCACTTCCGCAACGCAACAACAGAAACAAATACAAAAACAACGCGACAAACGAAAATCTACGAAATGTCACCGCCACCTTCGGCAAATGGCGTATTTAGTGCGACCTTTGCTGTTGCTCTTCTGCTTGCTACATGCTGCGCAACATATGCGTTGTGTCCACATGTTGTCAGATGACAGCGCATACAGTGCCAATCAATTGCTCTCGTTTGTGGAGAGTACAGTGAAACCTGTAAATAATAGTGTTAGTAATGTAAATAGTGTAAGTCATAGCCGAAGTGGCGTAAGTGTTGACAATGAGAGTGTACAAAATGATGTTGCTGCAACAATGTTGCCCGCAACATCGCCACCAAACAAACGAAAGCTGCGCCGCAAGTATCCCACGAAAGTGCAAAATCAAACAGAGCGAGCATTGGGGTCGACAACGGTGGCGCAGCGTTACAAAGGCAAACGGCGAAAAGTGTTGCTGCCGCGCGGCCAACCGAATGCAACCGCGCAGGCAACACGCAACATGTCCGCTGGGGCGGTGCAACGGATAAATGCTGAAAATATACCAAAGAATGTGCGAAAGCCACCAACACTGCAGGAGCAGCAAAGGCAACGACAGTTGCAACAACAACAACAACGACAGAAGCAACAACAGCAACAAAGACAACAGCCTGCGCCGCAACAGCGCCAACTGCAACGACCCGATGAGTTGAGGCGGAATAAAGATGCAGTACAACAACAACAACAACCACAATTCATACAAAACCAACAACAAACACTTCAACCAAAACAACAGCCACACAGATTGCTACTCACACAGCAGCAACAACAATTCTCATATAATCCACGCGAAGGCCACTATTACCAACAGCAACAAAGGCAACAACAACAGCAACAGTTACAACAACCAGTTCACGTGCAACCAACTTCGCACTTACAAAAACAATATCATTTCATACCGCCGCCCGACACACCAGCCACCACTCTACGCATCAGCACGTCCATCGATCATCATCATCATCAGCAAATCACAACGAATACAACAACCACAATACGACAACATATCCAGCAGCAGGCACCACAAGGTCCTCCAAACGAACATCGTTATGAACATAGACAACAACAGCAGCAACAACATACTGTTAGCAATTCAAGCAGCACAACGTCTAGACATCAACACACCCATCAGCAACAACCGCAGAGCCAGCAACACACCGTCTACGACACCACAACGATACAGAATCGACAAGATCACGTCGTCGTCCAGGGCAACACTGACATCGTGGTGTATCGCAATATTGGCACGTTGCCATGCCCACCGAGCGTGCGTTTGGTGCCGCATCGTTTCATACCGGTGCACCCGCAGCAGCGCACAAGGCCAAGGGGTAAGTGAAAGGCGGTCTCATTGTATTGAAATGTAGTGGTGAATGTTGGAGCGCAATATTAGTACCTATGTAAGAAGTATTGATATTAAGGACTTTAGAAGGGAAGTGTGGACAAATGTATAGTTCAACACAAAATTTTGATTTTTCAAAGAGATCTTAAGTTACTACCAGTCTATTTTTCCAAAAAGGCCGGAGTTAAGTTATTCCTTGAAATCATTGCTTATTCTTATATAAAGCATATTTTTTATTTGTTTTCAGAAACTTTCTGAAATGCTGAAGCGATCGCATGATATGTTAAATATTCCTTCCCTATACGAGCTTTTCCTATTTGCTTCTAATTATTTGTAAAAGAAGTATAGAGAACAAAGACTCAGATGAAAAGTCTTTTAATTCAATGCAAAATTCCAATTTTGAAGGGAATCCTATTATCAATCTATTTCGTCCCAAACATGACGCACCTTGAAATTATTAATAGAAACAGTTTTTCTTTTCTAGAAAGAGAGCACAATTAATTGTATCATGTGCTATCAATGATTCCACCAGACCAAACTGTCAATTTAGGTGAATGTAATGATTGTTCATGAATAATTTGTGGATGTTCTACGCATCAGAATGAACAGTTTTATTTATTTATCGCACCGCTCAGATGAAAGTGAGTCTCTTCGGAAAAGATAATTTTATTGGATTGTAAAATATTAGAGAACGATTATTCGTTTGTAAACGTTGTTCTTTCGGATATCTCTCCATAATGAAATTGTAATCAATACTGAATACAAAGAAAAAAAATTACAGATCATGACATATTAAAAATGCCCGAAACGACACTTAGAAATCATAGCATCCCCATCGCAAAAAGCAGTATATACTTGTAAGTCTACTAGAGGACTAAAATTCAGTCTTATACCATTAAGTGTCAAAACGGTAGTTTAAAGCGACACAAAGTCTGCTGCACTAATCACACTTTCTTTAAATGAAATCTTATTAATTTTCACCGACAGAATCCGCACGCTTACCGCAAGTTAATTGAATCTTTCGCGTTTATATGCCACATTGATTGTGGTTACCCTCCAGTTCCAGTACAAGTCAGCAGTAAAAGAAAGTCATTAGGAAATCATATGGTTTTTAGATCACGTGTCACTTTTTATTGAAGAGTGAAATTCGAGTGTAGTTTTCTAGCGCTTGCCACGCGCCGCAGAAAATGAAATCAAAACCGAAAATTGTGGCATGAGTAGCCAACTCATGGCAGAAGACGGATCAGAAGATGGATCAAAAAGAGCTGAATAAAGATTATACTATGCATATGTGTTTGGTATATTAGGGTGATTCAAAAAAAAAATTTTTGTTTTTTTTTCGATTGGTACTCGGAAAAATAGGTTTCTACCTTTCACCTCTAAGAAAGCCTCTCCAAATATGAGTTTTTAATTGTAACGGGAAGATCCTCCTATACACAGTTTTCTATTTTTTCTTATTATCAGATAGAAAAATTTATATCTCGCTTCCAACTACTTGAAAAAATATCTTGTTTCTTAGATTTTGTAGGAAATTGAATGCTCTACAAAAAAGGTCTCCACGATTTTTAAAAGATATTAACGGTTGAATTTTGATTATTTTTGGGAACATTTTTTTTTTCTTTTGAATTTTTAACTCAATGAAAAAAATTATTATGAATGATGAAACTCATAGGTTTTTGGAGAGGCTTTCTTAAAGGTGTCTAGGAACCCATTTTTCCGAGTACCAGTCGAAAAAAAAAGAAAATTTTTTTCAATCACCCTAAAGTATATGTGTGTGCATACATATGTACAGACGATGGGAGTTGACTTAGATGTTGCGGTTAGGTTTGTGAAGGGAGCTAATAGCCCTGACAGACGAGCAAAATTAATGCTCCTTAAGCAACGCTAATGCGAATTGAAATTTTATGGTGACAGACGGTAGGCTTGTGCATTTAGACAGCTGATAGTGAAATTTGTTTCTTTATTAAAAAAATAAGTGAAGTAAAACTGAATAAGATAAATTATTAAAATAAATTTTGGTAGTTTTGGAAAATCAATATAAATTTAACGAAAAAATTCGTTTATTATTATCTACGTTAAAAGATAATAGAGTGAAATTAATAGCAATAATTGATTGTAATGCGGAAAAAGTGTGCAAAAAAGTTAAGAATATAAAAAATAAATAGCAAAAATCGGCCATTTTTGAGCAGTGTTGCCTACTAAAATTTAGTAAATTTAACCAAATGCACGGAATTCTTGTGCATTACAAACTTGCATTGACATGGGTCAAATACGCAAATAAATGTAAATTAAGTCCGCTAATGCATATTAGCGCTGTCGTCTGTCAGGGCTATAAGACCAAGATAAGACAATCTTTGAAAGAGTATTAGTAGTGGAGTAGAATGAGATTTAGTCATTAATATACGTATTTACACGTGGCTTTTGGGATAAAAATATATACTATATATTAAAAAATATATAGTATATTAAGCTATTCAATTGCAATATCTAAAATATGTGGATATACTGGGTGCCCAAGCAATAAGTACTATAATATCTGTCCGCCTGCCTGTCTACATATATGCAAACTCAGTTTTGGATATATCGATATGTAATTCTGAATACGTACTTTCTACTCAAGAAGCTGCTCATTTGTCGGAATCGCTTATATCGGACCACTATAGGATATAGCTGTCATACAAACTGGTCGATCGACATCAAGTCTTTGCATAGAAAACTCTTTGATTTGACGAGGTATCTTCACAAAATTTTTCATGACTTTTTGTCCAAAGAAAGGGCACTATCTCCGAAAGAAAAATGTTCAGAGCGAACCACTATAGCATATAACTGCCATACAAACTGGTTGATCCTCTTTAAGTCCTTGTACAGAAAACTTTTTGTTTTGACAAGATATCTTCACAAAGAAATGGCACTATCTGCGAAAAACTGGCTCAGATCAATCCACCATAGCATATAACTGCCATACAAACAGACCGATTAAAATAAAGTTCTCATATGGAATATGTTGTATTTAGGTTGTTTTGATTTATTTTCACAGCTTTATTGAGGTTATTTATGACTATTTGAATTTCTTTCATTATAAATCGTGAATGCTCCAACATACTTCAAACATATGATAATATTAGATTTGACATTTGTTTGAAACTCAATACAGAAGACACTCTAGACAAACAGCGCGCTCTACCACATAGAAGGCCCGTCATTTGTCAGCTCGCTGAGTGTAAATTATTAATAGTTTGAGAAGCACAAATTAAGAAAATGCTCGGGAAAATATTCGGAAGATTAGGGTACATTCATATAAAACACACCGCAGCAAACAAAGCTATTTATAGACATATTTATGCTCATATATGTGCATGTCCGTCCATCCATATGATATTTGACACTTTTAAATTTATGTTATATTAATCTCATTTGCATACACATACACGTTACATATACAGCTATGTATGTAAATTTGTAGTGAAAATTTCGTAATTGAAGCCGCGCTTTATTTTCCAACGTAAGCTGAGAGTTCAATATTACAACAACAACAACCGAAATATGCGTTCATATTTCGTAAAAAAAGACAGCTTGTCGGCTTCGGCTGGCTTAACTTCTTATCTGCGCAAAGCGCTCATTAGCAGCACAATCGGGGTATTAAATTTTTTATTAAGTGTCTTAATGTGTCGTTGACTGAAGTGTAATTAAATAAAAAATTCATTGTTTCTGCTTTTGACCCGTAAAATTAGGTCTTTTGATAGAGTCATTGTTACAAAAAATTTAAATAATTTTTATTTACTTTATTATTAAGTAAATAGTACAAAGATCGATAATTATGAACCCAAACTAACAAGCTACTGGAATATATTCGCCTGCTTAGATAGAAAACGCTGTGGTTGAGACTTATTTGAAATACCCATTGAAGGCAGATTACTTGGATTATATACGAACAATGCAAACAAGTTTTTTCGCTCTCTTCTTACTAAACTCTCTCATTTGAATGCTTAGGTCAAGAGCGCTGTAGTTGGCTTCTTGTTGAAACACCAATCGAAGGAAGAAGCTGAAGGCTGAAGTCCAACGACAACAAGCTGATTTCACTTTAACTGTGTGAGGTAGCTGCCTTTAAGTCGCTATGTCTGAATTTGGCATTCTCGCATAACTTAAACTGCTGCGTAAAGTTCCTTCAGGATCGGGAAGGACCTCTCCGAGCTGTTCGAGTTGTTTGAGGCCTTAAACAAGGATACTCCCTATCGTGTGACTTCTTCAATCTATTGCTGAAGGAAATAATGCGAGTTGCAGAGCTAAAGAGGGTAGTGGTATCTTCTGTAAGACAACTCAACAACTCCGTTAGTTAGTTTTGCATTTATATGAATGCCTGCATGTTCTTTCGTATGTTTATATTCCGAATCAAAGTCTAAAATAAAGCTTAAGCTCGACTCTAATCACTTATTTGTCCAAGTCTTAGCCACTATTTATGTTATTAATGGAAAATTTTGAATTTATGACTTTTAATTTTCGGCCGGCCGCTTGCATAAGATGCATTAACGCACTCACTTGCATTAAACGAAAACTTTGCAACTGTGAATCGCTTTTTCGAAAACTTCAAAACAATTTGCTAAACTCATAAATTATAATTATGAGCAAAAAGTGGTAAAAGTCCGGTCAAAATTATGATATCGTGCGTCAGCTGTAACTGTACATAAAAGTGCATAAATAAATTAGGCGCTAAAACCAAAATCGAACAGTAGACTGCCAGAGTTGCCAAGAGCAGGAAGCGCCAAGTTATGTTTTCAAAACAATTTTTTATTTATATATTTACACAAAAAGGAAATTTATGATGGCATAACAGACACGCAACATATATAATATATAAGTACAACAAAAAGTGTCTTGATATATACATACATGAAAATGGTGATTTAAGCCACCGCATGCGGTGATTTCCAAAAGGCGTAACAAAGAAAACAAGTTAGGCATTAAGAAACACAGATTTTTTTGTAATTTTGTATGAAAACTTTTCCTTTTTTTTATACGTAACGGCATATGTAAAATTGGCTGCAGTTTGAGCGCTTGCAACATGTGCTTGCCACGCGTGAAACGAGTTCTACACCTTTGACGGCATTTTTATGCTACAAAAAATAGAATAAAATTCTGTTGCGAAGTAAAAAAAAAATGCAAAAAAATCAAAAAAATATGTAAAAAAAAATTATTTTTTTCCTATAAAAATTTGCTTTGATAAAGCAACAAAATGTGTGAAAAATATAATAAAAATTCAAAAATTGACAACCAAGTGTGTAAGCAGCACACAACACTCCGCAGCCAATTTTATTTATTTACATACAAATCAAACATATATACATAGCATATATTTCATAACATACAAACATAACACACAGATATACATATGTATACATCACACTTGTGTTAAGTAGGTGACTTTTGTCGAAAACGAAAACTGTGGCAGCATTGTGGGCGACAATCGCGCACGAAATATCCGCTTTTTACGCCTTGCGAAAATGACTGCAAAAAAACAAAAACAAAAACTGTAAAGGCGAAAATGAAAACTTACTCGGGCGCGAAACGTTCAATCAACTCTCTTGACACAACCCACTTGCTTGTCACTTGACGATTTTTTTAGGTTATGTGCGCGCGGGTGTGATACTCGTTGCTAACTTCATCTGTCAATAGCGAATTAAAAATTGCACTCAATGAGAAAATTAATTGAATATTTACTAGATATAAATTATAGCGGTAGCTTTTGAAAACCGCTTGCTGTTGAAGTTTTCTTCACTGAAACTGTTATTTCACGAGGAAATCATAGAAAGAGAACAGAGTTTTCTTTGGCACATACAATGGAACGCCTCCGCTGTTCATTCTATTAGACATTGCTTCCATTATTTAAGACCTTTTATGCTTAAAACATCACTTTTATTTAAGTAATGAAGAGAGCAGTTGGCTTAGTAAAGGAAACCGTCGAAATCTTCCAAATTAGATAAGGAAACTTCAAGGATTCTAATTATAACCAAACTTAATATACCCTAAGTTTGTCACGAAGTTTGTAACACCCAGAAGGAATCGTCGGAGACCCTATAAAGTATATATATAAATAATCAGTATGTCGAGCTGAGTCGATTTAGCCATGTCCGTCTGTCTGTCCGTCTGTCCGTCTGTCTGTATATATACGAACTAGTCCCTCAGTTTTTAAGATATCGTTTTGAAATTTTGCAAACGTCATTTTCTCTTCAAGAAGCTGCACATTTGTCGGAACGGCCGATATCGGACCACTATAGCATATAGCTGCCATACAAACTGAACTATCGGAATCAAGTTCTTATATGGAAAACTTTCACATTTGACAAGATATATTCACGAAATTTGGTATATATTATTTTCTAAGGCAACAATGTAATCTCCGAAGAAATTGTTCAGATCGGTTGACTATAGCATATAGCTTCCATACAAACTGAACAAATAGTTACTAACAGAAATGCACCTGTGAAGGGTATTTAGCTTCGGTGCAACCGAAGTTAACGTTTTTTCTTGTTTTTTACTTATTTCCGGTGTTCTGAATATACTTATAGGTATCCCGAATTACCGAAACTTTGAAGCCTAGAATATAAAAATATCGGTGTTTTGAAAACATGATCCCGAAGTCACAAATTTTTTTCTATGTAGCAATCTCTTCAAAAATAACAACTGGAGGAACAAACTATTTTTTAACCGCAAATTGATATGAAGTTCGTTGTTTCGAGTTGTTTAAATTTCGGCATGCCGAAACCTCCTGTCACCATAGCTGTAAATTCAATGTCAAATGAAAAAATTTCGAAACAAAACAAAAATGTTTTCCACAAACTCAAATCCCGAATTTCGTTACTCCGAGACAAAATAAAAAATTTTGGGTCGAAAAAGTATTTTTTTTTTCATTCAATCTCAAACCTGGATGCTGTAGTCCCGAAAATATGAAATTTGATTTCGGGGCTGCGACATCTCCTGCAAATTAAAAATTTCGCAAGAAACCTTTTTTTCACGCAAACTCCTGATGTTGAAGTCCTGAGGGTATAAAATTTTATTTGTTGTTTTATTTTTTCGGGATTCCGAAATCTCCTTTTTACAGCGTCGCCACTAATCATTTGAATATGAAAAAATTTAGAAAAAAACAAGCTTGCAAACTCAAATCCCGATGTCGCAGTCCCGAGAGTATGATATTAAATTTCGGGATCCCGACATTTTTTTTTTTGTAGATTGTTTAAATACCTTCATAGTCAATTTATAGAATTTATGTAATAATTTTTTCTGTCCAACACAAACAAAAAACGTTTTTTTATATTTTATCCACTTATTTATTTAAAATGTCAATCAATCTTCTTGAAAATTAAACTATAATATTATCCCAGCAAACTCAAATCCTGAAGTTGAAGTACCGAGAATATGAAACTTTATTTCGGTATCCTGAAATCTTCTTTCTACAACTTCACCACTAATAATTTAAATAAGAAAAATTTTAAAAGAAACAAATTTTCCTCCTTCAAACTCAAATACCGATATCGTAATCCCGAAAGTATGAAATTAAATTTCAGGATCCCGAAACATTTTTTTTGTAGATTATTTATATACCTTTATGGAAAATTTTTAGAATATATGTATGAATATAATATTTTTCATGCTCAACACTAAAAAATATACGTTTTTGTTATATTTTATTTTTTTTTTTATTAATTTAAATTCTCACTCAATCTTCTTGAGAATGAAACAATTTGTGAAAAACTAAATTTTTTTGCAAATTAAGTGTAAATTTCGGGATCCCGAAATTTTATTTTTTTTTAATATTTTTGTAAATAATTTATACAATTAACTTCTTTTGCAAACATAAATCTCAATCCCGAAACTATTAAGTATAATTTTCGGGATACCGAAATTTTATTTTCTATTATTTTTATAGATAATTTTAGAATTTATGTAAAAATATCTTCATGCTTCAATCCTATGAAAACAAAAATTTGTCTTACATTTTTTAGCTTTATTTAAATTCCATTCAGTAAACATTTGATCCCTCAATATTTTAAAGCAATTAATATAATTTTTTTTTTCTTTTCTTCCAGGTAAGTTCCATAAACTGATAATTTCAAGGAAACTCAACACTAAGTGTAAATTAGCCTCACTGGTCAGCATCATCCTCATCGCGTGAGTACTTTTATTCAATCAGTTGGCGTTTTGCATTACCGAATGTTTTGGTTATGCTCATAAACACCAATATACTTGCTCTTCAAGTCCAGTCAAAGTGGCACTGGAAAAACAGCACACTCCACAGCCGTTACCATTAAAGCTCGTTAGTATGTACATAAGTTCGTGTGCCTTCGTGTGTAAGTGTGCTTGCGCGCGTATTGTATTTCGTGCCGCCGTTTGTTTTGTCGCTTGATTGAAAAACAATATCGCCAGCATTTTATCTTTATTAACGACATGTTTTTAATTTAAACTGCGGCTATAAAATATTTAAACCAGCCTTTTCGATTGCGGGCATTTTTCTCCTCAGCCGCAGCCGCAGGCGCCGCCTCTTACTTGCTCGGTACTTCGTTGCTGCTGTTGGGGGTGATTAGTCGTTTTTTGGTAAGCGATCTGCGCAAAAGTGAATGTGTGAATGAAAATTCATTGCTCGCGCGCCGATCTAGCTTTTCACTTAACTCACACGATCACGCGCCAACCTCACCGGTGGCCCTGGTGGCCGCGGCGGCTGTGCGCTCGGTAGCCGTGTACGTTATTTGTTGTGATTGTTTTGAGGTGGCTTTGCCGTAATTTTGTGGTTTATTTTGTTGTTGCAATAGTTGTTTTTGACCAGCTGTTGGCTGAGTTAATTGAAATTGAACTCATATTTGACAGGCGCAAAGTGCAAAATACTGATAAGGCCACTCATTTACGGTGCAGATCGGAGATTTGTGAAGCTTTCAAAGTCTTTAGACATTTATGTATCAACATATCAGCTTAATGGAGTAGTGGATCGGCGCTGTTGTAGCAAACTTGTTGCGCAAATTTTTATTTATTATTACGTGTAATAATTATGAAGTATTTATGCTTGTGCGCATGTCTTATCGGTTTGGCAATATCGCTTAGAATGTTGAAATTATGCGAGCTTTCGTGATGAAGCGCAATGCAGACCGGATTTCATTGATACTACGCTGATAAAGGTGATCTTTAGGATCTTCTAGTTGCCATGCTATGGCGAATTTATGCCGTTAAAGTGAGTTCACCATTATTCTTTATTTTAATTCACCCAAATCTAGCGTATATAGCCTATTGACGGCGCTGCTCGAACCAAAGATTTTATGGGACTCTCCAAATTTCTTTGGAACACTCCATAAGCCATGTTCTCCAACTCTGACCAGAAATTATACTGCAATGGATTTAAATCTGAAGTTCCAGTCGACCAAACAGTTACTACTATGAAACCAGAATTACAGCTTTTAATCCACTACTGGGAGGTTTCAGCTTTTTGTGCTGGAATATAATATTGTTTAAAGATATAATACTGTCCGTCGAAGAGAGTACTGCTTAACTGCTGCACCACGCTTTCTAAAACATCCCGCTGGTATACTTTTGCTCCAGTTTTAACCGATTTTTCGAAGAACTGAAGAGGTGTAACCCAATTTGCTTCAAGTTCAAATCAATATCTTCTCGATATATCCTTTTCCCTTTGACATAATTTTCTGTTTCTTCGGAAGGTGTATGGCCGCGAAATGAGAGAATATGGGTTCTTCACAGAACGCATATCTGAAAACTCGGATATCCTCACTTACTTTGACTTCATACCGGATCACTTGGCGCCGCCAAATCCGATCCGTGATTCCTTCTCTACTCATATACCGGCGAGGTACTCGTGGGTGGGAAGAAGCCGTTGGAGAAGAGGAACAGTGAGCTTCTTTACGGATGGGTCAAAGCTTGTGGGAAGGTTGGTGGAGAGGTTTACTGTCGGAAGCTCTCTATCAACTCCAGTTTCAGACTTCCTGCCTACTGCAGGTTCTTCCAAACTGAGGAAGCAGCCATCAAGGTAGGAATACACTTACTTTAGAGAAGTGACCATTCACTCACATAGCAGAGCGGCCATTCTAGCCTTGAACTCATGTACAGTGCATTCAGGGTTAGTCGATGAGTGTCTAACCTCCCTATCAATAGCGTAAACTGTCTCTGTAATAAGTCTGCTATGGATGCCAGGCCATAGCGAATCGCAGGTAATTGTAGATCTGATGAGTATCAAGAAAAGGCACCCTACAACCGCTACCAATAGAATAGGAGCTGAACCTACTTGCGCAGTCGCAAAAGCCTTTTGAGCAAGGTTGATCGCAGGAGATCTAGTGATCTCTTTGTCCTCAGTAGGGCTTGCTTCTCCCTCGTTATGGGGCTTTTAACAGGCCATTGCGCTATTGGCGTCCATTCTGTAAGGTTAGGAATCTTACCAGACGCCGTTTGCAGAAGCTGTTTGGGAAAAGATGAGGCAGAAACAACTAAACACTTCCTTTTTGACTATCCTGCGTTTCAAGACTTATACACTGGGGAGCGCATACCTTCAGACATTCCACCGAACTGTTGAAATTAAGCGTCTTTGCAAATTTTTATTGGCTAATAAGCGGTTTACCAATCCATAAGTCCGAAAACAGGAGTTCTTATTTTCTATGGCTTCGCAAAGGACTGCATATACCAGTCGTGCGACCATCGATCAACCATCTATCCTAACCTATAATGCGTTCGCTAACAGTTTTTTTTTAGCTGGATTGATTCAATAGAAACGAAGACCGACCTCTTCTACCTCTGTCATTTGAAGACTTTTGGAAAAAATAATCAATCCACCAGACACATGTTTTTTTCTTCTAAGTGAGTCTAGTAACTAGCTTATAGTAGAATTTATAGCAAAAAAAAACTTTGAGAAGCTCGAATTCACAGGTTTTCTTTTGCATTTCGCTTATGATATAAAATGTTGTGTCATTCAGGAAAGATCACTTCACATAGAACTTACTCCCTTCACTTATATTTAAGCTGATTCTGATTATTTTCAAAAATACACTTCTTGAGCTGGTGCTAACAACAGATATGTGTGTTCAAACCAGTACTTGCCCTATAGATAGTCACTAAGTACAATCGGCTTTGCTGAGACTAAAATTAATTAGCTACAAAATTTTCTCAAGGTTATTCGACACTAATTAGCCAAGTATTTACACATTTTTGGGCGCAAATAAACAAAATTACTCACAAACAGATTTGTTTTCATTTATTTGTTTATGTTTCCATAAGCTTACAACAAAAAAGGAAATAGGTTACAAAATCTAGTTCAATAATCCGTCAATAGTGTCAACAATGACATTTGAGAAATGTCACTCGCGCCTGTTCCGTGTTGTTGTTATGGCAGTTTCGTGCACACCCACGACAAAAATCGATTAGCAAACACATTTTGAATATGTGAAACGAAAAGCATTTGGCATTCAATGCAGGCGGCAACAGACAGTGCTATGTTGTAACTGCAACAGGCTTGAGCTGCGACATGTGGCACTACAAAAATACTAACAATTGTTGCTAATTGCCGTGGGTATACATACATGTGTATGTAAATGGCCAAAGCGTGGCGAGAATGTAACATAAATAAATAAATGGTAAAACACAGTTGTCACATTTCAACACAGCAAACACGCTATTTTACTCACAAAGTGTAGCCACAACACAAATTTACCAACAACGAAAATAGTTAATATTAAAAAAATTATAAATTGAGAAGCGAAAAATTACTAATTGGGATTAAGCGCTGCAAAACCGACACATGAATTTATTAAAAAAATTTCTATATACTTTTGTCGGAGTATAGTGACTAAAATAGTTGGTGGTAGGTAGGAGTGCAGCTCCTGTTATATTTCGGGCTCAATTAGCACCAGACGTAGACGTTTTTATTATTTCTATCACGTTGCATCTTCTCGTTCAAGCCATTTTGTGGTTTGGATGAAGCTACTAATGTCCGATATGGTTTTTGTAGACATTCATTCAAGGTTTCATGCTTGATGGATTCAAAGTGTTCTGTGCCGGATCTGCGATAGGGCTGGGCATTCACAGAGACAGTGGAAAATTTTTTACTTATTCGATACTAGCTCGCAGCCTCGGCGAATGTTATTGTAGGCCACACCCATTTTGAACGCAAATTTTCCAAATGGTCAATGCCCCGTTATGGTAGCAATTAGTCTGAAAATATTTTTCCTGGACCCAATTGTTGAAATTGTATATTGAGCTCTCTTCTGTTCGATCCCAGCGGGCTTGGTATTAACTCTGCCTCGGATTCGTTTAGGAAAGCTCCCACCTTTGCCAACTCGTCTGCTTTTTCATTGCCGAAAGTATTCCTGTGGCCTGGAATCCGGATCAAGTCTAGTGAGCTCAGCGCCTTTTGGCAGTTAAGGACTATGCTGGAATTAGTCACGGGAGACGACAAGACCAGAAGAGCCGCCTGGCTATCCGGGTATAATGTTGCTTTATGTATCCTCTCGTAGTTATTCAATAAAGCTTCGCAGGCCTTCTCTATGCCCAGTACTTCCGCTTGGAAGATGCTAGCCGCGTTCGATAGACAGATAGAGAGAGAAATGTCCAGATCTTCGGAATATACACCCGTGCCTACTCTGCAGTCCATTTTATACGCGTCGGTATAGACTGCGATCTTATCTTCTTCTCCTATTATACCCTTCTCCATTCTCGTCTAGAGGGTATCCTCACCTGGAAGTAACTATTGAAATCCAACTTTGGGAGAATGTAGTCTGATTTATTGACGTTTACTCAGAGTTGGTTTAGGACATCACTATGTCCATAGTTCTTCTGATTTAAACCACCTAGTTCTTTTATTCGGAATGCAGAACGTGCTGCTATTTTGTGAATATATATGTATGTTTATGGGTAGTTAAAGTAGGATCACATTAAGCGCATCAGTCGGACATGACTTGTCGTTCAAAAAGGATCACCTAGAACCAAGTTTCGTCCTTCGCGACGCCAGATTGAATGCCGTCACGTAATTCATGAGAAGTAGCCATCTTTCAAAATACCAGCGCTTGACGCGGATTTCAGTAAGATTCCTAAAATAATAAATAACGATCTTTAATATAATACTAATTTCAAAGATTTCGAAAATCTCTCAATACTTGGGTAAAACGAAGTTAATAGACGCTCAGAAAACTCAAAAGCAACCCAAATTATTAAAGTCTACACGAAAAACTGATACACCATATGATCAAATTTGACCCGGACTGACAAAAAAACCACATTTTCATAAATTTCACATTTAAATACAAATCTTTATTATCGCCTTAAAAATAGACTCCTGAGGCAATACAAACACGTTAACACTTAATCAAATTTTCCAAATATGTACTTGTTATAGGTAAACCTCGGCCTTCAGTGTCTTCAGCGAATTTTGGTTTTTCCGTTTTCGTCTAATTTCTGCAGCTGTATTCACTAGATTGTAAAACAGTTTCTACGTAATATTCATAAACTCACGTGTCGTCATCAGTAATGGTGAATGTGGAGCCCCCAGGATCTCTCTATGATCTTAATGATTAATATTGAATCCCCAGGCTAGCTCTAATCGAAGTTGTTTTCAATAATTGTGAATGTAGAGCCTCCCAGGTATCTTTGCTCTATGTCGTTTTTGCAAAAGATTCAGTTCTTTTGGTACGTGGTCTTTTTGTTCATGTCACCGGAGTCAATCCAAAAGAGATTTTGAGTTCCGCTGCTATCACTCACTTACCAAAATGAGAATTTTTCAATTTCTCGATGTTACCGTCATTAACAGAAGTGGGTGGCTGGACGACGTTCACTGAATGCTTTTTGAAACTCAAACTCTTGTGTTCGTGATCAAGCAGACTCCCCAAATCACTGTCTCAGCATTTCCAATGGTTTCGTAACCGTGATTCCATTGGGAACACAAAATTTCAAGCAAACTACTTCTTAAAATTTATTTCCTTGATAAAAATTTCCAGACAAAATTTTCTTGTCGTTAGCAAATCACCTATGGATCAAGGTTCTCATGAACATTAAAAAAGGGTTTTAAATTCAAGACTTTTTCATCAATTTTGGGTCAAAGAACAGATGGTATTAATGGTAAAAGTGGTCAAATTTTTAGCCTGTGTCATACTCTCGATCTCAGCTGTGACTAAATTTGCAAGTTCTAGTATAGAAGTAGTGGAGAATTGTCTTCTTATATCCAGTTAAAATTTCTTATGTGAAACTAAGGCAATCTGTAGTACTTCCATTGAGTTGGAGATGCCTACAAGGCTTACTACTCGAGAATATTTAGAGAGTGAGTCACAATCATAATAATAATTATCGAATTCAAGTTTACAAATACTGCTTTTTCCGACAGGGTACCCATAAGGTAAATTTATCATAGTAGTGAGGGTGTTAAGCGCAATGACACCAAAATGTCAACGGAGCAACATTGCTGCTATCAACCCGTCACTACCAAAGTGCCGCTGTGCTACCGCGTATTTTTCGATGAAGTGATGGCAAATCTAAAAATTTTAAATATGAAATGTAAATTAACAATGCCACAATTTAACAATTCATTTGTCAAATCAGTTATGCTTTACAACTACATAACACAAATGCAAAGAAAAAAGGTAAAAAATGCATTTAATAAATTAAAATATTTGCAAATATTTTCACATTCTAAAAAATATTTAACTTCAAACTTCGTACACACATTCGAAAATGTTCCTTCACCGCAACATGCGCGTGGCATTTAGAAATTCCGTAACTGCCTCGCAGCGCGTTGAGTTGAACACACCTCAAATTAACGCAAAGTGTGCATTTTTACTCCAAAAAAAAATTTTGCATTTTGGTATTTTGAATTACTTGAATTTTTTTTCGACTTTACTTTGCCAAGCAAAGCGATTGATTTGTTTGCTTGCGCGCTTGCTTGAAAGCTTGATTGGCTCTACGCTTGTTTGCGTTCGCTTCACGAAGTGACTGCCTGGGTGACGGACTGACTGACTGACTGAGTGTCTGCTGTCGTTTAATGCATGCCAGTGTGTGATTTTTCGGTATTTCCACTTCGCATTTACGGTTTTTTCTTTGCTGTTTGTTATGTGTGTTATTTTAACGCTTCTGGGTGATGGTAGCCTAGCTTGTGGCATGTTTAAAGTATGTGGTTTTTTCATGTCTTTCAATTCATATGTGCAACACACAAAACGATTTTGATATGCTAATTGCCGCTACATAGAAGTTTATATGCAACCAAGTGCATATTAGGTATAAATTTTGTGGATTTTGAGTGAATACGTACAGTCGCAGCGAAAAATGTGAGGACAAGTAGAAAATTTCCTTAGTGGAATAAAGTGAAATAATGAATTGAGACAAAATATAAGATGATGATATTTTAACAAAAACGATCTCACGAGTCCTTTTCTTCTTCTTACACCTACACCTATTATGACTCTATAAGTTGATGCATGGGTCAGTCCCATAAATATTGCCACCGTTCATCTCCTTTGTTTTGGTGAGTTCTGATCAATATTTTTATAGAGTTCAAAGCCATTCCATTCATTCAATTTCGAAATCCTTATCGTATAAAACCAACGAGCTTCTTAACGGGATGTGTCCAAGCTTGGGGGGAAAGTTAGTAGAGGGGTCTACTGTCAGGAACTCTCTATCAACTCCAGCTTCCGACTTCCTGACTATTGCAGTGCAGCGAGGTTGCAACCATTAAGGTAACAGCAGATTTACTGACCCGAAGTGCAATCTCCTCCGGAGAAGTGACCATCCACTCAGCAGAGCGGCGATACTAGCCTTGAAATCATTAACAGTGTGTTCAGGGCTGGTCAAAGAGTGCCTAACCTCGCTTTCATAGCATCGAATTTCCTTGTGATAAGACTAGTATGGGCCATTATGGAATCGCAGAAAACTGTAAAGCTGATGAGCTAGCAAAAAAAGGAACCCAGAATCGTTATCGGTTGAAAGGGAGCGGACTGGTTCTCCCGTATCCTCTTGTGTTCCACTACTAGATGTCTAGGCTTCGAGGAAGCTTGGCCAGTGCTGTCGTAAAATCCTTTTGACCCAAAATCGATCGCAAGAAATTTAATGATCCTTTTGCCCTCAGTAGGACTAGCCTCTACCTAGTTGTGGCGCTTTTACAGGCCATTATGGAATTGGACTTGCACAGATTTGTATTGGCTACTAAGCGTTTTGGTAATTTATAAGTTCGAACACAGCAGTTCTTCTTTTCTGTGATCTCACAAAGGACTACAATATCCTGGCAGCTCAGCCATCTAACTAAATCTAGATTAGAAATCTTTTAAAATCTATCATCTGGTCAAATTTTACTAAGATTGATACATTTAACTGGTAATGGCTATAATATCGAAGAAATTAATGAAACAGTGCCCGAAAATAGGCATCAGAGAGATGGCAGAGGATCCCAATTGACACAACACAATTTGATTAATCTTTCGGTTATGAAGGAATCTTTTGCAAACACGACGTCGACAAGAGATCGAAAAAGTAATGACTGACAAAGTAACTGAGTACTTTCATCCATTCATCATATGACGTCGGAACTGTTCCACAAATCTAGCGACTATTGCTCCAAAAATGCACCGAAGACGAAAAAGCTAAGTGAAAGTCGGTAAAAATCAAGGTGATGTTGATTGATTTTTTTAATTACCGTTGTATGATTTATCATAAAGTTGTTCCACAAGTCCAAACCGCAGTAAGGAATTCAGAATGACTGTTTTAAGCAGTCTACGAGAGCAATTTGTTGCATACGGTCGGATTTATGAGCAGAAATTCATGGGCACGATAATGTGTCATCACAATACGGATTAAATCTGATCAGCCATCTTATCAAAACATGATGATTCGGAAGCAATATCTGAGACATGAATATGGTATAAGTTTAGGATCAAGAAAGTAATGAGTACCAAAAATTTGCTTCAAAATTTTGTAAGCACTTTGTTCTAATCAGTATTTTATATTATTTAGTGGATTACAAATGCCCTATAGTTCCTTTAATCATTCTTTTTCTCTCTTTGATCCCACTTCACATCTTCACACTTTTCTCGGCACCGACTTCTCTTATTTCTTAGTTTTCTTAAATTCAAATCTTAGTTGCCAAAATGGCTGTAAGGCAAGTTCCTTCAAGCAAAATCAGCAAAAACTTCATCCGGTACTCAGACTCGTAAAGAGTCCCTACTTCTCAGTCTGTTTATGCTTCATCGTATCCGTGCTATACTTTTCACTACGACTGTGTAATTCATGCGAGCAAATATCAGCATTATGCTCGCGCCTTCACTGCACTCGGCAGTATTGGTCGCTTAAGTATTTATGCCCCATTCCTCGTCGATCACTAGACCGTCAATCTAAACGCTCTTTCTTTAATAGCTAGAAAACATGTTCACGTTCGTGGAAAAAAATAAAACTCTGCGAAACTATAATTTAACGGTGGTAATTAGTTTTATTTCTAATTCTTAAAATTGCTTGAGGTATTCTGAAAATACTCAAAACGAAATCAGGTGCTCGTTGCCCAACTTTGTTTATAATATCCAAAAACTAAGGTCTGAATGTTAATGATGAAGAAGGTTTTGCCAAAGAGACCATTAGGACCTCAACAGAAAATTTTTTATAATCAAAAAAGCGAAGAACTGATTTTATTTCACGTCCTTGAATACCATATCTTCCGACTCATAATACAGACTTTTAGTCATACATTGTGATAAAAAGTACCCAGAAATTGTAAGTAAAAGGAACATATAACTTCAAATGACACCACCAGATGTAATACATTTATGCCAATTTCTTCAGTCCTCGAATCACTTTTCATAAGCACTTTTGGGTATGGTCTTCAGATTCTGCAGCGAATTTTGTTTTATGTCTTCAATTGACAGAAAACGGATTCCACGGAGCGGCAATTTTAGTTTGGGAAACAAGAAAAAACCACACGGAGCCAAATTTGGTGAAAACGGTGGTTTATCGATGATATTCATGGCGTTTTTGGCTTTTAATTCGGTCACAATCGTAGCTCGATGCCGTGGTAAAATATATTCGTGGAAAATCCATGAATTGTTCTTCCGTAATTCCAGCTGTTTTCGATGGATGTTCTCACGCACACGACTCAACACGGCCAAATAAAACTCCCTATTAACCGTCTGTTCCTCCGGAATAAATTCATGATACACCAAACCATCACCTTGATTTTTGAGCGGCTTTGACAAAGTTTTTTTGTTTTCGGCTCGTTTTTTCACTCCGAAACGGGCTCGCCAGAGATGTCGAGCTCTCTTGCCATCTCTCTAATACTTGCCTGACGATTTTCAAGCACAATATCCTTCATTTTTTAATATTTTATTATTTTATAGGTCGAAGGTCGTCCAGAACGAGGCATGTCTTCAGCGACCTCTCGACAGACTTCGAAGGCTTTGTAAGCTTGTGGTTTTGATAAAACCAAATCTCTGTCAGCCTTTTCCAACACTCTCAATGGTTCGGCACACCAAATTTGAGTAGAAATACAAAATTTTATCCATTGTAGTAAAAATCGCAACGCACTACTGAGGAGTACCGACTTAAGCCGTTTCTATAAACAAACTCGTCGATAGATCGCGCTCATATTCGGCATAGTAATTAAGGATTGTCCTTAATTAACTTAGCAAAATAACTTTTTTGAAATATGATTTAGCCAAACAATTTTATTATAATTTCTATGTCCTTTTTAGTCACAATGTACATAAGCTGTAAAAACTAACTCACAAGTATTTCTGAAGACCCTCTGAGGTAATCAGCTGATGCCGAAATGGCTTATAATATAAATTTGTAGCACAAAAGATCTCTTGTAGCATAGAATTTTGTTCGCCATTCGGTTGAAAAGAAAGAAAGGTTTAAGGCATATTTCTAACTTTTGTGGCTGCAAATGGCGTTGCCAATAACACTTTCGCCGTAAGCTATGCCGCTCTAGGATGCCTTGAAAAACACTTGAGGACTTTAATATGCCCAAAAAGTTGGTCTCGGTTATCTAACCATCGAATTTGGGACTCCTAAGTTTTGGAAGATACATTTTTTTGGTCTTCACATTATAAAACTTCCATTAAATGCCACAAATCAATGCATTACTCCGCCGACAAAGTCTCTTACATAAATAAAATTCATTTGACCACGACTCAACTTGCCGATACATGTGTCAAAACATTTCAAAGTGTCAACACACACGCAAATTTCGCCACAAACGCCAGACAAATTGGAAAAAAGGACGCCGAGAAAATGGATGCGGGAAAACTTCAAATTACATGCAACACAAAAAGGTGTACACTTATATATATGAATGCGAATGCATGTAAGTATGTGTACGCATGCGTGTGCTGTTAGTCTATTAAAAATTAGGATTTATGTTTATTGTAAAAAAGAAAAGTTGTCACAAATCCAATTTGCTGCTCATACAACAGCACCGAGGAAAGTGTTAGCAGACAGACATGCAGATATACAGGCATAAAGACATACAGACTATACGCACACATATGCACATGGTGCATTTTGGCCAAACTGTTTTTCTACACACACACACATACAGATGCGTATGGATATATGACAGCTGACACTTTGGCGTTGACAGTTTTAGGTGCGTGGTAAAGATAAGACTTGTAAATGGCTTTAATTACAAACATTTAATGCATTTTAAAATGAGATTGTGGCTGCACAAAAGTGCAAGCGTACATACACACATACAAAAACATTTATTATATGTAGTTAGTATGAGAACTCTGAGGATACTTTTTAGAAAAATATTTTAAAAAAATTTTTGATATTTATTTTTTTGTTATAGCGGTATATATGTATACTATGATATTTTTAATATTTGTATAAATTAAAGCTCAGTCAATTTGTATGACAGCTATATGTTATGGTAGTCCGATCTGGACCGTTTCTTCGGGGTTTACAACATTGTCTGAAGTAATAAGCTCTGCTGAATTTCGTGAAAATATCTCTTCAAATAAAAAAGTTTTTCATACAAGCACTTGATTCCGATCGTTCAGTTGGTATGACAGCTATCTGCTATAGTGATTCGATCTAAAAAATTTCTTCAGAAACTGTGGAGCTGCTTTAGACAATAATTCACGTCGAATTTCGTGAAGATATTTTGCCAAATAAAAAAGTTTTCTTGATAGGGAATTAAGTTGAACGATCAGTTTGTATGGCAGCTATTTGTTATAGTTGTTCGATCCAAAAAAAAATTTCGGAGATTTTAACGTTGGCTCAGAAAATAGTTTATGCCAAATTTCGTGAAGATATCTTCCCAAATGAAAAAGTTTTCCATACAAGGACTTGATTTTGATCAGTCAGTTTATATGGCAGCTGTATGCTATAGTTGTTTAATATCATCGATTCCGATAAATTAGCAGTTTCTTGGTGAGAAAAGAATATGTCCAAAATTTCAGATCGATATCTCAAAAACTAAGAGACTAGTTCACGTATACACACCCAGACAGATACCCCAATAGAGCTAAAACTTAATATACCCTGTTCGGAGCATAAAAATAATTTTTTTATGGAATATGGTATTTATTTAAAATTTCAATTATCTTAAAGTTCCTATTCTTAAAACTCAATGCCGCTTTCGCCGCTTGAGCACATGTGCAACAAGTTTTGTGGCATGTCACTTCCTCTCCTTTCATTCGAAATCTCTACATTACAAAAGCAAACATTTGTTTGTATGTTTGCGGTCGCCATTTTTGGCAACAAATGACGCATCGCCATTTACCTTTTATTGTCAATTTTATTTTAGTTGCTTTCAACCATTTCAATCTTACTTTTTGGATTTTTGTAAATAAACTTTGAAATTTTTCGAGTGCCAAGCGTTTATGCCACATTACTCGACTTCATTGCTTGGCATCAAAGACTTCAAATGCCGCCGCCATTCACGCCATGTGACTTTGAGTTCCACCGCAACAACAGATGGATGGACTCATTTTTAGTTGTTGTTCCACTTGCTTTTGTTTTTGCGCTCAATTTCTGCAAAGGAAAATCTAGTTGTGCCGCGAAAATTTAAGTCGCTAGCAAATGAGCTGTTTGTTTTTATTGGCTCATGTGGCAATTTGCTAGCGCATTTGTACTATAAGTGTGGCGTCTCTTCTAGTATACTCACATATACATATAGCCGCATACAGCAGGAGCAATCGTTTGATCTAATTGTGAATAGTTCAGTTCAAAAATAGCGCGCTCATCACAGTATGAGGACTTTGAGTGTGTTCTTCGCCTTGTGATTTTGTCGCTGATAAGATTTTGGAAGAAACAAGAGGTTTCTTTTCGAATACTTTTGGAATCTCAAACAAATTTCGTCCAAATAATCTGAGCTAATACGCAATTAGGATATTCAACCATAGCAAAGCTCGCTAGTTTAAAAGGATCTTATTGTTAATGTGGTTTTTGTGTTGGCACCTAACATTCCCCATATTATTTTGAGAAATCCAGCTAAGTGTACATTCATTGGCCAGATAAAACTTCAGGGTCCGGGCTTATAAACAAATCTTTCGTGGAAACAGTCATCACAAGCTTGCTTAGCCAGAAGTTCAGGTCCCGAATTTCGAAGCACAGCATCTATCAGAATTGTGACTGTACACGCTGAAAGTAGGACTGCGATTATTCGCTCGAGACTAAGGAAGGAATGTCTGGACTCATTTTCTGTCGTATCGAGTTACTTTATCACTCGACTGGTTTGGGTCCCTGACCATATCAGAATTTCAAGAAAATGTAAAGCTGATTAGTCCCCTTTTATATACAAATTTTTCGTGGAAACAGTCATCACAGGCTTGCTTAGCCGTAGGTTCATGTCATTGGACGGATTTCAGAGCACAGTCTCTATCAGAATGGTCACTACACGTAAGACTGCGATATTAGTCTCGAATTCGCTGATCATATGCTCGAGACTAAGGAAGGAATGTCACGACTACTTATCTCTCGCATCGAGTTCCTTCTTCATTCTACTGGTTTGGGGTCGCTGACCATATCGGAACTCCAGGAACCTGTAAAGCTGATGAGCTTGCTATGTCAGGTACTTGTAGAATGGGAACTGATAGGAGCTGCACTGACTTCTTACGGTTCAGTACTGAGTTTTTGGACATCAAGCACTGGTCAGACACTAGCAAGTGTGCAATGGCAAAGTTCTTATGATCTTGTCTAAATCGTAAGAGCTCTCGTGAGCTCTTCGCCTTCAGAAAAAATCACATTCACTGGCCTCTTACGGTTACTTACTGGATTTTTGGTCCCAAACGCTGGTCAAATACCAGCAACTGTATAAACGCAAAGTTCTTATGACGGATGGTAAATCGAAAAGGGTTTAGTAAGCAACTCGTCCTCAGCAAAGTTCAAGTTGGAGCTCTAACTGGACACTTTCTGACCTAGATGCATGCCGTGAATTGAATATGCGAAAAAAATTCGTCTCAAGAGAGTCATATGAAAGTCAAGTCCAGTTCCAGTTACAGTTTTTTGCCAAAAATAACGAGGGTTTCTGTGACAGATGCATGTAACTACATGTTATCGAACAAAGCAGTGGGTTTCCCATTGTGACTAACAGAGCTCATGACAAACACACACACAGGCTTCGGCTCCCTCAACTCGTCGATAATTTCGGTCTACTGTGACGAAAAATTACAATAATTATGGACACACTCCAAGCGAAAAATACAAATTATGCCAAATTCGTGGAAGGCAACACCCAGCTCTAACGAGTTAGGACTGCGTGAAATCGCGCACAAACAAATGCAACAACATATGTACGTGTACCGTGCACATGTACGCCGAGCCGAACGTCAAAACGATTTACATTACGATACCTGACAACTGTATAACAAATAAGCTCACGGCTGCTGTTGCACGTTGCACTCGTTGACGCTAAGTCGATCTACTTAGTTATAATGCCGGGTAGTTGGCCGTTAAGGCAGCAACAACAATAACAACAACAATGTCAAAAAAATATCAACAATAAATAAATTTTAATAAAACAAAACGTTCGCCATAACAGCGTAAAACCGTTAAATCGCTTCAAAATTATAACAACCAAGAGTGAGAGGGCGACGAGTGTGTTGGAGCGGCAAAGTGGATTAGAATATATGTGGAATGTTGTTGTATGAACGCAAATGTTGCCACAGCAGCAATAATAATTGTATTGTTAGGTGTCAAAATGCCCAACTCAAACAATTTATGACACCTTCAACGGCGCAGAGCACAACAACAATAGCAACTGACACACTGACAACTGGCGATTGGCGCGGCGCTTGCTCATACACGGCATTATTGGGAGTATGTCCATGCAAAAATGCTTACCTGTTAGACGCTTTGTTTGTGCCCCTAATTTGCTTTGTTGTTGTTTTTTTTTTTCAGTTTTATGCTGAGTAATTTTTAACAATTATGTGTTTGTTATTGCTGCTATTTCGTTTGTTTTGCATTCGCTCTAAAAACTCGCAATTAGTCATAAACAAATGGCGGCTGTCGCTGGCGGTGCGCCGGCGCAGTTAACTAAATTACAGTAACCCTTTTGAGCTGAGAAAAAATTCGTTAGATTTTTCTTAATTTTTTTTTCAATTTTTTTTACTTCAATGTAAAGGTATATATAGTATGTATGTGCCATGATGAAGGTGTATTAATTTTTCATTTGAAATGGTCTGAAAAAAACTTCGGAGACTCTAAAAAATATATGAAGAGCTGGACTTATTTACCATAGGAATCGGTCGGTTTTTGACATATCAATCTGAAATTTCGCTTACATCCTTTTCACTTCAAGAAGCTGCTCATTTGTCGGAATCACCTATATCGGACGGTTTTAACATATAACTGTCATACAAACTGAGCGATCGAAATCAAGTCCTTGTATGGAAAACTTTTTTATTTGACAAGATATCTACACGAAAGTCGGCACGAACTATTTTCTAAAAGAATGCTATGATCTTCCATGAACTTGTTGAGATTGGACTACTAGAACATATCGCTGCCATACAAACTAGCCTTATAAAATCGAGACCTTGTATGGAAAACTTTTTTATTTGACAAGATATCTTCACAAAATTCTGCTTAGAATATTATTCAAGACAACGCTATAATCTATAAAGAAATTATTCAGATCGGACACTATAGCATATAGCTGCCTTACAAACTGACCGATCAAAATCAAGTCTTTGTATGGAAAACTTTTTCATTTGAGGAGATATCTTCAAGAAATTTGGCACGAGCTATTTTCAAAGACAACAATATAATCTCAAAAGAAATTGTTCAGATCGGAGTACTATAACATATTACTGCCATACAAATTGGCCAATCAAAATTAAGATAAAATTTTTTTTAACCTTTTCTGATATAAAGGGTGATTTTTTAAGAGCTTGATAACTTTTTAAAAAAAAAAAACGCATAAAATTTGCAAAATCTCATCGGTTCTTTATTTGAAACGTTAGATTGGTTCATGACATTTACTTTTTGAAGATAATTTCATTTAAATGTTGACCGCGGCTGCGTCTTAGGTGGTCCATTCGGAAAGTCCAATTTTGGGCAACTTTTTCGAGCATTTCGGCCGGAATAGCCCGAATTTCTTCGGAAATGTTGTCTTCCAAAGCTGGAATAGTTGCTGGCTTATTTCTGTAGACTTTAGACTTGACGTAGCCCCACAAAAAATAGTCTAAAGGCGTTAAATCGCATGATCTTGGTGGCCAACTTACGGGTCCATTTCTTGAGATGAATTGTTGTCCGAAGTTTTCCCTCAAAATGGCCATAGAATCGCGAGCTGTGTGGCATGTAGCGCCATCTTGTTGAAACCACATGTCAACCAAGTTCAGTTCTTCCATTTTTGGCAACAAAAAGTTTGTTAGCATCGAACGATAGCGATCGCCATTCACCGTAACGTTGCGTCCAACAGCATCTTTGAAAAAATACGGTCCAATGATTCCACCAGCGTACAAACCACACCAAACAGTGCATTTTTCGGGATGCATGGGCAGTTCTTGAACGGCTTCTGGTTGCTCTTCACCCCAAATGCGGCAATTTTGCTTATTTACGTAGCCATTCAACCAGAAATGAGCCTCATCGCTCATCGGACACGGACGCGAAACACATTTCGAACCGAACACTGATTTTGGTAATAAAATTCAATGATTTGCAAGCGTTGCTCGTTAGTAAGTCTATTCATGATGAAATGTCAAAGCATACTGAGCATCTTTCTCTTTGACACCATGTCTGACATCCCACGTGATCTGTCAAATACTACTGCATGAAAATCCTAACCTCAAAAAAATCACCCGTTAAGAAGGCAACTTTGAAGGGTATACTATATATAAGAGCAGCCGAAGTTGCCGTTTTTTTTTGTTTTCTGAAAATTTTATAGTTTTTGGATTAATATTTTTTTTTCATTCCATATAAATATCTATATTTTTTAAAATTTTTTTTTAAATTTCTGTAAATTTCTATTTTTAATTTTTTTTCTCGTTATATTTTTAAATATTTATTTTGTTTTAAGCTTGCATTCATTAGCTTGCTATTTGACCGCATGTTCCTTTGTCATTTTTTGCCTCCAACAATGCTTTAAATATTTTTCAAACTATGCCTTTGTACAGCACCTTAAATATTTGCTTAACACTTGGGGCCACACATTAAAGTTTCGCTTGTTTTGTGGCTATATTTTGCAGTTTTACTTTCAGCTTGTTTTATTGTAGCACACAGCATGTGCGTGGTGTTGCAAGCAGTGTCAGGCTAACAAATGTTGCAAAAACCTGAAAATATGGCACACATACACATCTACATAGCAGACATACATATAGTCTTGAATATACTTTCATATGTATTTATATGTATGTATGTATGTATATGCGTCTACGAACTTGCAAACTCCAGCCCTGTTAAAAATAATAAACAACGCTGGCTCTCTGTTCTCCTGTTTGTTTTTATTCTATTGTTCAACTAATATTTTTTTAAATTTATTTTCCCAATCGGCGTCTCACCTATTTCTCCTAATTGTTTGTGCACTCAAATTGTGTTAATGTCGCTAATAAAAATGTTAAATTCACATTTTCCACTTCAAAACGCTTTGCTATTTTTTACCATTTATGTGTGGCGTTCAGGTGTTTGCTTTTCGCGTTTGCACAGCGGCGCTGTGATGATATTGATTAGCCGCTTGTTTGTGTTAAAAAGTGCGGTGCGGCGGGGCGTATGAGTGAATTATGAGACGTTATAACTGTGAGCGAAGTGGTTCATTGGCTGACTTACTTCAAATATTGCTTGTGAAAATTGTTGAATGGAGTGAGAAAAAGCTGACTGCGATGAAGACTTTGCTGATTAAATTTTTTTCTAATTTTTCTATATGTAAATTACATATTTAATATAAAGTGATTTTAATAGTAGGATCAATCAAGTTTGTAGATGACAAATTCTAAACGATGCGATAGCTCTTATGACTGAGATTTTATACTCACTATTCGTCATCTTCTCTACATATGCTTAAGGGGCGCCTTAAAGGATCGTCTCAGTGTGACCCTCCAACTGATTTTTTTAAATGTTGAAATTAACTAATCGGTCCGGTTTTTGATAAATAAATACATTCATGACGAATACAAAATTATTTTTTTATGTTTATTTATTGAGTGTACAATAGTTAAATAAATTGTTGTTGAAAATGGTCCTGTACGATGACCTGATTGTCGATTACGGCCGCAATTTTGATCTAAAACAAAAATTTAAAAAAGCCTTCGCGATTGTTTCCCTTTTTTTTAAATTTGACAAAATAGCGACGGTCTGAACAAAAAGTATCGAATTTAGGCATTTTTCGACACTTTTTGCTACAAAAAAGCTTCCATAGCGTAGATATTTTCAAAACTCTTCCTTTGAGATCGAAAATCGTTTTGGAAATAATATTGTCAGAAAACGCGTTTAAGGTTGGACCGTTCTCCACTCTGCGGATTTCTCGAAAATTTCACACTGAGTCGATCCCTTAAGTTGGGGTCATTTATAGATACCTAGCAAACTTAAGTGTTCATCTACTTCATTATAAACTAAGATCTCAGGTAAAATAAAGATATTTACATGTTGGCATACCATCCAAACTTTTGCAAATGAAAACTGATAATTATAGCATTAAAATGAAAAGCCTACAACAGAAATATTGCTTGACTAGGAAAACATCACATTGTTATCCCTTCTCCAAAAACTGACACCATCAATATGCTAGAGCTGAAGTATTTGAGTACACCAGTTCAACCTGGCAAGAATAATTCCCATTAAACTTTAAAAGGCGATGTCTCTAAGTATGAACAAATTTCACCCGAGCTGGCATTAAAAACCCTTTTCACGTATTTTAATGCAAGCCTTTACCATATTATCACATTGCTGAGCAAGCATGCCACCGCTTATTTCAACTATCCGTGCACGCATTATAAGCCTCGGCGGTGACTGCCTTCAGCGGTTTCAGCGAATTTTGGTTTTTTTCGGTTTCGGCTCATTTTTAGAGCGCCATTCACTTGATTTTTGGACAGTTCACACATTATATTCATAAACCCATGTCTCGTCACCAATAATGATGCGTTTAATGAATGTAGGATTTTCAAGAAGATTATCAAATATAGAAGACCTTCACTCGACGTCATTTTTGAAAAAATAAAGTCAGGTATTTTGGCACCAGTCGATCGTTGCCGCGCTCCATACCCAAAACAGAATATTATAAGTCGATTCATAAGATATCGTTTCCAACACGGTCGAACCGGAACTGAAACGAACCCAGATTTCTCGCCGCTCAAAGACTGCCAACTTGTCACAATTGCTATTTCAAGAATGTTTTCTGCCTCTACTACAGCAAGAGATGCTGTTCAGCTATCGCTCCAATGCCAACTCGACGATTTTTAAGCAAGATTTCATTAACTTTTTCGACACTAACGTCAGTAGCAGTGGTGGATGTGGATGCCTCGCTTGAGGCAAGTTTTCGATAACTTCATAACTTAGACTCCCCAAAAGATTTCTGCGATATTTTCAATGATTTAGTACCCGTGATACCATTGAAAATACAAAGTTCATGTAAAGTAGGTATTCAAGTTTTTTCTAGACAAATTTTTTTTTCTGACAAACGGAGATTAAACTTAATATGAACCTAAGAAAAGGTTATGCCTAAGGAAACATTTTTTGTCAATCCGTTTTGTGCGAATAGTTCAAATGCACCAGTCCGGCTCAAGTTTGATCAGATGGTATGTACCTCATATAAATTCGAGGATTGCTCTTTAATTTTTGAAAAGTGAATATTAATTTTAAAATTTACTTTAAATTTTTGGGTGCTATAAAGTTTAATCTGAATTTAAAGGGATTCATGGGTTTCCTCGGCTAAAAAACAACCTTTTTTCAAAAATGTTCTTCTCATATAAGATATGAAATATTATAGAAAATTTTTTTACTGATTTAAACACACTATTTACAAAGAAGTTCTGAAACTTTAGGAAAAAAATATTTTAAACTCTGCCACAGCAACGTCATTTCTGGTGCCTGAGTTGCCTCCTTACTGTATAATCTAAAGTGAAAAAATACGTGTTTTAGTTAAAAGCTTAACTTAGAACTTGAACGAAGGAAAAAAACTAAAAATTGGGTTTTTTGCATTTTTAGAAAAAACTTTAAATTTCTGTGAATATTTTGCGATTTTTTTTTTCAATTTTTTTCAAGTTTTTAGGAATTGTAGCTCAAAGAGCTGTGCAAAAAATCATGAAAATCAATTGAAAAATCTTTCCAACCGACTTCAAAGTTTCGAGAAAAACGCTTTTAAAGACGGCGCACCTAGCCTAGCTAGCCTCGAACGCAGAAGTACTCAAGGCTGTATGTCCGAAACTATTATTCGGATCAACTTGAAAATTTAGAACCATATTCTAGGTGTTGTAGAATTTAATAAAATAATAAAAAAAAATATTTCGGTTGGAACCCGTAAACCCATGTAACCCCATAATGAGTTTAAAATCCATAAATCTCAAAAGATATCGGTTTAATGACAGTAAATGATGCGGTCCTCACCACAGCAACTTAATAAATAAATAGAAAACGTAATTGGTTTCTATCTTAATTTTCTTTTAACCAAATGGCGCCTGACTTTAATCAATTTATTTAAATAAGTATCACTTAAAATTAATTTATGGGATCATATGATAAATTAAAAAAAAAAGCCTTTTATGACTCTAATTTATTTTATTTATTAAAGTCAATTTCCTACAAAAAGTTCAATTATTTACTGAAAATCGCTTCTAGCTTCTAACTGTCAAACTACGCATATTTTCGAATTCAGTAATAAATAATCTAAGCCTACGGCGTATTTTTGTATAAAATGTAAAAAATACAACACACATACACTTTTGAACTCATGTGGTTTTACAAAAATTACTTCGGTATGTAAATCTATACCTTTAAATGACTAATAATGCCTTAACCGCCAGTCAATTTAGCGGCGATCAGCGCTTGACTCACAGCTCGAATTTCAAAACATCGAAATCTTTGTAATACAAATTGTTACACACAATTCAACATGAATTCCAGCATTTAATTAAGCTGTCAATCTTCGTAAAACATTCTATCAAGCCAAACAAAAGTCTAATTGTGGTTTTGATTACAAACAGTAGCGGGCACACATATCAAGACACGCTAAATAAATGAAAAAAATACAATTTAAGCGAGTGAACTATTTAAGGTTATGTAATGTGTTTATATATATGTATATATACTAAAGCATTCGAGTAGAAAAAAAATTATACGCACAATTTTATGTATATATAGTCATATATGTTTGTAAGTGCATGCTAATAGTGAGTATTTCTGTACCCTCCGGTATATGAGTTAATTGCCTGCCGTTATTTTACATAAATACCCAAAGCCGCCATTTGGCACTTCTTACTGTCACATCAAATCGCTTTGACCAATTTAAGTCACGTCCATAGCCAAATTGTTATTAATAATAAATGTCCGTTTACAAGCGGCGCGCATGCGTGCGTGCTTTTGGTGCATGTGTGTGGTCCATGTAAGCACGTTTTTTGCGCTTTTGTGCTTAACACGTAAATGTCATAATAGCAGGCATCAATTTGCTATTGTTTTGTTGTATTTGCTGTCATGCTGCGAACCTAAAAATATGAAAAATGCATAAGACTCTTTCCGAAAAAGTGAATGTGTCCAAAAGTATGTGTTATGGGCGTATGACAAATTGTAAGAAATATTACAACAACAAAACGAATAATTATTCGCATATTTTTAGAGCTTTACTACATGTACATGTGCTGTATACGAGCATTTGTATGGCACTTGGCGCTTAAACCTTTGGCCTGTAACTGTGCCCAAAAAATAAGGTAACATTGTATTTATTTTGAAATTCCTTATTTATTCTTCAAAATCAATTTCGCTGCGGCTTGAATCTCTTCTCTCGTATAAAAACGGTGTCCCCGGAGCGGTCTTTTGAGCTTGGTGAACAGCCAGAAGTCGCACGGCGCCAGATCAGGTGAATACGGTGGTTGCGGAACGATATGGGTTGAGTTTTTGGCGAAATGATCACGAATTACGAGGGCAGTATGGGATGGTGCATTATCGTGGTGTAAAAACCAAGAATTGTCTTTCCACAATTCCGGCCTCGTAAGCATAGATCCAAGTCTCATCGCCAGTTATAATGCATTTCATGACACCCTGGTAGTCGGAAAGCATCGTTTCACACACTTCAACGCGACGCCTTTTTTCCAAAAAATTCAATGATTTCGGTACCAGTCGAGATTTGACGCGGTTGAGGCCCAAAACATCCTTCAAAATGGTATTGGCTGAGCCTTTCGATATGCCAACTTCATCAGCAAGGTCTTTAATTGTTAATCGATGGTTTTTCAACACCAAATCTTTAATTTGTTGAACGTGAGCTTCGTCGGTTGAGGTTGATGGTCGCCCTGGACGCTCTTCGTCTTCGACACGTTCACGGCCGGCTTGGAACTCACTATACCACTTGCAAACATTTTTTTAGACATAGTCTCATCACCAAAGGCTTTCTGCACCATCCTCAACCTATTCGCAGCAGAAAATTGATTCCGTAAACAAAATTTAATGCAAATTCTTTGCTCAACAAATTTCGACATTGCAAAAAACGAAAAACTCACTTTTAGCAGCTCACAAAACGACACGTATCTCAAACGCTAATGAATATTTTGACGTGAAATTTGACATAAATGTCACTGACAGTACTACTAACCTAAAAAAAAGAAATAATTCTCTAAATTCTTCGACGCGCGCAGTTTAAATTCAAATGTCACCTTATTTTTTGGGCACAGTAGTATATACGTCTTGACGTTTAACCAGAGCTACTAAAAGTTGTAAGTCAACTTCGAACAGTTATTAAATTTTGAGATGATTTTTACTGACATAAAGGCTTTCAGTGGCTTAATGAGTCAAGAGCGAATTCAAAATTTAGTTTTTCTGAATACCATCATACATACCCTCCTTTTCATGGTCTACCACTCAACTAAACGAATGATCAACATTGTTACTGTTTCTTAACGAAAGCTCTTGGGTATTCTTTCAAAAATATCTCAATGGAAATCAATCCTAAATGGTGACTACAATAAAATTTTCATCATTTTAGCACATTGACTCCTATTAGAGTTTTTATTGGTTAGATTTGGTTCACAAGGATCGGCGAGATTACCTAACCTAAACTATGCTATATTTCAATGAAGTTGAGTTGGTAAATTTGGTTTTGAATTTTTATCAATCACAATTTCCTATACTCCAAAAATTGTTTGGTTCGCAAGTATCGGCCTGTTTAGCTACTCTTAACTAAAGTATATTGCAATGAAGTTGAGTTATTAAAAAATTTTAAATAAAATATTATTATTTTACATTACTAATCTCAGAGATATCCTACAACATTTTGAGACAATCCCAGGAGAGGGAGAAGTCGCACGGTGCCATATCAGATAAATACATGGAGTGGTTGGTTAAAATGCGATTTTTGGTCAACTTATCGTCCTTCGAATGTTAAGTTCAGAGCAATTTTTGGTCGTCAGTCAATTTGTGCGAAACAAACCGTGCACACACCTTTCGTAAGCCCAAATGTTCGGTCAAAACGCTATAAATCGATGTTTTGAAGATGTTCAATTCCATTTCCATAAATTTCAGTAATGATTTCGGCTGATTTTTGATGAATTCCAAACAGTTTCGATGGAATTTGCGGTGGTCACGGATTTTGATTGGCCCACATGTTGATCGTCATTTATAGTATGTCCCCACGACCACTTTGAAAATATTGAAACCACTCGTGCACTATGCTACGGGATAGGCAATCATCGCCATTAACTTGTTTTATCAATTGAAATGTTTCGGTAAAAGTTTTACCAATTTTTAAACAAAGTTTAATGTTGGCTCTTTGTTCGAAGCTCATTTTCGCACCGATGGCCCAAACATACTGACACTTAAAACGAAATAACTTCACTTCCAATCAATAAAATATCTTGAAATTCTCACTGGACAATCGATAAAGATAACAGATTCTAACGCACCAGTCAACATTTAGATGGCGCCACCAAGGGGCACTAGATTCAAAGAGTCCTGTTTTGGAACACGCCTTGTATTACGCAAATGATTTTCGTTTTCCAACAAATCTTATGCCGAATTTGTCTATCAGTATATAAATTATATATAATTATAGCCCTTTTTTACCTATTTTAAAATATCATTTACCCGGGGAATTCAATTACAATTTCTGGATGCTTCTTTGTCCCAATGTATAACAAAGTTTTCTTATTAAAATGTCGAGATCATTGTTCAAAAAGTGTGTCAGTGAAAAAGTGCGTAAAGTAATTATGAAAATCCGAGATCAAAGTTGTTTAGGACACTGCATATACGAGTACATACCTACATATGTGTCAAAAAGATCAATTGTTCTAAATTTGCACAACTTTTTCACGTTATTTTTATACACTTATGCCAACACATATATTAATTTTTTTGCATCTTTCGGTCATTCATTCACACACGCTAAGTTTCCAACATCAATTCGAAAATGAAAAAACACATGAACATACGATACATACGCCAACAAAATCTTTTACTTTATATACTATATACAAATGTGTATATAATACTTATTTTTATGACTTCTGAGTTTTTTCCCTAAATCTCCTCACTTCAAGGTGCAATTTGTTGCACCGTGTTGCCGAAGTATTCGCAATTTATGTTTTCCGTTTGACATTTTTGAACTGCACGCACTCGCTCGCAGAAAAATACGCAAAATCAAATAAAGCAAATACAAAATCTGTAAAAAATAATATATGTGAATATAAAAAAAGCATACTTTTAGTGGTAGACCACCATAAGTTGTTGGCGTTTAAATAAATTTGTAAAATTTTTCATGTTTAGTACGCAGATATTGCCCGTGGATACATATGTATATACGCTTTATGACAAATGCCTGCGAATGGGTTTTTAAAATCGCATTTAAATGCAAATTAATGTGTCACTTATTAACACCGTTTAAATCAATCACTGACTAAAGTCACCGTATTTCCTCCGTGCACCATGAGCAACTGATCAGGTGTTGCATGCAGCCATTCATAGATAACTCCAAGTAAAGCGAAAAAGCAATAACTTTGACTGTCCAAATATGACTTGAACAAATCGTCATGTTGAATTTAAATTAATAACGGTTTCTTGGTTGAGGGCGTAAAATAGTATTTAACGGAATATTAAAAAAATTAAATAATCGATATATTCCTTGGATGTGTCTATGCTGTATGATCTTGACCGTATAAAGCGACTGATCAATTTTTTACTTTTGTAAGAGTCGTCAATGGATACCAAGGAGGCGTCATGTCGAGTTATAGCCAAAATATGAATGCTTTCCCGAAAATTAACAATCTCCCAAAGCACGATGTTTATATGAAGAGTATTGGTTCTTCACTTATTGTTAGTACAAATTTTAAAACTCATGGAAGATAGAAACTTAGATTAGATCACGAGAATGTCAAAAAAAAAATTTGGATTAAACACAGCTATTTGAAAAACGAAAAGTGACTCTTTCCTCGAGCTTTTCGCGACGATATTCCCAGAGCTAGCATCCGAGTCCATATTACACCTGCTCTTTTTCGTCTGGACTATGCCAGAACTCCCCTCAGCGGATACAGAAAAAAGCTACAACTCGTCATCATGCTGCTTATAAGCCGAGACAAGCCAGACCTGTCAAGTACTGTGACGAAACCATCAACAAACATTATACCTGTAGTTGTTGTAGCGACAGAAATTAGCCGGGTTGACAGTCCTTAGCCTTATAAAATCCGGATCCGATCCGGTTACGTAGACCTGACTGCCATGGGATCTAACTGTGTTACTGACGGCTAAAAGCTTATAGATCCTTCTCAAATAAGTTTCAGGTAAAGCACAATTATGAGAAAAATCTCTTTATGTTCAAAGAAAATGGTTTTAAAATTCTGTAGAGGAAGGAAATATTTTTAAAGACAACCTTCCTAAAATCTTACAGCATAAGTAATCTAAACATGGCAGAACCATATCTGAAAACGAAGACCTACAAACAACAACAAGGACAAGTGATGAATTTTCCCCTAGGGCCTACATTTGTTGAGACGATATTATCTTCCCTTTGCCAAAACCCTCTGATGCCATTCCTTTGGTAGACTTAAGGCCCTTTGAACTATGTCTCATGGAGTGTTCTCAACTTTACCGCGCGCCATTATGACAATGTCATCAGCGTACCCCTGGCAGCGAATCCTATTGTTAGTGAGCAATTCAAGGAGCTCGTCTACTACTAGTCTCTCTATGAGTAGCCCTTCGTAGTAACAAGATAAATCTTATTTATCCCCACAGTGGTTTCAGCTAAAGAGGGAGAGAAAGAAGAAATTAGGGAAATAGAAAAATTTTAAAAATTTGAACAGCGCTTTTAGATGTACCGTGTTTATAAAGGTCCCAGTGAAAACCTTCACATCATACCAAATATATGCCTTAATGTCATACAATTTCAAATAACTTCGCACTCGCACTCGTTGCAATTTAACCTTCAATGACTTCAAATTTTTACTTAACAAAAATTCATTTCGAATTTACCATTAATTCTCTAATTTAAATGAACTGCAAAGCAAGTGTCCGAGGTATCAATTGGTTAATTTAAAAGCACTTACCCAGTTCACAAATTGACTTTGTCATGTGCGAATAAAACATAAATCAAGATTAACCGATATTTTTTGAGTATGCGTTGAGCACTCTAAATTAGAAATCAATTAAGACACAATTACAAACCAAAAACTAGCAACAACACGGAGTATTTTAATGGATCAAGCACACAATAGACAAGTTAGAAGCAAAAACCAAAAACGAAAAAAATAAAAATGCCAATAAATTTGAAAAATTAACAATGGGAAATCCAGTCGGCTGCAATCGATTGCAATAAGTGCATTAAAATGCAAGGCGTGCAAGGGAAACGATCATTACTACAAACGAAGACAATAAAGCATGCACTGAAAGCAATCGAACAAACTAAAAGCGCACAGAAAAACGGCCGACCAACTCAAGACAACTAAACTTTTGACAAATCAGGCTGGCAGCTAGCAAACGTTTGCGCTAGAAAAAGGCTGGTTGTGGATTTCATGAGTATTTACTAAATATCGATTTGGGCGCTGTACATTTTAAGGCTGGTTCTAAAGTAGTTTTTACTATTATTGAGAATTTTGAGATAGTTTAAATAATATGTTTATACATTTTTCCATTATTCTATAGAAAAGTTAGTCATTTTCTTGATATACATGAATGCGGCTAGTGAAAAGCCGACACGCGGTTGCTGCTTTTAAGACTCAGCTGATTTTAAAAACTTTAAATTTTGGTTTTCTATCCATAAAATCTGAAAAACTCGCGACTAATATTTATAACAGTCCAACCATGCACTGCAGGTCGCCTCTAAATTGGTGCATATTGGATAATGCTAAATGACATTCGGTCTTCACCGCATTCTGGACTTGAACTTAGCTTTTGGATTAAATTATTAGAAGAACTATCTGTTTTGAGATTATTGTAGAACACATACTGCGTTTTTCTTCCGTCGTCGCCA
This sequence comes from Bactrocera zonata, assembly GCA_037783105.1. Classification (NCBI taxonomy): domain Eukaryota; kingdom Metazoa; phylum Arthropoda; class Insecta; order Diptera; family Tephritidae; genus Bactrocera; species Bactrocera zonata. The sequence goes on from JBAWJQ010006111.1 coordinate 95,996, forward strand.
AATTGGCGTAGTAAGGTGACTCCTTCTTTGAGCTAGAAGAATGTATAGCCTCATAAGGGCATGCTTCAACTCACGCCTTAGCCTCGTTACCACCTTGGGACTATTAAAGACGACTACGTTTGGAGTCTACGTAACCGGGTTTTTTAGCCGGTCAAGGATTGTCTTCTCGGCAGAATTTCGCCGTTCAACAACAACAAGTACCATTTTCGGGAGATCGATGGCGATCCAACAGCAGGGATCCAAACAGCAGGGACAAGAATAAAACAAAGGTTGACGGAAGGTAGACAATGGAAAGTGAAGTGAGGTCGAAACTGGTTGAAGTACTGCGGTAAGGACGACACCATCGCCAACTAAAAGTGGTGAAAGGACCTCTACACAAATTGTAAGAAGTTCGAAGTTAGCGACGCCGGTAGAGTCTTTATATACATCGGAGTCGCTAACGCTAGCAAAGTAAACTCAGTTAGACTCACGAGAGACTCTACAGTGGGCAGACGTAAAATGTCACTGTCTAGGAAGCTGAAGGCAGACCGTCGTTTAATGGACAGTACTACGGTAGCAGGTATCAGAGCAGCATGCTAACATTCTTGGTCCAAGAGAATTCAGAGTGAGAGTGAAAATAACAGAACCAGACTAGATATGAACACCTAAATTAATTTATAATGGCAGGAGTTATATTTTATGGCTCCACGGCAGAAATCTCTCGGCAAGCGACAAAGGTAAAGCCTACAAATTCGGCGGAATCACTAGCACTAGCAAAGGAACCTCAGTTAGACTCACGAGGTACTCTACAGCGGACAGACGTAAAGTGACACCGTCTAGGACGCTGAAGGCAGACCGCCGTTCGACAGTCAAAAGGCAGCATGCTAACATTCTCAAGTCGGATGAAGGATGCCGAATGACAGTGAAAATGTCAGATCCATAACGGAAATGAAAGCCTAAAGAAATTTATTTTAGCCATAATTCGCTTTACCGTCTTATAAGATTAGATACAAGAGTAACATTTTTATGGTTCTATAAAGAACTGCATATAGTAGTACAAGTGACACGCCGGAATAGCCATGGAACCTAACCTAACGAATTTCATGAAATTTTTATTTCCTTCGAACCACCCTATACCTAGATAGGCACAACGAAATTCTCTACTCGGCGGCCTAACAATCAATTATCATAAATTTCAAATTAACCAATGTCTTGAAGCGGTCTACTTCCATAAGAGCCCGCAAATACATACAAACATACATATATAATGGACGGAGCACTCGTTGATGGACAGACGGAAATACTGACATTTCGAGTAGCCCAAAAATAAATAATACACCAACGAACGATTGCATACAGAAAACACTACGCTTTTGGCCAAACTACTTAATTGCCTTGCGGCGCAGGTAATCAACGGGCAATTAAGCGCGCTTGAGCCGTTGACTTAAAGTTGACATTTGAAATGTCAAATTGATGAATACAAATGAACACCAAATACAACGCATGCAAGCAATGAAGAGAACTCAGACAAATATTTGTGGGAAAACAAAACTAAAAATGAGTTGAAGAGTTTCAGCTTCGTATTTTATAACTTCCAGCAGGCATTAATCACACTAAGGCAGTAACCTCAAAGTTACTTGTCATATTTGACAGTTGTGCGCAGAGATTAATAGAGCGTAGTGTATGTAGGCTCTCTATTGGCTAAACAAATTTAAATCTGTGCACACAACTTTCCACAAGGAAGGGCGCAGCATGGCCGCTGGTTTAGAAGAAATTCTGAATGAAAGTTGCTGCTATGCACACACTCATATATATATGTTGTATGTATGTATTTGCATATACATGTATGTACATATGTATGTGCATAAGTCATTGCCTTCTACAGTCTCTCTATTGGCCCACCTATGGCCAGTACTCCAACTAAAGTGTGTGCCACACATTTACATATGAAGCCAAACATACACATACACATGCAAATATGTATGTAGACATGCCGCCCACTGCTGACCCATTTATCTCGGCCAATGCGTCGCCTCATTTGCATTTTTATATGTCTTCATTGCGAGTGAGTACCAGCGCATGCGGAAAAAAATCTCGCGCGATGCAAGTTGCAGATAAACCAGTACATGCAACATGCAACAAATACATTTACGTACATGTTTCTGGCTTGTAACTAAACATGTAAATCATATTTATGCTTCTATTTACATTGATTGCCCACGAAATAACGCGAACAGCACAGAGACCACCATGAAGGGGACGTCCAAGCAAGTCCATTGGCGGTTTCACATACACACTTACATATGTACACATGTATGTTCGCATGTCTGAAAGGATGCACGTGGTCACGGTGCATAGATATTGAGTACGTATGTCCCACCACTGGGCTTTCGTGCTCTAATTCTTTCAGATCATTAGAAAATTCCAAGCGGGTTCTAGTATTTTCATTGAGGTATTTAATGTGAACCTGTTTCGAGTCGAGTTGACAGTATGACGAAGGCATGTGTAGATTTTATTATCAGTGAGTCATTTTAACTGCGAATAGTTTAGGCCTCAGGTTATTGGTCATATTATAAATTCATTAGAAAATACCTGTCTGCGTAATTCTTAGGTTCGGTAAGGCTGATGACGGGTGCTAAGGTTAACGGACAGCTGATGAAGTATGAATAGTCAAAGCCACATATCCATGATACCAAGGTACTGCTCTATGATTTTTTGTATTTAGGATAATCGTAATGGAATCATTTTTCATCATCACTCACAGTTCTATGCAAAAACGACTTCTTTTTGCAGCTTTCAGTCAAAACCGCTGACAGTAAGAGCTTCTAAAACCATGTCAAAACGACGCTATCGACAACAATTCCTCGAAAAACGATCGGCTTTATGGGTCGAAACCGGTTATTAGTCCAGACCTTGTCCCATCCAACTGGACGATGGAGTTGGTGCGGGAATATACTGTCCAGACTTGGGATAGAGGCAGCCTTTTAAGTCGCCGGACCACAGCAGTATATTTCAAGTTGAGGTCTTTGCTTTTGCGATAGCCGCGGAGCTGGCCTCTAATGCCCCTGCAGGCAATTCTAGAGTCAACATCTACATAGACAGCCAAGCAGCAATCAAGGCAGTAACCTCATACTGCATATCGGCTAGAAGAGTCTTGGGAAACAGGGCAGGAGTAGAAAGTATTGCTAAAAGCAAGCAACTTCGCTTCTACGGGGGGCCAGACCACAAAGTAAAATAAAATAGTGGACAAGATTGCCAAGAATGGTGTACGGCTAACATCCGAAAACGTGATCAACATTAGGATAACCATGAATGTAGATGAGGAATGCACTGCGACTTTTGGTCTATTGTGCCCTAGGATAACCATGCATTGTCTGTACGACGATCTCGACAGAAGCATGGTAAAGAAAATCAAAACCCGATGGATCGAGCTACCTGAGCCCAAAGCTTCAAAAGTCATGTGTAAAACGGTAGATCGGAAGTACTCAAAATTCATATTGACATTCGATAAAGGGACTATAAGAACATGATGGGAATACTAACTGGCTGATGGATGGTGGCAATACACCCCCGCAGGGTGGGACCGACAGATCGAGACGACTGCAGGAAATGTCTAGAGCAGGGCACCAGGGGAACAATGGAGCATCTCTTGTATACTTGTTCCATATTGACAAGACTACGCTGTAAGCATCCGGAGTTCCCACGGTATAAAATATTGGAAAAGATGATAGTGAGACCGCAAAGTCTGTTAAAATTCACGTCAAGCGCAGGCATCCTAAAGGATGACTACTTCTCCTAGTAACTGAATTTCAACTGGTATCGCAAAGAACCAAACTGGTATCTGCGTGCCTTATTGGCATACCAGATTAACCTAACTTAACCTATTTAATATTATTGATTGTTGCGATCGAGGTTTATTTGGGAGTGGTGTTCGTTAATGAGTACGAAGAAGAAAATTGTTATTTTTTAGAGACGAGTTTTATTGATTTTCCATAAGCTAGAAGTGTACTGTGCCTTTATTATACCCTGAACAGGGTATATTAAGTTTGTCACGAAGTTTGTAACACTCAGAAGGAATCGTCGGAGACCCTATAAAATATATATATATAAATGATCAGTATGTCGAGCTGAGTCGATTTAGCCATGTCCGTCTGTATATATACGAACTAGTCCCTCAGTTTTTAAGATATCGTTTGAAATTTTGCAAACGTCATTTTTTCTTCAAGAAGCTGCTCATTTGTCGGAACGGCCGATATCGGACCACCATAACATATGGCTGCCGTACAAACTGAACGATCGGAATCAAGTTCTTGTATGGACAACTTTCACATTTGACAAGATATATTCACGAAACTTGGTATATATTATTTTCTAAGGCAACAATGTAATCTCCGAAGAAATTGTTCAGATCGGTTAACTATACCATATAGCTGCCATACAAACTGAACACATAGTTACTAAAAGAAATGAACCTGTGAAGGGTATTTAGCTTCGGTGCAACCGAAGTTAACATTTTTTCTTGTTTTTCATATACATATGACTTCACCGCACTTTTCGAGATCCCATTTACTCTTTGTAGTGTCTTATAGATACTATTGGCAATACCAGAAATAAATATTCACAATAAACTCTATTAGCCGCATCTATGTCGAATAGTAGTCAATAATCTTGCAGTGCCCACAAAGCATCCGAAACTTATTTCTCTTAACACCATTTGACGGCGACGTCACCTGCACACACTAACTCCAACCCATTAATAGTACGTAGTGTAAAAGTATGGTATTTACAAGTTGACTCAGTTTCTTTTTTGCGGCCGCACACTTGGTTGAAATTTCTTCACACCGCCGCATCCACGGAAGATAAAACCACCAGTAGCCGATCTCATTGATCACGTCCATATTAAAACGAATGCCACCGAGCCGGTTGCCACCTCGACGACAAGCAATAGCCAGCTACTTAGAGCATATGGCTAGAACAGCGGCGGTGGTCGCAGCCACAAAAACAACAAACAGCGAATCCGCCAGTCATCTAGTTAGCCACCCAGTAATGTTACGCTTCAGCGCGTCCGTGGAAATCTGGGCGGTTGCTTGCACAGCTGCTCTGATGCGTCTGTACATATTTTAGGAAGTGTGTTGATGGCGCGCCCACCAACCGCCAGCCAACTATTCATAGCTCTGACTTAATACCTGACTACTTGGCGTTAGACGCGTACGCGACTTCTGCCTGCCTTTATTTATATACATTTTGATCGAAGTGTACAACATGGGTCATAACATTTTCTTTCAAGCCATTAAAGGCAGCAGGCGTAATGGGCATTTGTGTGTGCCGCAGACGCTGGCAGTTTTCTAGTCTAATTTTATATTAATATTACTTTATTAATTATGCGGCATAGCAGGGAAGTGTTTCAACTCATGTGAGCCGCAGCAAAACTTTGCTCGAAAATTCTGCGGTTTCTTAGTGAGTTCCGATGCATGCCTCGGTGTCTAGAATGGTGCGCGGTACCGAGGTTAATAGCCGGTTTCTTGTTGCCGATTCTCACTTTAGATATAGACCTATAGGCTATTGTGCCCTCTCCTGTACTTCATATGGTCACAAAGGTTCAGCAATCGGAATAATTCCAGGTGCTTGCTGGGCGCGATTGAGGTGACGTGATCACTGTCCACGGATCTTGGGCCTTGAGCCTGCTTTTATGAATTGCTTAGCAATCTAGAATCAGGTATTCTTGAGTTGCCTGTTCAATGTCAGGGTTTAGACATAGATTAGATGTTTTATGTCCGATTTCTCGATCAACTGCCGAAGTGATGGAAATATCTTTCATAATTTGTCTGTGTTGTAGATGAAAGTTTTATAGTGAGATGATCATTTCGAAAATTAAATCGAGCTGGATCTAAGAAAGTAAAGGTTGGCAAATAGACAAAAGACTTAGAAGACTTTCGTAGTCCTTTTTTGAAGTAAAAATTCTTTCATATCGAATTCAATCGATGTCAAAATGTCCAAACTTTTTTTGTTGTCTGACATGTTGACGTTCTAATTATTAGAAAAACTAGTCCTAAACACGGTAGGCCTTAAAAACAGAGCCGTCAGCGCATGCTTCTCCAGCCTGGAAAAACAAGCTAAAGTGGTTGGCCTTGTGTTGATCTGAGGCAAGATAAAATATCTAAAGGCTACACACAAAGATTCCTCGCGTCTTGAGAACTACGTTAAGGAATTTTTATATTACGGAACCAGCATAAATTCTATCTATATTTCTTGCCAACAGATGCTACGTTGGGATCGGTAGGCAAATGAGAGACCCTCTCGCGACGTACAGAAAGTTTGCTCTATAAGTTCTCATTATTCCCCTCCTATTATACGCCGCAGAAGCATGAACAATGATGAACCGAGATAAGAAATCACTTAGAGCATTCGAGAGAACTATTGTTCGCAATATCTGCGAAGACGTCTGCGAGAGCGATGGATATCGAAGAAGATGAAATCATGAACCTTCTGTCCTATTATACCGCAAAAAGCATGACCGATGATGAACCGAGATTGGAACTCACTTACAGCATCAAGAAAACTGTTGTCCATAATATCTTCGAAGACGTCTGCGAGAGCGCTGGATATCGGAGAAGATGCAACTTCGAACTGTATGAGTTCTACAGTGACATGGAAATAGTTAAAATGTGCTGGTTTTACCATGTTCTTTTCACGGAAAATTATATTTCAACAAAAAGCTCCTTTGATTCGAGACCAATGGGCAGGACAACTGAAGCAAGGAAGCACACGCATCCAATAGAAAGACCAAATGCATAGCGACCTGTTTGCACTTGGGATATACACCTTGATAACTTCGCAAAGGATAGAGGCAACCGGCGACGTTTGGTGTTCTCAACCCAAACCGACCCACGTTTGTATTGTCAAAGAAACAAAAGAGTCCTAAACTGGAAAAACTTCCATAAAAAGTCGTTATTTGGATTTGGAAATGTTTATTTTGCAGTCTTGTGTGCCGTTTACCTACATATTCTATCAGCAAGATCCAACGTAAGACAAAATATAATTTTCTTAACCTCAAACTACTCATTTGCAATTACAACGTTGCAATATCAGTCACGCCCCTGTCGCCTGTCGCTTGTCGTCACAAATCATTCGATTTATTGGCGCGCATTGAATGGCCTATGACGCCTATGTGAACACACACATACTCGTACAAATACATATATATGAGAGTATGTACAACAACTACAAAACCACCAACAAATATACGCGCCTAATAAAGCCAAAGCCAATCACGTCTAACAACCTGGAAGTAACAAAATAATAACTCAATTACATTATGCAATTTTCCAAAGCAATCAAGTCTTGTATCTTAATTAAAATATAAAATTGAAATGCCATTGAAGACTGCCAATTTGACTGAGCGATTGACAGACGGCGGCTGGAGCGGCTAAGCGCCACTAAAAGTGATGAGAAATATTGTATGTACTCACATAAATGATAGATGAATGCAACTACAACAATTTTGTTTTTTTTTTTTTTGGAATTTATTTTTGGATTTTCGTGGTTAACAAATAGCTTATCATTGCCAAAATTGTAATAAAAAATGCTCGAACACGAATTTGTATTCCTCTTAATTGGCGCTTTGAACGCCTAAACAATTTTGGGCCACGCTGAACACAACGACGCCTACATTAATATTGGATTCGGTAATTGTAGATGAAATCTTTACAGAACCCACGGTGAAGTTGATGTAACAAGTTTGTTAGCTGTTCGATTTACAGTTGAAGTAATTAGTGTGTAAATTTTTGCTTTTTATTAAATTTCTGATACTGGCTATTCTGTTGTAACAATAAAAATATTTTGAATTAGTTTTGAGGAACGTTATTCGAACAGTCCTTGACCGGCTAAAGCTGCTTGTTCTGCTACTTTTTCATATAACACGGGGACCTCTTCTGTAAAACAAAACGAAAATCATCAAAAATATTAAATGAAATCAGCAAAAATATTAATTGAAAAATTACTCAAAATTAGAAAACCATTATATATAATACCATCGCTCTCATTTATTAGTTACCAAACTAAACTAAAATTTAGTTACAGTCTTTCAATCCTATATACGCGTTCGGATAGTGTCGATTATTTGTAGACCTCTTCTATCAATATCTTTCACTTTCTTTCTTTTAAATAAAGTCTTTATAATCTAATAATGTCATAAGTAAAAGGCTCGATGTTCCTTCTTTTAAGGAAAATCGCCCTTTTGACCTAATAACTCAGCAATATACATGAAATCTCACCATACTTTAGTGCTAGAAAAACGAAATACTATCTAATTCAGTGGGTCAAAAATATAACTTTCCAAGGTTTGATCTTGTTTTCTATATAATTGTTAACAACCTCGGCTGGGATAGCCTTTTTTACGACCTCTACACGACGTTGTTTTCAGGTCTCTTGGAGCAATTCTAGCATTGACTCACTTCATACCCTAAATAATAAACTAGAATGTGTTGAGTCGACTCATAGGAGTTGTTAAGATTCTCTGATACCAAGCATTGTCAATGATTCCGTAGACATAATTTCATATTCCTTTGAAAACACAAACACAAGTTTTTATCCATTGTAAACACTGCAGTCAAATGGTCGATTTGGTTGGTCGCTTTTCGATTCGGAGACAGCCACGAAGCTTGATGAATTTTCCTATGCTGGAATCTAATACTATATATTTTTTGGGCCGTATGAACGTACACTAATTAACATACAATTAACATCTACTGTACCCAAAAAATAAGGTGACATTGTATTTATTTTGAAAATTCTTTATTTATTCTTCCAAATCAATTTCATCCCCTTCAAAGTAATCCCCCCCGATGCAATGCTTACCTTAGAAACACTAGTTGCAGTCACTTTCCGGGATGGCCTTCAGTTCCGTCTTCGCTTCGGCTTGAATCTCCTCTATCGTATAAAAACGGTGTCCCCGGAGCGGTCTTTTGGGCTTGGTGAACAGCCAGAAGTCGCACGGCGCCAGATCAGGTGAATACGGTGGTTGCGGAACGATATGGGTTGAGTTTTTGGCGAAATGATCACGAATTACGAGGGCAGTATGGGATGGTGCATTATCGTGGTGTAAAAACCAAGAATTGTCTTTGCACAATTCCGGCCTTTTTAGGCGGATTGTGTTACGCAAATAATATTCCTTGTTGACTGCTTGACCGGTTGGAAGGAATTCAGAATGCACAACACCACGATAATCAAAGAACCAGTCAACATGACCTTGATTTTTGAGCGACTTTGGCGCGTTTTTTTTTAGCACGATATTCGCTCGATTGATCGGTTGTTTCGGGGTCGTAAGCATAGATCCAAGTCAAATCGCCAGTTGTAATGCGTTTCATGATACCCTGGTAGTCGGAAAGCATCGTTTCACACACTTCAACGCGACGCCGTTTTTCCAAAAAATTTAATGTTTTCGGTACCAGTCGAGATCTACGCGCTTGAGACCCAAAACATCCTTCAAAATGGTATTGGCTGAGCCTTTCGATATGCCAACTTCATCAGCAAGGTCTCTAATTGTTAATCGACGGTTTTTCTACACCAAATCTTTGATTTGTTGAACGTGAGCTTCGTCGGTTGAGGTTGATGGTCGCCCTGGACGCTCTTCGTATTCGACACGTTCACGGCCGGCTTGGAACTCACTATACCACTTGCAAACATTTTTTTTAGACATAGCCTCATCACCAAAGGCTTTCTGAGCCATCCTCAACGTATCCGCAGCAGAAAATTGATTCCGTAAACAAAATTTAATGCATATTCTTTGCTCACCAAATTTCGACATCGTAAAAAACGAAAAACTCACTCTTAGCAGCTCACAAAACGACACGTATCTCAAACACTAATGAATATTTTGACATGAAATTTGACATAAGTCTGACTGACAGTACAACAAACCTAAAAAAAATACTTCTCTTTTTAATTCTCCAAATCCCTTGACGCGCGCAGTTTAAATTCAAATGTCACCTTATTTTTTGGGCACAGTAGTAACTTCACGAGAACATAATAATGGTGTGTAACTACATTAAATTTCTATGATCCAGTTTGCGCTCACAATTTAAATGAAAAAGCTTCGGTTCGAATCAAAGAAAGCTAGGAAGCTTGAATCCGATGGTGATTCTAAGTACCTATAATAATCTAACCTCTGAAATAATTCTTTTCAATGAGCTGTTCTTTCATCAGTACTTTCCAAACTGAGTCATTTAACTGCGACTTGAAAAAATCATCAGTTTCTAAGAGAATCAATAACAATTGCACAGGCATAAAAACTGTGGAAGCACTTGTCACTTCCCCATTACTTACCTTTAGTAATGTAAATATTGTAATAAGTTTAAAAATATCTGTATCACTTCTGTGACGTCCTAGTTTCATTCTATAAAGCTTGGTCTTATCCAAAAGTTAATATTTGTTAAAATTCCTACCTATGACAAAAGGCTTACAAACTACAGATGTCCGGAGTTTGTTTAGAGCATCCCCATAATAAACTTAGTTTACAGTCATTTTGCGACTGTGATGTTAGACGCTGTTTCTTGCTAATTTTGGGTTTCTAAAACCGTAAATGATATGTAGTAAAAATTTCCTAACACAAACGATTTTTATGTTGACGTTAAGGGATGTAGGTGATGGAAAGTTTTTGAGCTAGAATTCGTAATCAGAACACTAAAAATACCACACAGATCTCTTAGCACATTAATCGCAAATTTTTCCTTCAGATTTGTTAAGTTTTATAATTAGCACAAACATCTATGAATTCATATATCAAGTTATGGCGAGGTCAGTTGTAAACTATAATTTCTGTATTAATTAATCTCTTCCCTATTTCGAAAAGGAAATAATAAAGCTAATATGGAGTTTCTCGGAACTTTAACACCAAATTTCTGTTCCTTATTCCTCTTCAAATAATGTCCCTTCGAACAACGCAAGAATTTGGCGTTTGTCAAAAGAATAAAGATTGGTTTTCAAAGAACTTGCAGGTGGGTTAGGTTAGGTTAAATGGCTGATCAAAGATCGCACGTGGACTGCTACATGTAGTCCTTTGTGAAGCCATAGAAACAAAATACATACTTATAGGTGACACGTTCCAAAAACGTTTGTTAACTTGCCAATCGCTTAAGATATATTGAAATCGCTTGTTAATAAAAATTCTCTGACCAAGAGCTGAATGAAAATAGCATTTTCAGACATCTGTTTTTTTTTTTTTTTTTTTTTTTTGAAGGTGTTCTAAGGATTGAAATTGCAACTTGCCAAAGCTTCAGTGAGGAAAATGAAGTGAAAACATCCAGATAATTTCTCCCCCACTGTTCAGCTTTCGCCAGACTAAGGTTGAAGCATTTTGGTCGCCAATACAAGCTTGACGATGTTCCCAGATGTTAACGTCTAATGTTGGATTTATTCATTATTTATTGAGTCGAAATCTTTCCTCAATGTTTCATCAGTTCGATACTGTGGCTTATAGATAGTTATATAAACTTGAGGCGGCTCAACTTACTGGACGCCAAAGAAGAGTCTTCGATTGGTAATGTGAGCTAAAACTCCCAGTTTTATGATTTCATTACAATATTCTTACAAATTATGCTCTGAGTTTAGTTTTAAAACCAGCAAAAGCAATTCAGCCAAATAAATCTAAAACTCTTGATAAATTGAGCATTCAAAGTAGCAGCTCTATCAATTACTCATTACGCAAAGTAATTGGTTACTCATATGTACACAAATGTGGAACTGCACATAACTGTATTTCGAAATTGCTCGCTAATGTGGTTTTGAAAATGAAAATGAAAATGAAAATGTCCAGTCATCTGTGGACCAACATTTATTTTGGGAAGGCAGGGCAGCAGCAAGCGAGCCGGTAGCCGCCTCCGGTGCAGCTACGCCCACACTATTTAATTCGCAATTTTAACTAACAGTTGATGTATGTATATATGCATATATTATAGGTATATGTATGCATTTATATTACAGCTCAATACTTTTTTAATTTGCTAAGCGAAACGTGCTCATTTCAAAAACAAGCCAAAACTAATGGCAACTCCGGCCGTTCAAGTCAACTAAGCGCTGGCAAAAAATAACCGAAAACTGTTGTTAGCAAAAAGCAACAACGAAAAAATGTCAATAAACAAACCCACGCTTCCTTAAAATAAAGCCAATTACAAACGAACGAACGCATGAACCTGATGTGTGAGTGTGTGCGTATGTGCATATGCAACAAGGAAACACCACAATTTTATGCATACATACATATGTACATACCTCATATATGTATACGTGTATGTGTGTGAATTAAAAAATCACATTATAAATGACAACACATGTGTGGAAAATTAAAAAGTCAGCGTTTTGAAGACATAGCGCCGATGAATAGCGAAAAAACAAACAACTTTTCAACAACAAACAACTTGGCGGCAACAAATTGCATATTGAAATTACTCAACAAGCGATTGGCAAAATATTACGGAAAATATGACAAACACACAAAAAATGAAGCGAATCAAAAAGTATCGAAACGAGTTGACTGAACTCGACTTTGTGCGCAGGCGTAGCGTAGTTCCGCTGCTACCGTGAGCAATTACGACGCTCTAGCGCTGTTATTGCGCATTATATATGCACATATTAAACATATTTGAACATTCATTATTGGTTAAAAAAATAAATTAATCTAATGACGAAAAATCACCGAATACTTAGAGGAAAAAAGCAATAAAAGTCGATCCAACGAAGAACAAATCTGTCGTTTTAGCAAAATCAGTTATTTTGCTTTTTGTTAGTTTTTGGTACCAGTTTCAAGAAGAAACACAGCACAATATTTTAAGGATACGTTTCCCAATACTACTATGTTATGCCAGATAAGCCGGCAGACTGGGAGCACATTACAACGACTTTTGTAGAAGGTGAGTCTAATGCGCCTCTTTTTTCAACCAACCAACCATTGTGGAAGAAGAAGAGACTATAAAAAGTCTTTTTTGCGAATGCCAGGCTTTATATAGGAAAAGAATCGCAATAGGTCGAGGGTTTCTTGACGAGGTCTTGGAGGTTACACAGATAGAACTTTTTGTACTCATGAAATTCATCAGAAGTACAGAGTGGCTCGAAAAAGACATAATAAAGGGAGTGGATTTTGGTTCCGGTGCTTTCAAAATGGCCCTCCTAAAGACCTTGGTGGGTTGTTAGACATCCACCTCTCTACCTACGTCTTCTAAAAACCTTGCTTACTATGATATCAGACACTTATCTAAAAATATATAAAGAACAATTAATATGAAATTCGTTTAGAAAAAGAATAAGAATTTCTTCAAAACATAGCACTAGCTTCATTTGTCAACTATATGCATAAAGACATCTATTATAAAACGATCAAGTCCAAAAGGCTGTGCCCTAAGCAATCAGTCTCTCAGTTAAATAAATTAAACACGAAATAAATTTCCATGGAGTATTTTGCTAAATTGGAGCAGGTTTTTTCACCGTCCAAAAAACAGTGTGACTTTCTTCATAAAAGATTCCGAAATAACTTAACAGAGATATAAGAAATAGAAGTGAAAAGTTAGAAGAAAGAAAAGCTCTAAGGAAAAGTATTAATATGATAGACCTGAGAAAATATGGATCACTCTATCCACGATCTCTTGTTTCGGTTCATGGATGATCTAATATTCCTGTCAGACGGTTGTCAAAAAAGTCTTGCGGTATTTTTATTGAATCAATTCATGTGGCACCCATACATCGAGCTTCTTAGTGACTCCAAGCTTCCAATGGTTTATAACGGTTTGATGACTACTATGCCGGTCTCTTTCGACCAATTCAGCGATTTTATCGCAATTTTCGACGATAGGCCTTCCGGAGCGTGGCGCATCTTTGACCATCTCTACACCAGAACGAAAACGTTGAAGCCATCGTTGTGCGGTGGAAATGGAAACTGTATCGGGTCCATAAACTTCACAAGTTTTATTGGCGGCTTGAGATGCATTTTTGCCTTTATCGTAGTAGTACTGTAAAATATGCCGTATGGAGCAAAACTCCATGTTTGGGACGCTATAACTCACGAACGACTTAAAAGAAACGACAATCAATCAAACACGTGTTAGCGAAATGAGTTTTCCAAAAAGGCATACCATGACCCGATGCGACGAATAAAACTAGAACTACGCGCTTTCAGCGCCAAATAGCGAAAATACCGAAAGACTATTTTGACAACCTAATATTTTTGTACAGCTACAGCGTTTCATCCAAATTCTAGCCAAAGTAGGTAATAACTCACCCTTAAGTCTGACTTCTGAGTTTCTGACTTAAATACGATCTGATCAAATTTGACCCGGATTGGAAAAAATACATTTTCACGTAATAATAATCATAATAATTAATACAATCCTTTATTATCGACTTCAAAATAGGCTTATAAGACAATACGGTTAGTTAAATTTCCCATACACTTGTTACAAACCTCAGCTGAGATAGTCTTCAGTGCCTTCGCCGAATTTTGGTTTTTTCGATTTCGGTTTATTATGAGTTTAATAAATGTATCCACATCTACGTTGTCAACCATAGCTTCCGCGGCTTGTAGATTAGGTCGTAGGGTAGGGTTGATGGAAAATCAATGGAGCTCACATGGACAAATAATTCGTTATTTTGTGTTACCCAAGAACGGTTGAAAAAAACCAGGATTCGTCGAAGGCAGTGAAGACTATTACAGCTGAGGCTGGGTATGGAGGTTGGAAAATTTAATTAATCGTATTGGCTCAGAAGCCTATTTTGTTCTCGATAATAAAGGTTTATATTAAAGTGCGTGAAAATGTATTTTTTCCAAATCCGGGTCAATTTTGATCAGATCGTATTTAATCTAGAAAAGACTTAATGGCGAGTTATTAACTACGTTTTGCGTTATTTTGATGTCGATAATAAAGGTTTATAGTGAAATGCGTGAAAATGTATTTTTTCCAATCCGGATCAATTTTGATCAGATCGTATTTAATCCAGAAAAGACTTAATGGTGAGTTATTACTTACTTTTGCGTTAGAATCTGTATGAAACGGTGGAGAATAACATTTTGAGCTTACAACAAATTTATTAAGTCGAGTAATCTCAATCCCAGCCACTTCATTAGGTTCTCCAAAAGTGTGTCTACCAAGATAATTTCAGTCTCAGTTAAAGAAAAGCGGGGCAATAGCAAAATACAGCTTTGACAAAGAGCGTCTTTTGTGGCCTCTACTCGACGTCGTTTTTTTCCAAAAAATACAGGTCTTTTGATACGAGTCTAGCATTGACACACTTTATACTCAAAACATTAACCCAAATGTCTTGAGTCGATTCAAAAATATTGTTATTGATTTTTTTTTTTTTTTTTGTGCGCCTGCAGTTCGTGGACTAGTGCGGGTCAAATTTGATCAGATGTTGAGTTTTTCGACAGAAAGCATCTACGACTCTATATTACAGCTTTATGTTTACTTTTCCGTACAAAATTTCTTTCTTACACAACTTTCTAATGCTTTGCTATTCAATTAGTTCACTGATCCTGCATTTAATACTCTGAGCTACTTACATTGCGTTGAACATCCGTCTTATTTATCCAGTCTAATAAATATAGCCGCCATGGCAGTCAACACGTACTCGAATCTTTCATTCACTGTCTGCACAAATCGCGCCACTAGCAACTCATTCACCCTTCTTCTTCTTCTTCAGACGTAGACAGCGATTACCGAATATCTCATTCATAAAAATATTAAAACAACAACAAAAAATATATTACAGCGATAATAATGGGGAGCCACTTAACTGAATGCAATTGAATAGACATATTAACATATATAAACATATACATATACATACATACATATATGTATAGTATTAGCAATGACCGATTGAGTGACAACAAACGAAATGATGGAAATGCCTAAAGCTATACGGCGGCACAGCGAGGACATGTGTGGACGCAAAGACAAACTGTGTAAATATAATAAAGAATATAAAAATGTAAATTAAAGTGATTACCGGCAATGCGCATGCGTGTCTTACAAGCAGTTATATGCCTACATAGCTATACATCTACTGCAGCCAACAGTCAGTCATTCAACGTAGAATCACTCAATGAAGCCCACATGAAAATTTGCTTGCAACATAAAACTAGCAACACACATACGAACACCACTCTCGTGCCTCCTTCCAACCTACAAGCTAAAAGTAACAAACCATTAATGGCTACAACAACTATAGATAGTATACGTTTGCGATACTCAAGCGACAAACTCTTTTTGGCCATTACGGCTTGCTGCCGCCCAAACACGTGATTTTCATGAATGAAATCTTCAAAGTCTCCTACACATATACTCAAATCTGCATACGCGTAAACATATAAACACATCCTCAATCAAACACACACACACATACACTCGATGCACTCGCAAGCCGCCCAACCAACAAACCATTCACAATTTGCAATTGTCAGTTTCCTTGGCGGCTGGCTGCAGGGGCGTCCGGAAAAAGAGCCAGTCTCACCTGAGTTAGCGCATGTGTTGGTGTAATTTCCATATGCACATGCACACATAGTACATACATATACTAGGGTATGCGCCCCGTCGCCAGCGTGTGAATGTGGGTGTAGGCCAACCAACGCCAACTTGCGACCCACATTATTTAAGCTGAAAACCATTACAATTTTTGTATGCTGCTCGCTGCAATTTTTATGCTATTTTATATACATACATACATATATACATATTTGGGATATATGTATTAAAAATACATTAAGTTTGTTGCCTTTTTTTTTGCACTCAAATGGTTTGTTTACTTGCCCATCTCGTTTTGAAGCCGTCGAACATGCGCAGCAAAGAGCCGCCTTAACTGACCTGCTTAGCGTTGCTTAACAATTCAATTTCCGATGTTCATTCATTTTAATTACGTAAGTAATATGCATATACTTTGAAATTGCATAGTAGTTTGTAAAAAAACGGGGAAATAGAGTCAATATCACTCAGTAGACCCCAAGTTCCCTTAAAACTATTTATTATAATTTTTCGTGGCATGAATACCACCTTTTGAGACCTTTGCTAAAACTTTTAGCCTAAAAGGGTGAAATTATCTGCTCACCGAAGTGTTATCTCAATGAATCCATGGATTAATGTGATGTGTAGGAAGTAGTGTCGTTCTGTTGAAACCAAATGTCGTCGAGATCATGAGCTTCAAATTCAGACATCAAATAATCGGTTATCATGACGCGATAACGGTCTCAATTGACGGTTTCGTTTTCACCGGTATCATTTTTGAAGAAATATGGGGCAATGAGTGGAATCGGCCCACAAATCTCACTAGCCCTTCTTGAATCTTATCAGGTTGCTCTTCATCCCAAAAACGACAATTTTGCTTGTCTATAAAACTATTGAGCCTGAACAAAATTTGGTTCGAAAACGTCGGATCTTCTTGGAACTTTTCAAAAGCCCATAGAGCGAAGCGATTTTGCTTAGGAAGGTCTAGCGGCTTCACAAGCTGTATTTTGTACACTTTCAGCATTAAGATCTCGACGTAAAATGTGCCAAGGCCAAATATCTATAGCAAAATCCAGAGAGCTATGAATATCTCATCTAATCTATCGCATAAAAACTTGTACAGCTGGCCTGGTCATAGCGGAATCGTAGGAATCTGTAAAGCCGACGAGCTCGCTAGAAAAGTCACCCTTACCCAAATCTCATCAAGATGGGAACAAGCAGGTCAATCGTCGTGCACTCGGGAGCTGGACCTTCTGGACCAGTGTGGAACCAAACGATCCATGGAACTACCAGAACTTAGCAAAGTTCACATGGTCGCAATGATAGATGTACTAACAAGACACTGTCTCATTGGTATTCACGCACTAAAGCTAAAGATTTTGGAGGACGCAACTTGTCAAAATTGCAGTGAGAAAGATGAGAAGGAAATACACCGGCACTTTCTCCTCCATTGTCCAGCTTTTGCTAGACTAAGGTTGAAGCATCTTGGTTGCCATACTTTCTACGAACTCGGCGAATTGGCTGAAGTATATATTAATTAACTCAATAAATTTATGGTTGGCTCTAGGCGCTTTATAGATTTAAAACGATATTTTTGATACGTCCTTAGCAGTTCTGAGCAGCACAATGCACAAACGTCTAGCAGTCCAAATGGGATTATTCGTGGTCTCAGGAATAATATCTTATTTAACTAACCTAACAGGATTATAGGGAATGGCAGTCCCTATCCCCAATCCCAAATTGTTTCGCCTTGCGCAATCATGTCCTTAGCTTAGCTAAGAAAAGTTATAGAGAAAACCTACAAAAAATACGATATACGGGTGGGAAGCTTCTAAAACCTATTGACTTCCAAGACTTATTTCTATAAACCTGTAGAGAATTACAGGCTAGTATTCAACGAACTAAAATATAAACTTATAATCGCAAATACCTAATTTCCGCAGAGACCGTCATGCGTGTCCAAATTTCGTAATTGGCTTCTTACTTAATCGACCGTTTATGGCCTCCAATAATTTTGACAGCATCTTCGCTTAAACTCAAATTGCAAATATATTTATTATTTCTTCTTATTTTGTGTCATTTAACTCATGTAGAGCCTTAGGCCACGTCGCGACGCATGTCCGAAGCTCAAAACATTTTGTCAACTCTAAAAAAGTCTTAAAAATCGACGTACCACTTGTTTTATTGCTTTTGGCGTCTGGCAAAAATTGACATTTAATTTTTTATATCATTACCAAGAAGACTGCAGACATATATACAATATATGCAAAGGCATGTCTACCTGCCTGTTACCTGTCTGCGTAGAGTTGTCTGTACGTCGCAGCGGCTCATCGCCGTCGCTGTGTCCGCTGACGCCGCAATCGAGTCAGTCGTCTGTCTGTCCTGCTTGTAAGTCTGGCTTTCAATTTGTCGCTATTCTTATTGAAGGCTAAGCGTTGCCTCCACTTTGTAATGAGACAGACACTTTTACAAAAGTAAAGTATGCAAATAAACCGACCAGTTTTTGGAGCAGTGCGCCACATGCCGCCTCTTCAGCTGAAGCTTCTTTCCCTTGTCTTATTGGCATTGTGCTCATTGTGTATTTGCAACCTCGTTACTTGAGAACTTGTAACGGCTGTTGATTGTAAGCGAAATAGCGTTCTTGCCAGCGGCACTAGTTGCGGGCTTCGTTGGTACCCTTTTTTTTTTGTCTTTTTTGGCTTGTAATGAACTCTGCCGTGCCCACTTGTTTGGTGGGTTTTTAGGAATGAATTGATTTTTATCAGCGTAGAAACAAATTTAAAACGTGATTGCGAACATCGTGATGCATCCTCAAAGCTACACCGTCATCTTTTCTTATTATTCTTTAAGCGAGCTTTTTTGAAACTGGTCCTTAAAGTCCAACCCAGTGCGTCATCAATCTCGCCAACAAAAAAATGTAAATTGTAAACATTTGCGCCTTGATGCATCAAACTCATTTCCGCATTTTTACCGCCATAAATCTTCCAATGTCTTAAAGCTGCCGCCCCCTATTTGTGTGCTACCTACTATTTCGCTCACTTTCATGCAGTTCATTCATCTCCAGGCCAAGCCGAACCATTCATTAATACTCACTTATCGTAAGCATGCCAAGTCTTTCATATACTATACTTATACTTTTCTGTTTGTATCTTTGCAGAGTGTCAGTGCAGCCCGATCGGCGCCATCGCCGGCTCATGTGACAAGCGTACCGGTCAATGTGCCTGTCTGGCCAACGTTACCGGCCGGCGCTGCGACAAATGCAAATCAGGTCATTGGAACCTCACGCAAGGCGTTGGCTGTCATGACTGTCGCTGCGATCCGGCCGGTTCGCGCAGCCACGAATGCAACCCGTGGACGGGCCAATGTGATTGTAAGATCGGTGTAGGCGGTCAACATTGCAATGAGTGTACGGACGGTTTTTACGGCTTCTCCAGCGATGGTTGTCAACGTTGTACGCAGTGCGCGGGCGAAGGACAAGTTTGTGATCCGTTGAATGGTCGCTGCATCTGTCCGCCGAATAGTCGCGGGTTGGGTTGTGCACAATGTGTGGCCGGTACTTGGGGTTGGCAGCCGCGTCTCGGTTGTCGCAATTGTGCCTGCGATCGTATCGGTTCAATCGGCCAGCTGTGTGAGTCGTTGAACGGCCAGTGCCAGTGTCGTGAGGGTTATGCGGGCCGACAGTGTGACACGTGTGCAATTGGTTACTTTGGTTATCCGGAGTGCAGGCGTTGCAATTGCAATGTGGATGGTTCGTTTGTGCACGCAGACGGCTCGATCACTTGCGATGCGAACGGCCAGTGTCCGTGCAAAGCGCTGGTTGTTGGACTCAAATGTGACACGTGCATGAAATCAACCTTTGGTCTGTCGGCGCTCAACCCGGAAGGTTGTACGCGTTGCTTCTGCTTTGGTCGTTCGAGTGAGTGTGTGCAGAGCGAATGGTCGTGGGGACATATACGCATGGCGGAGGCACGCAACCTGAGCGTGCAATACATACGACCGCAATACGTTACGAATACAGAGTATGAGTATATTGTTGTTGTGCAGATGGCGGGCGCAAAGAGCTATCGCGAAGATGCCGAAATACACCTGCTCAACGATCTGAATTTGATACCGCGCTCCACGGGCAATGTCTCGATCGGCGCATACACGAATTTCTTTCATCCACTCTACTTCCAACTGCCACCGCAATTCTATGGTGACCGCACCAGCAGCTATGGTGGTCACTTGTACTTTACGCTTCTGATCGAAGGCGCGAATCGACCACTGGAACGCAATGTGCTCTCACGTTTCCCGCTAGTGCAGATACATTCGCACAAGAAGTTGGTGCTCGACTATTTCGAATATGAGAACTACGAGTATGCGCTCAATGTGACCTACAAAGTACCTCTTCACGAATCCGAGTGGAAGTTTCATCACAACAGTCAAACGGTGGATCGTGCTACGTTGATGGCAGCGCTGCAGAATGTGAGGCATATCTTTGTGCGCGCCTCGGCATTCGCGGACTTCACCGAAGTAGTGTGAGTATGAAAATAAAAAATAGTTTTTAGGATAAGCTTGATCTAAATTTTTGTGAGTCCAAACTCCAAACAGGAAGCTTTTTAACCAAAGCTTTTGGTCTGGGCTGAAACACTATCTTAGTACCTACTATCATAGAACCTAGTCCTCACTATACCCGCAATTTCTTAACTTACTTATTAAATTTCAGACTGAGCAACGTTCACATGGACTCAGCCATTTATGTTTACGGTTCCACGAATATGATAGCCAAAGGTGTCGAGCACTGCAAGTGTCCGAAGCGTTACGATGGGCTCTCGTGTCAAGATCCTGGCAAAGGTTTTTACCGTTATCGCAATGTCACTGAAATCGAGACCGTCTTCATAGAGGATCTCATCGGACGTGTTGTGCCCTGTCATTGTAACGGACGGAGCAATGAATGTCAACGCGAGACCGGTATTTGTTTGGTAAGCGCAGAACTCAGTTGTATTTGAGGACTGAAAACTCATTTACTATGTCTTAACTTCATAGAATTGTCGCGATAACACAGGCGGTGGGCACTGTGAACAATGTGCTGATGGCTATTATGGCGATCCGAATTCACCATACGGCTGTCAGTCGTGTCCCTGCCCGGAAACAAGCCGTAACTTCGCTAAAGGCTGTAATGTCTGGCAGGGTGAGGTTAGTTGCGTTTGTAAACCCGGTTACACCGGCAAACTGTGTGATCAGTGTCGCACTGGTTATTTCGGCAATCCACTGGCTTATCCGAATAGCACCTGTCAGCCGTGTAACTGCAATCTGGATGGATCTACAAACGACGACTGCGACAGTCAAACTGGACAGTGTCAGTGTCGACCAGGTGTGACTGGTCTGAAGTGCGACCGTTGCATTGCGGAACGCAGCCATCTTGAAGATCGCGGCTGTCGAAGTGAGTAATTTGTTTTGAAAGAGTTCACATGGTTTTCTTTTACTTATGTCTTTCCACTTTCAGTTTGTGACAATTGCACGCTGTTGCTGCTGGACTACATCGAGCTGATCAGTAATAAGTTACGCCGTGGTCTACACAATATGGATATGACGGGCATACCAGCGCCTTACCTGAAAGTAGACGGCTACGAACGCGACTACAATACGCTACAAATTCACTACGAAGACTACACGAATGCGCGCAAATTGTTGGGAAACTATGATGTCAACGAATTGCTGAAGATCGACTCACACGCCGAGAATAATAAATTTCAGTCACGCAAAGCCCTTGCGACAGCGACCAAACGCAAAGAAGCTGTGAGTCAACTGCGGAATGATGTGACCACCCTCTACGTGGATATAGGCGCGCTCCGTCCCGATATCTTACAATATATTTTCACGCTTAACAATTACGGCAAGAGTGAGCAACACATGAGTCTACCGATGGCGTTAGAGCAAGCGCGCTTCTATTTGGCCTCCATACGACAGCACGAGGAGACCGTGAAGAACATACGCAACTCCACGCAATGCGCTTGGCACTTCTACTATCACTTCGGTAACGCATCGGATGCGGCATTCGATCAGGAAGCCCGTGTCGAAATGTTTTGGCGTGATCTTAATCAAAGTAATGTTCGCATATCCGATATGCGTCTACACGTCGATCGAACGGTGGAAATGCAAAGCGAAATCGAAGACACTTTGGAGCATGTCGTGAATTTGCGCAATCATGTTGCGGAAGATTATAGCAAAATCAATGAGCTGGGCACTGATGTCACGGATTATTTGAATCAGAGCTTAATACCGCGCACAAATCTATTGATCGAGCAGAATTGGGCACAACAAGACCAACTGACAGGTGTGACCGATACGATTGATAGACTCTATGAACAATTGAATATCTCCATGGATGAAAGTGAGGGCTTACAGCGTGAGGTGCGCAAGCATTGGCTGCCGAAAGCACAAAAGCATGCCGATAGATTGATGGAGCGTTCGAATGAGTATGCCAGACAGTTTCAACCCACGAGAAATGGTGCGAAAATCGCGTTATTAGCAAGGTAAGTTGGTTGAGTATGGAAGCAAGTAAAAGCCACTTTACTTCAAATATGCTGAATTTGTTTTCGACAATTTTATAAACGTTTTGAGAATCGGGTTTTTAAGTTTTAGCTCCTATTTTATGACAGTCTCATCTCTCTTTCCTAAACCAAAAACAGTTCCGCGCATAAGAACATATCCGATGCCATTGACGCTGCAAGACGCGCCTCCATGGAAGCCAAAGCACGTGTTTGGGAAGCACAGAGAAGACTCTATCCCGACGATGGTAGCTCTGTGATCGAACGCGCTGAGGTATCACTAAACAAATCCAGAGCGCTGCAAAAAGAAGCACTTGCCGAGATGGAACGCACCAATGGTGAGTATGAAAGTAAAATATAATTGAGCTTCACAATACGCTAAACGACGCTAACACCTCGCAGCGCTCAAGCAAAAACTCCAAATACACGAAGACAAAGTGGACAGCATCAAAACTACGATCTACGACGCGGGCACGCGCACCAACAACGTCTCAGCGCATTTACATGCGGCGGCTAACAACTCAGCGCGTCGGTTGGCTTTGGAGAGCATAGACATGGCGAAGAATATTAGCAATGAAATGCGGCACGAACTGCAAAAGGCGAGACGGTTGCACGAGGAAATCCTCAAGTTACGCGAAAAGTTCGCCGTCTTAGAGCCGGATTGGGAAATCAAGCTAGGACGCGCCGAAGAGAATATATCGCTCACTAAAACCAATATACGGCTGGCGAACATATCGCTCTCGTATGTGGAGGAACAAGCGCAGAAGGAGAAAGCGAAATTCGATGAATGGAATAATACGATGTCCAGTCAAGTACAGGAATTGCGCGACAAAATCGCCAAAGCGCGACATGCAGCCGAGGGCGTAAGTTGTGTTGCTAATGCGCTGATCACAACACTTGCTAACTCAAACCGTTTTACTTTACAGATTAAAATCTCACTGGAATCGCTGAATCCGAAATGCTCGCGCACCTATCTACCCACCTTATATGGGCTCTCCACTTCGAACACCATAAAAATTTCATTTGCTCTGCCCAATCGTAACGGCAATTCGCCGCTGTTGCACATACAAGGCAGCGATGGCCGGTATATCGCACTCGAACTCTACAAGCGCCACGTACGTCTTGTGTGGAACCTTGGCGGCACCACCACCATCATTACACATCCACTGGAAGTGCAAACGCGTGATCCCAAGTATGACGACGCCTGGTATCATGTGGAAGCGAATCGCACACTGAACATAGGTAGTCTTTTGGTACGGCGCATGAATAACTATGGCGCACTAGTGCCCGGTCAAGCCGTGACTGGTAATACCGACGCTGGGTATACGCGCTTCTTCCAAACGCCCAACGAACGCATACATCTCGGCGGTTATCCGAGCGACATGTCACAGAAGGAGATGCAACAAAGTGCGGGTCTCAATGTTGTCGTGCACAACGTGGAGGTAGACAATCGTCCCTTGGGCATATGGAACTTTATCACTAGTGAAGGGCGTTGTGGTGGCGCAATTACTGGTGCACAGGAATCCACATCGACCTCGATAGCAAGACACTTCAATGGCGTGGGTTATGCGGAGGTGAAGAAGTCACGTTTGAGATCGTATCGTATGAATTTGTTTGCGCTACAAATGACCTTCAAGACACTGGATGAGAATGCTCTGCTATTCTTGGCGGTTGATGATAAGAATGTAAGTGGTTTAACGCCCAGATTCAAATTTTTAAATAATATTTGTAATTTTTGTTACTTTCCAGAATCGCTCCGTGTCGGTGACGCTCAGTCGTGGACGCATTATGTTCCGCATTGATTACGGCGATGAGGCGAAATTGGAAATAAACACCACCAACAAATACAACACGGGTAAATGGGTTAAGATTGAGGCAGCGCGTGAGTTCGTGCCGAGACGCGGCACTGAGAACGGTATCTTACGTGTGGACAACGAACGTGCCATCACTGGTTCGCCCACAGTGCCCATTAAGAGTCACATGTTGCCGGATTTGTCGAAGCCGGTATACTATTTGGGCGGTGTGCCGCCAGGTAAGCACAAAAATCTCCAAAAAAAATTGGGGTTATAATACTTATATGGCCTTACACTCTGAACTAGGTTTCAAATCGGGTACCTCCAAGGCCCCAGGTGCGGATAATCCCTTCCTGGGTTGTATGAGGGATGTGCAAGTCAACAGAGAAACTTACGATCCACTGGAGAGTTCAACACACTTTGGCGTAGAGCCATCTTGCAAGGAGATTATAACAAAGTAAGCGGGATGAGAACACAACTTTAAACAGTGAAACTATAAATTTAAAACATATTTACTTTTTTTGCAGAGCCGGCTTTACAGGTCAGGGTTACATCGAGCTACCCTCCCAGTCACTACGCAAGCGCGCCAACACCGGTTTCGTTTTCCGCACCTTACAATCCGATTGTCTACTATTACTCTCCGCCTATCCACCCGAAGTTGCTGAGGACTACGACGACAAAGACATCAAGGGCAACTATTCGATCAGCTTAATCGATGGTCATCTGCAAGTATGGATCAACTCCGGACGCAGTATTTTGAAAATTATTTCGAACAACACGCTTAACGATGGTGAATTCCATGTGGTGAATTTAATTAAAACTGGTCGCAAATTCGAACTGATGGTTGATGATGAGTTGCAAGACACAAAGAGCTTAACCGGCGCACCCACACTTGTCAGCATGCCACGTGACGCTGGCGGTCTCTATATAGGTGGTGCGCCACCTTATGAGGAGTTCACACCTCTGGCACCTACCTTTATCAAACTAGAGGGCGCCATACGCGATGTGGTCTTCAATAACCATACGGTCAACTTGAATCAGGCGGTGGCCTTCTCGAACGTGCAAATCGGCCGAAACGGCCCACCAATGGGTACTGTGAATGGACTGATCGATGTACTGCTTAAGACTGAGCCGATGATTGGAAAGAGCTTCACCGCATCGCCTGAGGGATGTTTAAGGGTGAGTGCTCTTGATTTTTATTCTGTAGTAGGCAGAGGATGCTATTGATACTGTAGCTGATGAAATTTTCATTTCCTGTAGAGATTGGGTATTTTGTACATAATAAGGTAATATACCATGATATATACAATGGACCATTTTTTGAGAATTCAAGTTATTATAAGTATTCATTTAAGCTATTATTTGAAAATAAACTGTATACCTAAAGCTTTAAAAGTTGAATATCACATATTCTAAAGTATTTCCTTGAACTCTAGTCCCAACTAACTAAAATACTCAAGCTCTCAACTAGTTTTTTAAATCCACTTATGACAACTTTCTGAAGCTTTGGTTCCGTTAAAAAATGGTAAGACTAAACAACTCGGCTCTTTCTTCATTTGGCCTTGTAGTGAAATCAACCACCGAACCACCTTACTTCTCTGCGGTATAACAATATTTTACTGTAAAAAAAATTAAAACCGGAACTATTGAACATTTTATTTAAAATTTTAACAATTAGAATTCTGAAATATTCTCTGATCCCATATTCATTATAGCCATGGCTGGCCTTAATTCTACTTAAGAACTTTGGCAGTAAAAATAATCGTATTCTAATCACTCCTTTTGACGGGTTATTTTAAATGAACTCTCATCTTGCGATCCATTTTAACTTACATTTTTTAATATGGTGACTCGTAAGAAGTCATATACAATATTACACGAGAGCGTGGCCACCGAGAGCCATGTTTTCACTGCTCTCCCAAAAAAGAAGTGTGGGATTGAATTCATAGTTCTACTGCTGTAAGGTTAGGTCTTATAAACGAAAATATTTTTATATCCTGAGAAAGTTATAAGTTTGCCACCCAGGAGAAAAATTGGAAAACCCTCCGAGTTAGCCATGATCGCCTGTATATATCCAAAAAAGTCTCAATTTTTGAGATTTCGATCTAAAATTTAATGCACATACTTTTCTCCCCAAAAAATGCTCATTTATCGGAATCGTCGATATCAGACCGCTATAGAATAGGTTAGATTAAGTTAAACTGGTAGACCAATAAGCCATGCATGGACTAGTTTTGGTCCTTTGCGATCCTATTGCTAGCTTTCCTCACTTTTTCTTCCACGTTGTGCTGCCACAGCAGTTTGTTGTCCGAGACTACCCCAAAGTAATTGGTGCGGTCCTTTGGAGAGAGTTGTTCCCACATGTGAAAGGGAACCTCCATAGAGGAATTTTGTGCTTTCTTGTGAGCACAAGCAGATCCGTTTTCTTGGGGTTCAAACCCAGATCCGATTGTGATTCCCAGTTCTCGACTTTATTATTAAGCCCTACCTGTTATTAAGATGGCAATGTTATCTGCATATGCCACTATCTTAGGGACTTTGCCTTTAAAGTTCCTTAGCAGTTTTTTCACCACTAATGTCCATTGATGATAACCATTTTGGGGATAACCTCTACAGGTTTCCTGTCCTGTGTACGTCCAAGGTCTTCGTCTAGCGTTTTCAGCAGGAATGAAGTTAAGTTAAGCTTATAGGTACCAAATCTTTTGAATAGATTGGGTTGCTTCTACCAGCCTTCGGTATGAAAACTACTCTCTCTAGCCTCTCTCCATGAGTGTGGTACATATGTGAACTTCACACATCCCATAAAAGTCGCTTTAATCGCACAACTCTCTTCGCAGTTAGGACTTACCTAGTCCTAGCATCCTGGAAAGTGCACACTGACTAGGTCTTCCAATCAGTCCAGACAGTTGTCCTTCCCCTCTCCGCTACTTTTGCGAATTAGACCAGACGAGGCAGGGCTTTTGGATAACAGTTTCCTCAGTCTCGCCACCTTGTTGGCCTTTTCAAATCCACTACAAAAGTTTTTCCAGAATTCTCGCTTTGTCCTGTGCACCAACTTCTTGTAGTCTCTTAAAAAGATCTGTATATCCATTCCAACAGTCTTCACTTTCTGCTAACTTGACCCATTTGAAGCATTCCCGTACTTTGCAGGTCCCAAGCTTCTTGTTCCATCAAGGGGGCTTCATTTTGTGCTTGAGTCGCACCGTAGGACATTCGTAGTGAAGAGCTGTATTTAGGGCATTCCTAAATACAGTGACGCCCTTTTTAAGTTCTTCATGTGAGTTATACAGGCAATATCTAAGTCTCTTGCATAATAGTATCTGCCTGTAGATATACCAGTTTGTATTCCTGTGATTTTCCATAACCTATACTATAGTATATAGCTGCCATACAAGCTGAACGATCGGAATCAAGTGCTTGTATGGAAAACTTTATCTTTTGAATAGATAGCAATATTTTCCTTATCAAAACAAATTAAATTAGTTTACATCATTTTGAGTTTAACCGAAGAGAAAATTAAAAATAATATAATATAAAATTCCAAAATAAAAAATAATGTAATAAAATGGTATCAAACTATTTTTTTGTAATTAAATTGTTTCAAATTTATAAGGCTGAGCGCATATAATAGTGCGGAGCAATGACATCTGATCATTTTACAGTTTTAAATGAAAAAATGTAATTTGAGATTTAATTGGAAAACACAAACACGCCACACATGTGCCAAATTTTTTTTCACTTTTTGCTTTTTACACCATCATTTATTTACTCTGCACACCACTATGTCCTCAACTCCACGTACAGTGGTGGCCATTACTCTGCACCTCACTATGCTCTCAGCCTTATATTTTCAGCGCTATGTAGTTAGTTACTTGCATGCCTCATATCATCAAAAACGCATTATTATTGAATTTTCTTTTTATTTTATAGGACTTTAGTTGTTGAGTCTAGTGAAATCCAAACTCAGTACCCTAAACACAACGAACATTTATTATTTCTGAAAATTGAGCTAAGAACACTAACGAAATTGTTAAATTTACATGAAAACAGTGGCCATATTGTATTTTTGCTATACTATATATGTATGTGTAAAAAATTATAAAATTTTTGAGGCACTTAAAAAACAACATTTTGGTTGCGGTTCTACGTAAAAAAAAACATATTTTTGTAAATACGTACATATTTTTCATTATTCGCAAATTTTACTATAAAATTTTCATGGTATGCCATATTATCACGTGTCACGAACGGACTGAGCATTGAAAGGAACAAAACTTTTTCTATATGTATTTATGTATATTCTAATTATCATTATTAATAACTTCATTTAGTATTTAAGTGAAATTTTCACGAAATTTTGTGCGAAACTCAACTTAATTTCACCGATAATCGTTTAAAAACGCCGAGCTTATCATGACGTCACAAACTAAAAGCGCATAAAATATTTTGTAAAATATTTCACCTTCATCACATTGCCTTTTTGTGTTTGTTTAAGCTTTTGTATTTTATTTTATAATTTTAAATTTACTTTTATATAAAGCAAAATCATTTTCACTTCATTTCGCCAATATTAACTACGCACTTAAATAAATGAATTGTATAAAATTTGTTGTTGTAATAAAATAAAAAAAAATTATCTTAAAATAATTTTCATTTACATATTTTTAATAAAGCATTATTTTTTAACAAAAAACAATCATGAAAAAGGTTTTTTATTTCTTTGGAAACTAACCAACATTCACTACAACTTTCGGCTTCACTAAATTTTACGCTAACAACTAACCATTTGAATACTTAACGCTTTCACGGCAAGCAAAAGCTCAAACTAACCGAAAAAGCGCGATGCGTAAAGGTGTGATTCAATGTATAAAAATTAGCGAATGAAGACTGTTAATAATGGGTAACTGGTTTAACTAAAAACAGACACTAATCTGGGCACTTAGCTAACTGTATATAACTGTCATTCATTGCTAAACCAAAAAATCACACTTTCGACTAAAACTTTCATGACAGCGCCGCCAGCAATTGGAGCTTAAAGCTTCACATGACGAATTGAAACAAAAATCATCAATCAATAATTAATTTTTGTAAAATTTTGAAGCGAGTGTTGACTCCAAAAACCTACCTCAACGCGCCTAAATACCGCATACTCAAATACATATGTATTTCTCCCCTCTTTTTCTCTTTCTCTCTCTGCCTCTCGCACGCACTTACGCCCACCATAGGTCGGCAGCTATTCGTACGAGCCGAGCGCCTTCAAATTCGGCGATGTAACGCACAGTTACGCGCAACTTCAAGTGCCACAACGCAATTTCTGGCAACGTAATTTCCACATCTCCTTCGGTTTTCGCTCCTTCTATCCGAACGGTTTAATATTCCTAGCACCGGGCAGCAAGGAAAAGCACAAACACTATGTAGCACTACTGCTCAAGAATGGTCAACTGGTGTTGATAGTGCGCGGTCGTAGGCGTGAAGAATTGAAATTAACAGCAAAATTAGATGACGGCGAATGGCATCACGTGACGATACAGTGTCAGGAACGCAAAGTAACCATGTCGGTGGAGATTGGACAAACCGATCAGAAGACATCGGCGCAGATGAAGGTGCCGAAGAAAATAGCGGCCACAAATGTGCTGTATGTTGGCGGTTTGCCCGAGAAGGTGCCTAAATTGCCAACGGAATTGTTGCAACGACTGGAAGCCTTCAAAGGTTGTCTGCGTGGCATGAGCATAAATAATAGCACGCAAGATCTGGCGCGGCCCGGCAAACATCTGCATGTCGGACAGTGTTTTCCGAAAGTGGAGAAGGGTGCATACTTTCCCGGCGATGCCTACGCGATATATAGTGAGTATTCTAAAGTATCTAAAAAGTTTTAGATGGAAGGATTTCTTAGATGAAATCTACAAAATGAATAAGTTACTTAAGCCTAAACTTCCTGCGTGTACTACTGACTAATTTTTCTCCTTTGCAGAACGCAACTTCCATGTCGGCAAGTACTTGGAATTCGAGCTCGACTTCCGCACGTCCGAACTTTTCGGTACACTGTTAAGTATCTCGGAGCCCACCGGGTTTCCAGCGCTCTCTTTAGAACTCAACAATGGCAATGTAAGTGTTTGACTCAAAGTTTTTGTAATATATTTTAGCAATATTTTTACATTAATCTGGCTTGCACGCAGATTATCTTCTCCACCGACCTCGGCGATGGCATGCCATTCCGCGTACAATCGGAACTACCCAGCAAATACGCTTTATGCGACAATAAATGGCACAACATTACGGCGCTTTACGATTACGAACACATCACATTACGCATCGATCAGATGAAGACCACTAAAGCGCGATCGACACAACAACGCAACAACAGCAAAGTACAAACGAAGTCGGCGCTTTACATAGGCGGTCTACCAGGTAAATATTGTTGATGGCAAGCGAATTCAAAAATTAAAAAAATATATATTTTTTTTTTACAGAAGTCGCACCCAGCGGCACGCTGCTCGCACGCGAAAACTTCAAAGGCTGCATACGCAATATGTCCATACGTCAGGAGCGACGCGATTGGATCGACATGGACGAGCTGCATAATGTTTTGCTGAGCGAATGTCTGGTCACAGGCGTGGACAACTAATTGTGATTGTGTGTGTGAATATGTGTGATTGTAAAGTATTTGCGAAGTAGTTAAGGTGAGAGTGGTCGCAGTGTAATATTCTAGTATTTAGGCAACGCTAAGTAGGCCGTTGCTGCCTTTTGGTGGACCAGTAGCATACCGAAATAGACTAGTTATGGCATCAACATTAGAGTGTTGCCTATACCGCCGGGTTCTTATTGCATATATGTATATATGTATGTGTGTGAGCTGCAATGATCATTGTAAAGAGCGTTTATTTTGAAAGAAATAACAGTAAATATTAAAATTAACAATAAGCAAAGAATTCACATATGCACGCGTCCAGATTTTGCTCAAAGCACTATAATCAAGAAGTTTTTAATTTTTTTTATTTCCTAAATTTTTTTTTAATTTCCTAAATCAACACAAAAAAACTGAAATGTTTCGAAATTATTTTTTCTAGAGAAAAATTTTCAATTCTTTAAATCAAAATGAAATTAAAAAAAAAATTAATTTTTCAAAAAAAATAATAATTAATTAAAAATTATTTTAAAAAAAAAATATCTTCTTATAATAAAGTTCAGAAACTGTTTTAAATTTTTTATGAAAAAAAAAACTTTCGGGAAAATATTTAATTTTCAAAAACAAAAATACTAAAAAAATGATTTGGCAGAAAAAAAAATTTTTTTCTATAAAACGTTTTATTTGTTTTGAAATATTTTTTATCGAGATAAAGAACAAGTTTTCAATTTTTCCAAAAATTAAAAAAGAAATATTTTCGGGAAAATATTTAATTTTCAAAAACACAAAACAATGTTTCGAAAATACTTTTTTGAGAGAAAAGTTTTAGTTTACTTAAACAAAAAAAAAAAATTATGGAAAAAATTTAATTTTTCAAAAAAGTAAAAATTCATTATCTCAAAAATTTGTTTTTTTCAGAAAACAAAAAATTTTCCATAAAACGTTTTATTTATTTAAAAAAAAATTTTTCGAGAAATAAGAACAAGTCACTTTATCTAAATATTAAAAAAAAAACACTTTTGGGAAAATATTTATTTTTCAAAAATATTTTTTCGAGAGAAAATTTTTAGATTCTTTAAACAAAAAAAGATTCGAAAACAATATCGAAAAAATTTTATTTGTCAAAAAAGTCATAATAAAGTCATAAACAAAAATAATCAAATTTCTCAAAAAAAAATTGTTTTACATCATAATTTTTTGTGAAGCTTTAAAACTTTATAAAAAGTTTTAAATTTTTCTAAAAATCATAACAAAAAATATTTTTAAAATTAAAAATTGCAATAAATAAACTTTCGAGAAAAAATCTAATTTTTGAAAACACAAAAAAAAAAAATTGCTCGAAAAAATTTTCCAAAGAATCGCATAACTTTTCTATGTAACAATAAAGCTTCTTAAACAAAACTTTCGCAAAAAAAAGCAAACTCACAGAAAAAGATTCATACGCTTTTAAAGTATTCAAACGAATGCTTTTTATTTTCAAAAAATCTCAAACACTTTCAACTTTTCACCTTTTTTTATATTGAAAAGCCGCGTCTTTTGAGCTTTGTTTTACGTTTTCAAATCTTCAGAAGTCGCAACTGGTTCAAACCACATAACATTTATGAAGTAAATAATTAACTCGTTTTCATTTTACAAAAACTTGCTTAAGATTTGCTCTCCTCCACTTTTGAGCAATACTTCGTGTACTTTTAAGAGTCGATTAAATACGAACGACACTGCCATAATGCATTTACGCTTACGAACACGCTATAGGAATTTGAAAATTTATGCAAATGTGTAATTAAAAATAGCAAACAAAAAATTTATAGCGAAATATAAAAGTGCCAATCACTTACGAAGAATTGTGAAAGCTTCAGTAGAGCTTTTTTTGAAACTTTATACAAGTTATAAGCAAATCACTGGAATTTTTTAAGCTTTTATACAAGTGATGTGCACATCACTAACAAAGAATTGTGAAAGCTGCAGTAGAGCTTTTTTTAATCAAATCTTTATACAAGTTATAAGTAAACCTCTTACTAAGAGTGTGAAAGCTTAAGTGGGGCTTTTAAATCTTTTATACAAGTGATAACTAAAGCACTTGCAAAAAATTATGAAAGCTTCAGGAGCGCTCTTTTGAAAATTTATACAAGTGATAACTAAATCAATTGCGAAGATGTGTGAAAGCTTCAGTGCAGCTTTTGAAGTTTCTTTAGAAGCCGAGGTGGAATTTTTTCTTCACTTGCACGTCACTTGCAACGAAGTGTGAAAGCTTTAGTAGAGCTTTTTAACGCTTTTTTACACATTATACACAAATCTCTTGCGAATAAGTGAGAAAGCTCCAGTAAAACTATTTAAGCTTTTATGCAAATTAAAATTAAATCACATGCGAAGAACTGTGAAAGCTTCAGTGAAGCTTTCTAAGCTTTTATAAAAGTTATATGCGAATCACTTGCAAATGATAGTGAAAGTTAAGCTATTTAACTTATATAAGTGATTTTTTGCACGAAATATTTCAGCGATAACGACTTATATGTGACTCTACATGAATTATAAATAAGTATGTCGAATTTATTACATATACAGGCACTTAAATATATAAGTGCGTGCATATTTTTAAATTAGAGCTTTGAAATATAATAAATTCTACATTTTAAATCATTGCCAATACTTAGAATTTCCACTGAAACAAATTACATAAATGTATGCCACTATTCAATGTATTAAATTAAGAAAAAACCCTTAAAACATATAAATATATATACTATATATACATAAATGTATGTGCTATGTGCGTACGAACGAACCAGTGACTGCATTTTAAGAATACAATTAGTTAAGTCGAGTAAAAAATTGTTAACCCTTAGCGCGAAGCATACTTTTAGGCTACCATATAGATTACTATAATATATGGTAAACATATGTAGGTAAATTGTTATAGTCGGTATATACATACGTATATGTATAAACATATATAAACGATCTTTTTTAATAATTTATGTTCATTCACTATTATTTTCTTTTATTATTTATTATTCATATATTTTATTTGTTTTTTAATTTTCTTTTAATTCGTTGAAGAGGCTTCAGTTAATTTTGTATTTCATAATTATTTTTATTAATTTTAAGTATGTATGTTGCACTTGTGTTCGTTTATTTAAATTAATTATTTTATTTATTGATATATATTTAATTTTTAAACACACTAAATATTTTTGAAAAACATTTTTTGTCGCCAAAACCTATAAGAGTTAAGAACCGTTATGCTACGTACAAAATGTACTTATTTAAGCATGTATATAACGGGTGATTTTTTTGAGGTTAGGATTTTCATGCAGTAGTATTTGACAGATCACGTGGGATGTCAGACATGGTGTCAAAGAGAAAGATGCTCAGTATGCTTTGACATTTCATCATGAATAGACTTACTAACGAGCAACGCTTGCAAATCATTGAATTTTATTACCAAAATCAGTGTTCGGTTCGAAATGTGTTTCGCGTCCGTGTCCGATGAGCGATGAGGCTCATTTCTGGTTGAATGGCTACGTAAATAAGCAAAATTGCCGCATTTGGGGTGAAGAGCAACCAGAAGCCGTTCAAGAACTGCCCATGCATCCCGAAAAATGCACTGTTTGGTGTGGTTTGTACGCTGGTGGAATCATTGGACCGTATTTTTTCAAAGATGCTGTTGGACGCAACGTTACGGTGAATGGCGATCGCTATCGTTCGATGCTAACAAACTTTTTGTTGCCAAAAATGGAAGAACTGAACTTGGTTGACATGTGGTTTCAACAAGATGGCGCTACATGCCACACAGCTCGCGATTCTATGGCCATTTTGAGGGAAAACTTCGGACAACAATTCATCTCAAGAAATGGACCCGTAAGTTGGCCACCAAGATCATGCGATTTAACGCCTTTAGACTATTTTTTGTGGGGCTACGTCAAGTCTAAAGTCTACAGAAATAAGCCAGCAACTATTCCAGCTTTGGAAGACAACATTTCCGAAGAAATTCGGGCTATTCCGGCCGAAATGCTCGAAAAAGTTGCCCAAAATTGGACTTTCCGAATGGACCACCTAAGACGCAGCCGCGGTCAACATTTAAATGAAATTATCTTCAAAAAGTAAATGTCATGAACCAATCTAACGTTTCAAATAAAGAACCGATGAGATTTTGCAAATTTTATGCGTTTTTTTTTTTAAAAAAGTTATCAAGCTCTTAAAAAATCACCCTTTAGTTATACCTAACCACTACATACTTATATGTACCTAAATATAACATTTTTCGCTTTTTCGTTGCACATTGTATATAAGTGAACCGTTGTAAATACAAATTAGTGAATTAATTAAAATTACTTTTATTAAATTAAGGTATAATTAAAAATTAGTTTAAGTATAATTAAAATATAATTTTCTAGCTATTAATTATATTTAAAATAGCTTGCTAAAATTATATTTTATATGTAAGCTAACCATAGTTGTTCATGTAATCACAGCCAATAGCAAAAGAAATAATTTTTTAAGATAATATACACATACATATCTATGGATAGTATTTATAATTATATGTATATGGTTTTATTAAAAAAAATAATTAAATTAAGCCTAGAACTTAATTTGAAGAATGTATGCATGTCATAAAATCGAACAAATAAAAAATATTTATTTAAAAATATGCAGTTTTTATCCAAAGAAAGCCAAAGTAAGTAAAATTTTATGGAATAAAAACTATTTACATATATTTGTTTTTTCTTCCTTTATTAATATCGTATATTTATCTAAATTTTTTTCCTTTTCATGTAATTAATTATCCTTTTATTAAAAATTCTTCAATTATTAATCCACATTTTTATTTATTTATATAATTATAATTAACTTTGCTTTTATTAATAATTAGTTTAATTAATTATTATTTTTTATATCACATAGTTGTTTAGAATAAATGAACAATTTATTCTAAACAAAAACTATTTATTAAAAATAATTTCTTATATTTATTCAGTTACAAATCATTTTTTTTTTCTTTTTCACACAATTATTTTTTTTTACTAAATTTTTCATTAATTAATTATTACTTAATTCAAACTATTGATAGTCCTTTTTTCTTTACTTATTATTTTTGTATTTTTATTTTTTTCCTTCCATAAAAAAAATTATAAGTTTATTCAAAAAATTATATATACATATAATTTATTATTTTATGTGTTTTTATATTTATTTTTTCACATAATTTTTTTTTTTTAATAATTACTATTTATTATTACTTTTTATTTTATTTTTCCATTTATTAATTAATTAATTTTTTTATTTCACGTAATTAATAAGTTTTTAATTCAAAACAAAAACTATTTATATATCTTTTCCTCATTTATTAAGATTTTACTCTTATTTATCTGTTAGTATATAATTTTTTTTTTTTTTTTTTTTGAATTGCACAAAGTTTTTATATGTTTTTTTGGTAAAATAAAACTAATTATTATTTTTTCTTTTTTCATTAATTAATTTTGTACATTTATTTATTTGTTTTTATATATTTATAAGTATTTTTTTAATTTTCACAAAACTTTATTTAATATTTGTTTACATTTATTTATTAATTACAATTTTTTTAATTTCACATAATTATTAAATTCATAATAAAAATAATTTAACTTTCATTTTATCATCGTTTATTATTTTTCTGTTTTTATTTACACACATGTTATTATTATGTTTTTTTACATAATTGCTATTTTTTAGCAAAATAAAAATAATTATATTTTTTATCTCTCTTCATATATTGCATATTTTTTTATTTATTATTATTATTTTTAGTTTACATAATTATTTGGTTTTTTTAATTAAAGTTTTAAATATTAATACATTATTATATATTTTCATTTATTTATTTATTATTTTTTACGAATTTAATTGCACTTTTATTCAAAATACTTGTTTTCTTCATTTATTAATGTTGAATATTTTTAATCTATTTTTTTCCTCTTTGTTTTCCGATCCATTAAATTTTTATTATTTCATTTATTTCATTTATATTATATTCAATATTATTTATTTTTCTTATTTCTAAATAAAATCGTCAAAGCATCTTCCTTTGAAACCTATCAGAAATCTCTAAGTTTATTTTGTCAACAAATACACTAAAAAGACAGTTGGCAACTCGGCAACTCTACAAACAGCTGTTCGTCACATAAACCAGAGAACGTATATTTATGTAACGTTCTCTGCATAAACTGCGCCACACACACGCACTCACCTATGCTTTCACAATTTGATACTGTGCTCTCCCCAACTGTGCTCCACGTCAGTTCAAAACAAAACAAACCATTTGATTTTGTTGTTGTTTGGCGCTCGCTCACGCAACACAATCTGCAAAAGCAACGGAATTTCAAGCCAATTTAGTTCTTTCGTGGAATTAAGCGAGTGTGGTTGATTATAGTAGAGTGAAAAAAACGTGTGTATTTTCTCATCAAATAAAATTTTGGTCACAAAAGTTGTGAAGCAACAATTAGAGGGGCAGAATTGTACACAGATTCAAGCCGCATAATCATAATTAAGTGTTTAATACTCGTAGTAAAGTGCGTGTGTTCCATGTGCATAAGTTTAGTAACTGTAAATGAAAAGCAAAGTAGTTTAAGTGAAAGGGGAACTATATAAATTGATTTTTGCTTTTCCCAGCAGTATTTGATCGTGTGAAAAAGTGTAGTGTATCAGTGTGTGTGTTTGTGTGGTTTGCGCGAGAATTTCTTTGCACGACAATTAATTTATAATTATTTGTATCTCAATTGGTGCTTATTCCATTTACTTAACCGGCTGAATTGAATTTGATTGCGGTTTAGTAGCTTTACCCACGTCAGTTTGCGTATCTTCACCGTTGGGCCAGTCAACAGTCCAACATGGATTCTGTGAGTGCAAACCTTGAAGAGTTGCAGCAAAACGAAATCACCGCTATTCCACAGTATGGGCTCAAGTTGAAGTTTGATCATGTTTGGCCGGAGAAACGCAATCAGAATTTACGACCGTCGATAAGGCAAACGCTGCCACTGGTGCCGCTTGTGTGCAGGTAATTACAACAATTATAAGCACATACATACACACTTACGTTGTATGTTTGTATAGTTCTTAATGGTAATTAGATGCAAATGCATTCAATGAAAAGCAGCATTATTTGATTAAAGAAATGGAAATATTATTAGTTTTCATTGAAGTTGCAGGTAAAGGTACAGTTATTTGTTGAATGAGTGGAGAAATAAACATGCAAGCGTTACGGTAGAGTGAATTTATTAGTTTGCAGTTAAAATTCTTAAGGGGAACAATTATCAAATGAATTAAAGGTGAAGAATTATGAAAGTTTTAGCATTTCATTTTATATTTTCGATTTAAGGTGAAGAACAACTTAAGGTTTCAATCAATACATTTTTTCGCCAGGAAAATGTATACTGATTATTTTTTATGATTAATTTTTTTTATTGTTTTTATTTTCGGCATCGGAAAGGCAGTGTACTAATAATATTTTTTTTATACCCTGAATATGGTACCTATATATGTACATATACATTCATATTGAGTTTGTGACCAAGTTTTTAATACCCAAAAGGAAAAGTCTGAGACCCTAACAAATAAGTATATAAATATTCAGCGTGACGATTTGATTCGGTTTAGTCATGTCCGCTTCTTCAGATTTTGAGATAACGTTCTAAAAACTTGCACACGTCTTTTTCTCCCCAAGAAGCTGCTCATTTACGAAATCGACTACCAATATTGTCGATATTGGACCAATAAAGCATTTAGCTATCGTATAAACTTACCGAATAACGTGTTTAAAAAAAACATGCATATCGTTTTCCGTTTTCCGTTTCCGTGCTTGTAGCGACCGAAAAAATTCCTGAAGTAATCTCGAAGAATGGTGTCGGGCTAACAGCCCTTGGCCGGATCCGTTCCGGTTACTTACACTCGACTGACGTAGGAACTGAAATTGCTCGTCGCTTACGGTTCTAAATTTAGATATACATCTATACATCAAATTACCATGAAATGCACCTGTGAAGGGTATTATTAAATTTTAATGCATGTTTAAGAGCGTTTTTGGTGAAAATCTTTTTACAAAACGATTAGTTTAAATGCTATTTAAAGCCCTCAAAGGCTTCAAATATTATCACACCATGTATGTACATAGAGAGTTTTCGATATTACACCAATATCTTAGATACAATTTTTGTTCTTATATCGTTGAACTTTTCTATGTTAATCAAATTTTCACCAAAAAGCTGTTTGGGCGAAAAAAATTTTCCAAAAACTTTGTTTTCATATCATAATTAAATTACTGATTGTGTTACCTGAAAACCATTTTACTCTATATACTACTATCATAAACTTTGTATTTGCAGACAAAAGTTGCCTGTGACATAACCAAAATTGTTTACCAAACTCATTCGCGCAGTTTTAGTTTACACTTTTTATTGATAAAACACAGGTGTGGATGCAACAAAGTTGAAAAAAAGTGTTTCGGTGAATATGTACATAAGCATACGCATGTATGTACATACAGTATGTTTATATACAACAAATATGTAACTGCACATATGCTTTTGTATATATATGCATCTGTTTCCTCTCTATTGCTTTATACACCTGTTCCGTTGAGTATATTTTGGTTGTATACAAAAAGTACAAAATTTCGAAGCATACATTCGGGCGTATACGCCAGCCCAATATAACACAATTTTATCAATACAAAAACGGATATCCGTACATACTTTAAGCCCATAAATATTTATAAAATACTGTTTGAAATCCAAAAATAACGACGCATACTCACCAAAGCATAATTGAACGAAATAATCAAATTAGGCGCTTTACATTAGCTAGCGTCCTGTTTGCATTAATCGTTCGTGTATAAAATAATATGAGCCAGCAGCTTTGGAGTGTATTTGCGCGCCAGAACTTCGGCACCAGGCGGCCCACAATGACGCCAGTCTTTGGGCGCATATGTCGTTGTGTGGGTGTGTATGCGTATATAAACCTAGCACTGGTATTTAGGCCAAACGTGACGCCTGGTCGACAGGATGTCGATGAAAACTTCATTTGCCATATAAAAATATATGTATGTACTCATTCACGTTTCGTTCCTTCAACTAACTGTACGTGTGACTTCATGTTAGTTCTTGATTTGTTATTCAAATTAGCAACAACAAGGATGGTATAGCTCTGTAAATTCGTAACAAACTAAAATGAAAGGTTGGTCCTTAAATTTACAAAAATATATGTATTGTATGTATGTATGTATGTATGTTGGTATCTTAATCTATATGTAGATTATACCAGAGCAGGGAGTTATATCCACTAAAAAGAAATTTATGAAAAGCAAATTATTTTTCTTATAGTATACGAGTATCGACAAAATATATACATACATTATACGGCTAATCTCCGAAAGTTTGAAGCAAGTGCGGCAAATACTTTTGGAGACATGAAGATGTTTGCCAGAATTTGTTAACTTACCGTAATCTACTCCCAAAAGTTTAAACCTCCTTTTTCTGACCACCTTAATGTATCGACATACACATTTCTTTCTGAGTGTGCAGCAAACATGCCGTGCCTTTCCTCATTTTATTAGCGTTCGTGTTACGTTTACAAGGGAAGTCGAAGCTTTTACTATCGGAGTCGGAGTTTTTATTACCGTTTACATAGTATATGTATATACCTTTCTGTATACATAAACTCCAAAATAACTCTGTACTTCAGGTAGTAGTAAAGTTTTAACTTCATAGTCAAGGTTTCCTAATTACTCCATTAAAGAGATTGATTTAATGTGCTAAAATGTTTTCCAATGCAGAGTCCGCAAATTAATCGTCGAAAAATTCCCGAAAATGTGTCAAGCTACAATATGTTTCCTTAAATCTAATTTTAAATTTTCATTAGGCTCAGTTTTATTCTTATATCTCTGAAATCTCATTTTGATATAAGATTATATAGTATGTAACTTCACAAAAAAGTTTACAGCTACTCTGCAGTAAGGCGGAGTGGAGTGATTCCATATCTACCTTCTACTGAAAGACCAGTGATACACTGACTGTTCGAAAACAGCGAAAGGCTTTGGAGCAAGCATTGCGGGACTGTGAATGTCAAGCGATCCATACCAATGAGATGTTTTTCGAGCATCTTTCCAGCAGAAGTCTTTGTAGTAAGTCAGTGTGCAGAAATTATTCTCCAATCCAACTATCGCAAAGTATCGCTCTACTCAGTGATAGTCAAGCGATATTAAAAGGGATCTCATCTTATGATGTCAAATCATAATTAGTGGAGGAATGTATGGAAAGGCTGAACCGCCTATCAGTTTGCAACCGTGTACACCTGATCTGGGTGCTGAAACATAAAGAGGTAACGGGCAATACGACGGCTTCCAGGATGATCGGGGCAGAACCACGTATTGCGGTGGGATCCCACGCTATAAAGAATTTGGTACGCACGGAGGAGAGAGTGTGGAGAATACAGCACTGGCAGCAGGCAACAGGAATGCGCCACGTCAAGCTGCTTTTGGAAGGTTACAACCTAGCAAGGTATGAAAATATGATCAACCTCCGCCGTACAAACAAATTCCGTCCTCTTGTCGCGCTCCATACTGGGTACTGCAGGCTCAAGAAACACTTGTTCAACATGGGCATAGACTTTTGTGCTAATTGCCGGCTTCGCGAAATGGAACCGAAAACTCCAGAATACCTGATTCTAGATTGCCCAGCAATTTGTAGAAGCAGGCTCAAGGCCCTTAGATCCATTTACATGGACAGGGATCACATTATCTCCACCGCGCCCAACAAGCTCCTGGGATTGTTTAGAGTGAGGTGAGGGCACAATAGACCATAGGTGGCAGTGCAAAATGTCAATTATTTCTATCTACTTTTCTTGCTTTCACTCTGAGAACAATACCCAACTTTCTATTGTATTTTTTTACGGAAGTACTCTTCATTAGTTTAGGTTAGCTTAGTCTGGCTGGCTGGCTTTCACGCCATACGTAGACCTACAAGTCTTCGAAAAGAGTTTTCTTCTCCATTAACAGCTGTCAGAATTTCGGAGATGCTTTCAAACTTGAATAAAGTCCCAGTTCGGATGCGAGCCTAGCAGTGGTTTAATATACAATTATTTGAGCTCCTAACCATTCGATATACTTTAGCGAGTGGTGAATCTAATAAACAACTCGTATAAATTCAATAGAATAGAGTGGTATAATCAAATATTTATAGAAAGCGAGCTATTTTGATACTTTAACGGGAACTTAATTCTGCAAAGTAACTTAATTATTGCTTACACATGTAAATTATTTCATAGCTAAGCGAAGACGGCTATTTAATAAATATAGTAAAAGGACCTAAAGTACTTCAGAACCTAGTACATATTTTTAATAATTTTATGATTTTGCATTTATAACATTTTCCGGAGGTGCAAATTAAGGGGGTATTCTAGTCTAGAAGCATGAATTTCAGGTAATTTTTAAAGTGTCGTAAAAAAAAGGCAATTAATATTTTTACTATCCATTTTTTTGTTAGTTATTTATTAATTTTTGAAGAGTACAGAAAAAAATTAAAAACTAAAAAAAGTAAAAAATTTCAAAAATTATGAGCTGACGAAGTGGGGGGTCTCTAAAAATTTCCATGTGACCATGCCCATGATTTCAACGCTCTTAGTTATCTGAAACCAAAAAAAAAAAGATTATTAATCCAGAATAATGTTGCAATGGTCGGAACTACGGAAAAGTGGGAAACATTTTTTTCACAAAATGGCGACTGCCTGAAAATAAATTTGTTTTTTGATTACTTTTTTTGACAGTTTTGAATTTTTTAAAAATAATAAAAATAAAAATTTTGGGATGGGGCTAGTTCCAACCATAGACAAGCCTATAAAGAAGACTCTATAAAAATTTCAAGTAAATCGGTACAGTAGAACCTGAGAAATCGTGGGCATCGTTCCGAAAAAGTCAGTTTTGAGAAAAACGCGTTTAAAGTTTCGCGTTCCGGCCGAACCAGTTTGGATGCCAGGTCAGAAAAATGCCTATATCTCCGAAAATAATTTGATTTTTGAAAAATCCTCTTGTGCACATATTCTTGAATAGTTAAACTTTGAAAATATAAAAAAAAAATTTCGATTTTTTTAAATTTCTAGACTAGAATACCCCCTTAAGGAAACTTTTTACAAGTGATTAAAAATCCATTAAAATGTCATTTACATCATCAAACCGTTACATTTTACTTTACGTAGAGAATATTATAAGCGGCTCCGGACAACAATGAAGGAAACAAACAAACAACGAAATTTTTCACATTCTTTATAAATGTGTACATAGTATGTACAAATGTAAAGTTGTATTTATATATGTCAATAGTAATGTCAACAATTTTGCTTTTGATTTCAACCGACTTTTTCTTCAGCTCACTCTACTTCCATTACAATAGTTTTCAACAGTAATCCATATAAATCTTACATAATCACACATACATAGATACATAGACAACGAAATTTGAACAATGTGAGCAACCGAAATTAGGCCAGTCAGTCAGTCAGTCAAGCAAATACGAGTGTGTTAGTTATGTCAGCCAAGTTATTATGCTCATTTGTAAATACACCTATTGGCTTTGATATCCGGCGCACAGAAAAGTAAATAGTAAACAAATGAAATTTTTATTTGCTCGTCATCGTGAAGCATGCAATTTCGCGAAATGTACAGCGACCGATTTGAAATTTCGCCGGCAATCAGCCGAGTATAATATTTGTGTAATAACTACATATGTATGCAAACATACATATTTATACATGCAAAGGTAGTAATATACTCGTATATCATAGTATTTGGCACGAATTGCAGACATTTTGTTTGAAAGAACTTTTACTAAAGTATTAGAAATTTTCCACACCGATAACTTATTTCGCCTAAGTTGAGTGGAGTTAGCGAGCCTTATTGAGTATTAAAGGTTAATGCAACTAAATTTAATTTAATATTTATGCTCAGAAAAAAATATATAAAGTTTGCCACAAAGT
Source organism: Bactrocera zonata (assembly GCA_037783105.1). Lineage (NCBI taxonomy): Eukaryota > Metazoa > Arthropoda > Insecta > Diptera > Tephritidae > Bactrocera > Bactrocera zonata. Next base: position 140,409 of record JBAWJQ010006111.1, read on the forward strand.
TTATATACACCAAAAGGAAACGTCAGAGAGAAGTTTATATAAATGATCAACGAGACGAGCTTAGTCAAATTTGTCATGTCCGTTTGTCTGTATATACACAACCAGGGTCAAAGCGACTAAAGCACTAATGGTGTACAATCGATAAGTTGGTAAATCATAGGGCTTCAAGCCAAGAATTCTCAGGTGGTTGTACAGCATGACCGTGCGACCGATAGCGTAGGTGGTGTTTTAGGCCTCAAAAGCATCGTAGGGCTCCAATTATCGAAGATGCATCGACTTGCATACATCTGCATGACGAGTGCTATGTGCACAATACTGGAAGTCATGCTTGTGCTCACACCACTTTAGCAGTAATCGGTCAGGTATCCAAACACATACTGCTCCAAATGACAGCAGAAGGATTTTTCAGAAGGAAATAAGTGGTGTAAATATCATTGGCTCTTCTCCCAAGGGACAGTAGTGCCAAAATCGTAAACTTCACCAAGAAGTTCCAGGTTACCCTTAGCAGTAAGGGAGGCTAGGAATATTGGAATTTATCAATGTGCTGGGGCTAGATGGGCGGTTATAACTCAGGAGAGGACACAATAGACCTAAGATCGCGGTGCAATCTTCTTCTATTTATCTTATCTTACACGAACTAGCCCCTAAGATAACGATCTAAAACGTTGCACTCGTCCTTTTCTCCCTAAGAAGCTTGTCGAAACAGTCAATATTGAGCTGAGCTCAATGATTAAACAACTTCAACTTCTCCATCGCGAAAGGAATGTGTTATTAGCGTGGTGCATCCACAAAAAGCTCAACCTCAATGTCAAAAAGTATGCTGTAATATTCTAACCTCGCTTTCACAGTAATAAAAGATTAATCGAAAAGTCCACGGCCTACCGTAGTAGAATCATACCCAAATATTCGTGAATTATGTGATGTACGCGTTCAGTTGATATGTTTAAGGTGCCTGTTATGTCCACCAACTTCACTTTACCAAAATTATTTTGTGGACTTTCTTGATGATAACAACTGTTATTGTGGGCAGAGTAAAGCGCGTGCAAACTTGGTGACCATATCCAAAGGAAGGAAGTTTATTAATAATGAACTAAGCTCCTGTTCATAATGACATCTGAGAATAGTAAGTCCAAGAAATATACATGGCGTTTCGCAAGATCCAAATATGCAGTTTTCTTTTAAACAAAAACTTTTTTTGGCCGTCAACTGCATCTCACCAGGTCTAAACTTCGGTTAGTAATCCTTGAAGATTGATTTTCTTGTGGCAGTGTTCGGAAACTCGTCATTAATCCAATATTTTTCTTCAATTGTATTTTTTCCTTTCAAAGAGCAATATCTTATCAATGGGGGAAGGTTGTTTCAATTGATCAACTATAATTTCAACGGCCAGAATTTTCCAGAAATTGCTTATATCACCTAGACAGAATAACCTTTCAGGTCTACAAAGTGTTGGGACTCATTACATGAGCTGAGAGTCCACCTTAATATATACCCCTTGATTAGCCCATATCGTGCTCTAGTCCTACCAATACTCGAGTACAGTACTGATATCTGGTCACCATACACTGATACTCTCATCAATACAATTGAAAGCATTCCAAACATATTCAATACCTACTTATCTTACCAACTATATTAGTATTAAAGGTTGAGATCTTGGGAAAGATCAAGAGCAATTTAAAAGCATGCCTCACTACTAAGCAGATCGTTGTTTGAACGTTTTTTACTTCTAAGCATTTATTGTTAGACCATTGATATTTCAATAAAATAATCAAGATCAGAAGATATTTTCAAAAAGATCCATGAACTGAACCAAAAAAAAAAATCTTTTTTCAACACTTGTAAATCGAAATGTCTTAACTAATATGGTTTTAGTTTTGCAGTTGAATCATATTAAGGTCCTATACCTTATCATAGAGCTATAGAACGTGTGCACCGTTAGAAAAACTGTTATTGTAATATTAGTTTAACTATTTTTGTCCAATAAGTGAACCTTCCCCACTATAAAATTACGTCGAGGCGAATTTGAAAACAGAAAGCGCCGATTGCCATTTTTCGTGTGAAAAAGAGCGCTAAAGTAATGAGTAATTTTTGAGTGCAAGTTACAGTTTCAACTAGAGTCTCAAGTACATTACAAGTGTCTTATCTTATGTGCATATATAGTACATATCACTTATACCCAAAAACCCACACCTTATATTTATTAAAACGATAACCTCATAACTACCAGCCCAACTGCTTATCGACAACTGGTAGCGTTTCACATGTTAAAAAATGCTCCTGTTTTATGAGAAACAGCTGGTTCATATTAAACTTATCGATCGATAATTTATTTTATGCTTTTATGGCGTTGAACCCTCAGCTGAAATAATAATAATTGTACTTAATTGTAGTTCGTTAACAAAAATATGTGGGACCACAATTGTTTTTGCCACTCCAGTTTCAACATTTTCGAGTACATAGCACTGAAACAGCTGTGCCTCATATTTATTTATTGCATTGTTTTAAGTGCTTTGCCGTTGTTTAACCACAAAACTTGGAAACATATAAGCTGCACATAGGTAAATTTGTATGTACTCGCATCGACTTCATCTTTCATTGGCGTAATCAGCAAAGTGTTAGGCGCATTCGTTGAAAAAATGGAGCGAAGGCTTGATAAAGCAGCCTGAAACCTTATCAATAAATGCCATTTGACTATATTTTACATAAAAAATTAATAAACTGACGCTTTGTGAGTGCATACATAACTACGTATATACACTGAGGAATACAAAGTCTTAAGTTGATGTCAGAGTGGAAACGAGAAGCGATAATAGTTGAAGCGAAGACCGATGCTAACAAAGTGACCTTTTCAATGCACTGATTAAATTCTGTCATATTTTATCAGACGAGTTTTATCGTTTTGCAAAAACAAACTCAATATTTATTTCTTAAGTGATTTTATGTCGTGTCGCACCCTTTCATCTTGAAAGTTGAAAAAGTTCGAAGCGATCATACTACATACATATGTGTTCTAAATGTATACTTTACTTCGCTATCAGTGTCTATGACATTGATAATATCGGACTTTTCAACTAGTCATCATGAGGTTTTTAAATGCTTTCAACCATAACCAGTTATATGAATGGTGAAAATGAAGTCAATATTCATTGGTAATAGTAATTAAGAGCTCAGTATTAAACTTTTTAACTTATCATCGTGAGGTCAGCCAACCGTAGTTTATTCATGTTCTTAGAGTTTTGGTCTATGATTTATAAATCAATCATAATCAATAATCATTATACATACGCAGACCAGGTTTTATCTATTTTCTTTCAATACAAGGTGTGTTCCAAAGTAAACAGGACTTTAAAAAAAAAAAACAAAAAAAAAGGTTTTTTAAGCAAAGTCAATTTATTTTATTCAAAATAGTCTCTTTCTGCTTCAATACAGCTTTTTGACGGTCCAAAAGCATGTCGAACGAGTGTTTTAGCTCGTTGGCCGGAATGGCCGCCAGTATGTCGGTGCAAGCCTTTTGAATGGCCTCTATGTCTGCATAACGCTTTCCTTTCATGGGCAAATGCATTTTTCCGAAAAGGAAGAAGACGCTCGGTGCCATATCAGGTGAATACGGGGAGTGGTTAATGGTTAAAATGTGATTTTTGGCCAAATAATCGGTGTCGATCAATGATGAGCAATTTTTGTCGTCAGTCAATTTATGCGGAACAAACCGTGCACACCTTTCGTAAGTCCAACTGTTCAGTCAAAAAGCTATACATCGATGTTTTGGCGATGTTCAATTCCATTCCCATGAATTTCAATGATGATTTCGGCTGATTTTTGATGAATTCACGTACAGTTTCGATGGAATTTCCGGTGATCACGGATTTCGATTGGCCCACATGTTGATGGTCATTTATGTCCTCACGACCACTTTTGAAAACGTTGAAACCACTCGTGCACTCTGCTACGGGATAGGCAATCATCGCCATAAACTTGTTTTATCAATTGAAACGTTTCGGTAAAAGTTTTACCTATTTTAAAACAAAATTTAATGTTGGCTCTTCACTTCCAATCTATGAAATGTCATGAAATTCTCAAAAAGTCCTGTTGACTTTGGAATGCACCTTGTATTACACACTATTATCATACCACATACTTACAAAAAGTCAACTGGAAATTCGAAAATCTTTAAAATAGGTTTGTGGGAGCTCAGGGCTCACAGACATGCCATAGTCAGAAAAAGATTATCCCCGAATTTTAATTAATATCACACACATGACCGACATTTGCGGTCAAAAATCAAATATAAGTACTGGAGTTCAAACATTCGGTACCTAGAAGTGTGAAAAGTTTTTGTTGGATTTGAAAAATTTTTGATCATAATGTGGAATACTCTCAAAAGATTATTCCTGCAAATTTTTATTTCATTTTATTAATTTCTTCTGGATTTGTATACTGAAAGGTGAAAGATTTAGATGGAATTTAAGATTGTGTTCTATGGAAAGTACGCGTGGTTGCAATCCGATTTCGTTCATTTTCACACTGTAAAATAAAAATGTTAGAAAAAATTGATGTACCGAATCTGGTGAAAATCGGGCGAGCAGATCCCGAGATTACATGGAGAGCGACCGAAGATATCATCGAACTTCATGTATTTTCACACTATTGGTAATAATTCATATAAGAACTATCCTAAGCTATATAAGAACTATCCTAAGCTAATTTGGCTATTGATTTTTATATTACGTATCTTATATCTTGATCAATTATCGGCTTATTCATAATAAAATTAATTTTTCCGCCCATGATTAGGATTTGGCGTCCCCTTTTCGCATATATAAATATCACGTGATCCTCATTCTCAGCCTCTTTACTGAAAATATGCGAAAAATTTTAAAAGTTTTCAACATCAGGTTACGCCAATTCATGAAAGATACATATTTAATCAAAGTTATGACAGTTTTGAAAAGTCAAGTTCGAAAAGGTTTAGCGTTGACTGTCAAGAATTTCTACGTTAGCCATAAATCACAAAATTATGGAGAAATTGTGTTAAATATGGTGACAGATTTTCAGACTCTTAAGAGAAAAAATTAGAATCAAGCAATATAGACTATCTTTGGAAACATCTGACAAAATGTTCAGATAATTTAATACAATAAAGTGGGAAACAGAGAGAGTGGTACCTCCAGGATCTAAGAGTGATGTAAGAGAGGTATCAAGGTTGATAAAATCGTTACATGATGGCAAATTATTTCTGGCCCTTAAAAAAAACTTTCCACTGACAAATATAAACGAAAACCACACTAGACTAATGTAGTAATTTAACTGAACTATTTGCATCAGAAATCGAAGTCTTTTATTAGCAGCGTAATCATATTTAAGACTCAATTTTTCAATCAGCCTTCCTAAAGAGAACATCCTTCAACATACATATGTAACTCAATTTTTGTATTAACTTTATGGTTTAACCTCTATTGCTCTAAACTATTCCTCTATGTAAATTTCACTAAGAAAATCACGTAAAGTCACTTTCAAAAGTCTCACTGATTTGTTATTGAAATATTCACTTAATTTCCATGCTTGGCGCCAAAGGTACTGTCGACTAGACCCAGCACAATGTATTCCGCCTCAATGACTTCATTAACATAAAATTATATGACCTATCGCTCGCTTCTTCTGCTCACGCTCACATCGTGCTCACATATGTACATATTTGTATGTGCTTTCATAGAACTTTTTATTTATCTTTTATTTTTCTATATCGAAATTCGCGTGAATTAATAAAAGTAAACAAAGTAGAAGTCATAAACTAAGTGTCGAGTTGGGCGATCGCTGCCAGACATTGACAATCACGCCAGGCTGTCGAAGCAGCAGCAGTGGCACAAACTCGTGAGGCATAAAATATATATTTATATAGTTATCTGATGCTTAGCAAACATAAACCTTAAAAACTTTTAGCATTTCGTTTTACTTTAAAGCGAAATTGTGTAGGTATGTATTTCTCTATGTGATTTTGTAAGTGGTAAACAAATATTTTATTTGCTTTATGTTTATTACTAATTTATGTATTTGAAAATATATGTACGAGGTGTGTTCAAAAAGTATCGCGAATTTTGTGTTTTTTCAAAAATTATTTATTTAGTCATGAATATCTATTTTGTCCCCTTCAAAGTAATCCTCATGAGATATTATACACTTGTGCCAACGGTTTTTCCAATCTTCGAAGCACTTTAAAAAATATTTTTTTTTTATCTTCTTCAGCTCCTCCTTTTGAACACACCTCGTATGTAACAAGCCAATTAAAAATTCCCCGGCCTACCAAAAACATTTTTTTATTTCTGCATAGTTCCCTTCAAGGGTGATACACAGATTATAGCGAACCTCCAACTTTGTGTTACCATTTTTGTAGTACGATTTGTCCTTGGCTTCAAAATAGGCCTAATTGTCAAGGATCATCTCTTCATTCGATGAAAATTTTTCCCCAGCCAGTATTGTTTTGCGATCTGATAACAGGAAATAGCCACTGGGGGCCTGATCTGGAGAATACGGTGAATGCATTGTCTTAACGAAACAGCTTTTTCTTTTTCTTCTAATGACGCCAATTTTCAGCGATTTCGTCCTCCAGAAGGCCCAAAAATTCTTCCTTCCTTTTTCAAAGTAGTCAAAAAAATATTACACGCGAATCCCATATAATGCCACCAGTCGCCATAATCTAATGTTCTGACACCTGTCAAATTTATACACGCGCCGTTTGAAGGTCCATGTGAATTTAATTCTAGTAGAGCAAATTATGTGTTGAGACCGGGAAATTTCAATTTTTATATACTGGTATACATTATAAATAAAACATATATTTTCTTTGCAACAAAGTTTCGCCCTTTGTAATTATAGAGAGTTGTAATAAAATTGAGGCTATAAAACAAGCTTATAATTAATATTCTAAAAAAATATTCCAATTAATTAATGTTAAATGCAGCAAATGGAGCTGCGCCTGGATTAATCTTCAGATACTGAGTTCCCTTTGCTACTAGTGCTGGTTTCCAATTATTGGACTATTTGTCCCAAAATTCTTCTTCTTTACTGGCGTTGACACCGCTTAGGCGGTTAAAGCCGAGAGAATGTCGAGTTTAAAATAACAAATTAATTTTGATAACCTTCTAAAAATTGTATTTCTAATATCTACGATATTATTGCATTAATAAGCCTTGATACTATAGTTTCTTTGTTTATACTCGCTTCTAAAGTGCCTTCATTAGATTTGGCCTTTATATCTAGTTATATCCAAGTTTCTATCTGTTATAATAGTTTGCAGAACCTAACTCTAACTAATCCGCATTCCATTTTTGATAACTCTAAATTGCCAACTGATTGTCACTCCAAGACCTGAATCCATGCAGAATTTTCCGCATAGACTTTAGACTTTACATATCCCCACAGGATAGTCTAATAGTGTGTTTTCACACAATCTTGACGGTCAATCGACCGGCCCAAAACGTGAAATTATCTGCTGACCAAAGTGTTCTCTTAATAAGTCCAGTTACCGATACATGTGTGGAAAGTGACGTCATCTTGTTGAAACCAAATATCATCGAGAAAACGAGCTTCAATTTCAGCCATCAAATAGTCGGTGTCATGTTACGATAACGGTGTCCTTTGACGGTTACGTTCTCACCGGCATAATTTTTAAAGAAATATGAAGCGATAATTCACCCGCCCACAAATCCGTTTTTTGGATGAAATGACAGCTCTTCAAACCCTTCAGGTTTCTCTTCGTCCCAAGTGTGAATATTGCTTTCTGGCTCCAAATCGTCGGATCTTCTTGGAACTTTTCAAGAGCCAATCGAACAAAGCGATGTCGCTTGGTTCTTGCGCCAGCTGTATTTTGTACGCTTACAATTTAAGATCCCGACATAAAATGCGCCAAGTCGTTCCATATGTCAGTCCGAGTTGATGGGAATGGCGCCGAATCGACTCTCTGTGGTCTTTGTATAAAGTCTGAGCAACGGCTGCTATATTTTCTTCAATACATGCTGGACGTGGTATATTCGGTCGAATATTATCCAATAATGAATGCGAGGTCTCAATATGGGTCATGGTATTGCGAATAGAACTTCCAGTAGGCCGATTATGTTGACGATAAGTTCAGCAAAGCGCGCGAAACACATTTTTCCATGCTTTCCATGATGAAATGCCAAACAATACTGAACCAAAATAACATGACAGCTTGACACGACTCACGCGTGATCTGTCAAAAACAGTCGATTGAAAAAATACCTCTACTTAGATCACCCGTTATAAGTGATCAGCGTAACTTGCTGAGTCGATTTAGTTATGTATGTCCGTCTTTCTAGTTCCTTGAAATCCAACAATTCTAATGTAAATAGTAATCCATTCTAGCCGGTGAAACTTCAATTTATTGCAAAATGTATTTTTACATTGTAAACATTCCCTTCAATCATAAAGTGTTGTTTGTATTTATTTCTGAGTATTTTTGTGAATTATTATGGCAAACAAGTGAAGCAGCGCAAAGTACGGTTGTAACCGAAAATTGTATGGTTTACTCTTGCAACTTGCAAGGATCAAAGCCGGCGAAATACTTTTACATAGGTTAGGTCATGTTTTTACCCGATTTTATTAATTTAAGGTATCAAGATATCGATATATGTAATACAAAGTCAACTGGAAGTTTGAAAATCTTTATATTATGTATAAGATAAAGGATTTAATTCAATCCATTTTCAACCCAAAGGTTTATTATTATCAAAGAAAGATTCCACCGTGCTTCCATAGTACATCTCACAAATTGAGTTCTTGAAAAGTTGTAATCCGATTTCGACAATTTTTGAACGTAAAATCAAACAAGAATGTCAGAATAATATTTATCCGGAAAGTAACTGAATGATTTTCTTCCACAACTGGAAGTCCTCAAGAGACTCAAACGAAGGGTCAGTCAGGTCCGACAAGACATCGCAGCCGATAGAAAGTTACACCACGACAACGCCCCGGCATCCCAACGCTTCCGCAATCGCCCTATAGCCCAGATGTGGTCCTCGGACTTTTTTTTGTTTCCTTGCCTGAAAAGGCTGATGAAATGCAAGCATTTTGAGATGACTATTATACTCTTTAGCAATATTTTGCAAGAGCATAAAAACGGACACCTTTATATCTAACATTAATTCTAATCTATATTACATGGTATTAGAACGAAAATAGTATGTCATAAATTATATCACACAAATCCCAAACAATAAAAATTTCATATAAATAAACTATTCCGTGAACTTCGATATCAAACTTGTTTAGATTTATTGCTAAGCAAATTCATTTCCAATCAAAACTATTTGTGACACACCCTGTGTTGTTAGCTTCGCTTGCCCTGTTCAGAAAGTTCACTGTAACTTGTAGAATGCATTTTCGTTAAGAACAATATTTATTTTTAACATTGGCTGGAATTTATTCATACACATGTGTACATGTGTATGTGTGTAAGTGCAGTAACCGCATGCATTACTCTATGTGTGTTCTGTGCGCATATAAAATCACTGCCCAAAATGGTGTTGTGGTGCTGCCGAAGGCGAATGGCGGGACACACCTTAATGTACTTTGTCAACAGCTGGCGACACAATGGACTCGATGGGTTATTTATAAAATTGCATCAAATTACGCATTTTGTTTGCGAAAAGCAAGCCTGTTCACACGCATACACAGCGATGTGCCTATTAAGGGGAACGGCTAAAAAAATTAAAATAATTGTTAAAATTATTAATTTATGTATTGTTTTATTACAAAATATCGCGAAAGTAATAAATTACTATTAACACTTTTTTCTTGTAGTTTATTACTATTTACAAACGCAAATCTTGAACTAATAAAAAGCCAAATAAAATAAATCGGAAATCCAATTTTTATATCTCAATTGATCCATAATTATTATCAGTTACTCCTTTTTAACAAAAAACATGTGATCAAAATTGACCCGAACTGAAGAAAATCTAGTTTTCATAAATTTTAATACAATTCTTCATTATCGCCCTCAAAATATGTTCCTCAGGCAATACAATTATGCCAATACCCACAGATGACCTTCAGAGAATTTTTGTTTTTTCGTTATGGGCTCATTTTTGGAGTGCCATTCGCTAGATTGTTGGACAGTTTCGACGTCATATTCATAAACCCACGTCTCCTCGGCGCCCAAATATGGGAGAAAGCCTTCGAAATCAAATCGTATTGTCGCGGCCTATTTTTCACGTTCACCATATACGCATTAACAGTATGCTCTGCCCTTCGTATGGTTTCCGAAAATGCTGCCCTAGTAATTACGGGATTAGCCCTACTAGACCTCTTTGGCTGTGTTGAGTCCTTATATAAGAGATGTTAAGTTCGTCTATTATATCCCTGTTGCCAACACGATGATTTTCAAGCCAATTTCATTAACTTCCCACTTTCACTGAAAGCTTTGTGCCCCTCAAATACTTATATTCTCACGACTACGTACCTGTGATTCCATCGCATACACTAAGTTTCAAGAAATAATAGGTTGTTAATTTTTTTTTTTTTTCAAGTAAAAATCGTGAGAAAAACGTTTGGCTTCCTAATTATAGTAGAAACTAAGTAATTGACATAAGTATGGGGATCAAACTTCACACGAGCATACAAAATTTTTTACCTCTCAAAGAATCGGTTTGTCCCGAATTTTGTAGTATATGGATTAGTCCGAGTCAAATTTGATCAGATATTATGCTTTAATATTGGAATCTTTTACACTGTTACATTCCGTTACCTGTTACCTAAAAATTTTTCGAAACATTTATGAATTATTTCGCTGAAACAAGCAATTATCATCAATTTACTCGGTAGTTGCGATTATGTCTTCACTATCAAATACATTATTTAAATTGTATATCAACGCCAAAAATATATATAGTATTTTTAAATAAATGCATTCAACTGTTTCATTATCAGCATTATTGTCTGCATCCTGTCACAGTTAGATTATATAGATTACATCTCTCATAGATTAATATACAAGTATACATTAATTTTATGGCCGTATAATTATCTGTCTTTATGTCATTTGCTGATAAACACTTTTTTCTATTTTTGTCCGCACGCGTCCAACTCATTAATGAATGGCATTTTTACATTATAAATGATATTTTATTGTTATTATTCTTGTATTTATATACATACAATAAAGTAGGTTTGTATGGATGATCACTGGGAGAACTTTAGTACTTGTTTTCACTGATAATACTCTTTGTGGATAGTCTGCTTGAAATTGATGGCAGAATTATGTTATTCGGAACTAAAAATTAAATAAGCAGACGAAGTTCTTCCACCTTTTTTCTGTTTATTCGACAAAACAGTTTTTTCAGGAAGATGGCACCTGAACTGGTATATGTAGTCCTTTGTGAAGACATAAAAACGAAGATCACTGCGCTCAGGCTTACATATGCTTCTGCAAATGGCGTCTGGTAAGATTCCCAACTTTACAGCATGAATGCCAATAGAGCAATGACCTGTTAAAAGCCCTACAACTAGGGAGGAGCTAGCCTTACTGAAGGCAAAGATAGATTTCCTGCGATCAATCTTGGACCAAAAGGCTTTTGCGACAGTGCAAGTACGGACAATGGCCCACAGCGCTGGCCAAGCTTCTGCGAAGCCCAGCTACCTAGTAGTAGAACCCAAGAGGATACGGGAGCACCGACCCGCTCCCATTCTACCGATAGCGGTTCTGGGGTGCCTTACCTTGCTAACTCATCAGCTTTACAATTTCCTGCGAATCCGCTATGGCCCAGCAAACATACCAATCTCTCCTCGACCAGCTCTGAACGCGCTGTAAATGAGTTTAAGGCTATTATAGCCACTCTGCTGTCTGAGTTAATGGCTGCAACCTCGCCTTGGAAGGCACTGAAATAGGCAGAAAGTCTGAAGCTGGAGTTGATAGAGAGCTCCTCACAGTAAACTCCTCCACGAACCTTCGTCCGAAGCTTTGACCCCTGCGTAAAGAAGCGAACCTTTTCTAGATTATGTTGGCTACTGCACATAATTATCATAAAAATAACATTATTTGATTAGTAATACAAGCCTCGGTTGCCATTTAATGTAATCTCGATATCTCATCAACCAATAAGGAGCTTATTTTTCTATAAAAATTTCACTTTAAATAAAACTTTCATTAAATTTTCTCAAAGTCAATTTTTCGAGGTAATTAACTTATTATATTATTTGTTTTCGATATCGAAAAAGCTTAAGAGTCTTAAAAAATATTACTTTAAATATAAAAAAGTTTGAACGCTTTTCGGTAGGTAGGAGGTATTAGTCTTCGAAAAGTTCTTAAACTATACTTACTTATGAACTAGAACTCTTTGCTAATGATATGTTTACCGTTTTCTGTTACTCTTTTTATACCCTGAACAGGGTATATTAAGTTTGTCACGATGTTTGTAACACCCAGAAGGAAGCGTAGGAGATCCTATAAAGTATATATATAAATGATAAGTATGTTGAGCTGAGTCGATTTAGCCATGTACGTCTGTCTGTCCGTCTGTCTGTATATATACGAACTAGTCCCTCAGTTTTTAAGATATCCTTTTGAAATTTTGCAAACGTCATTTTCTCTTCAAGAAGTTGCTCATTTGTCGGAACGGCCGACATCGGTTAACTATAGCATATATCTACCATACAAACTGAGCGATCGGAATCAAGTTCTTGTATGGAAAACTTTCACATTTGACAAGATATATTCACAAAATTTGGTATATATTATTTTCTAAGGCAACAATGTAATCTCTAAAAAACTTGTTCAGAACGGGTTACTATAGCATATAGCTTCCATACAAACTGGACACATAGTTACTAACAGAAATGCCCCTGTGAAGGGTATTTAGCTTCGGTACAACCGAAGTTAACGTTTTTTCTTGTTCTTACTAACCTTTTTTATTTTAGATCCCTCGTCACATTTGAGGTTATTACTTGTTTTATTCGAAAAATTCTACATACAGACACACTTTACTGGTTCTTACTAGTTCATGCCACCCCCAATTTCCTGCAGTGCTTGAATAGGCACAATTCCGATTTCTTTGGCGCCGCGATTTGAAGATACCGTTGGAAAGAGGAAGTCCTCCTGATTAAAAAACATATAGGGTTATAGGGTCCGCAAACGCTTAGTTTAGGAGATATTCGGCCTTAAAGTTCAAAAATTCGCAAAATTGGACCATTTCAAGGAGCTATTTCACCACATTAAACACACTTTTTTCACATTTTTCACTTCAAATTAATTAAATTGCACTATAATCTTTTAAATAAATCAACATTTTAGTCTTTTAGCAGGCTTTTTACCTAAAAAATCTTTATTTTAAAAATTACATTTTACACTTGTTTCAACCTCATTTGTTTACTAAAAATTACGACGAAATGGAGCGCTGCCATGTGATGATAAGGCAATTCGCTGAAATTCCTCTTTTTCGCAAAAATTCCTCTATTCATGCATATGAATATTTTCCTTTTTAAATTTATTAAGCAAATAAGTAATATTATATACATGTATTAGTAATATTATATAATAATATTATATATACATATGTATAAGTGTTATTATATAATAATATTACGTAATAAAGTGTACTGTACATGAGTACAGTACGAAAACTCAAATTTTGTTTTAATATGAGTGCATGATAACCGAAAAATATAACCACTTCATACCCAAAACTCATATTTTAAATATAATAATATATATATTGTCGCCTAAAATACAAACCAATGTATCATCAAAAATAAATGGAAATCGCTGGCAGATATAATAACCAAAATTTATCCATTTTATAACGAAAACTTAAATTTTGAGTGCATGATAACCATAAATTATAACCACTTTATACCAAAAAGTCAATATATTTTTTTATTTTCAACGCAGAAAGGGGTACTACGCGAAAGTACTTCAGTCACCCCGGGTATTATGTATATAAAAATGTTATATTACAATCATAAACATATATTTATATTATAATGTTATCACACGATTTTACTTATCTGTGTTTATTAAATATAAATCACATATTCATATGTTCATATATGCATGTATGTATATGGAAAAGTGTTCACATATTCAATTTTAGCTTGAAAAATCTTCTTTATAGTTTTTTTATAAAGAAAAAAGAATCACTCGAAAGTAGAAACAAAGAAAACGCTGTGAAACGCTGAAAAATCCTTCACTTTTGGTTTTTAAGGTGCGGCAATGCTGGTTTTCCTTGTAAATATAAGCGCTCTAAACTTTTCAGCCATAAATTTGGCAAGTGATTTTTAAATTACTAAATTTAGTTGAAAAATTGCAAAATAATTGTGAAATGTAAGCTTATTTCAAAGCTTAGAGTGTATATTTAAATATACAGTGTAAAGAACGTAAAAAAATTTAGTGAAACATAGAGAAATAACATGTTTTCTTAGCGCAAATTTTTGAATTTTTAAACGTGAATATTTCAAAAAATATTAGTTATTTTTATGTAATTTTTGGATATTCCTCCTCTGGAGAAGCTCCCCTATCCGTACATACCCCATTTATACGGAAATTCGGTTTTTTTTACCCCTCCGCCAAAGTAATCGGAATCGTGCCCTTGAATATCACCCATTATTTAGCGTATTAAATCCATATGATCCCACTAGATAAAATCAATTTGTTCATTTGAATTTTTAAATCCATTCAATTACCCACGAATGGTTGGGTTTCAGTGAAAATGTTCTGCAATAATTTAATTTAATTTTTTTGATTGATAATTTAATTACGCAGTCACAGAGCTGCGTGATTTCAATGACCCGTTAATTGCGGCAATAACATTTGGGGTAATTGCCACCAATTAAATTTGCGCTATATTTACTGTTATGTTTGTGTATGCGTTGAGTTTGCTAATGATAGCCAATCAGATTATATTTCGATATGTTCATATGCACGTCATCACGATATTTATGATGTTTTCCGAATTTAATCGAAGTCTGTCAATATTGAACATGTGTTCTATGGTCAGAGGTAGTTTTATAACCAAGATATGAACTAATAAAAGTGATGGCATGCGACCTAAGAGATTAGATTTGTTTAAGCATCGGACCGATATTCGCGAGATTACAAATGATCTCTTTTAGACAGCTAAAAACTGGACCGTTGTTATGTCCTGAACTCCTGAAAGTGATCTGAAAAAACTGAACTAAAAAGACTCACACGGGGTTCACAGACAGCCAACGCACTTTCTTGCGAACACATCAGCGATGGAGATTCCAGTGATTCCACTGTAACCAGGCACACAAACTGGTCTGATATCGGAATATTTTAATACTATAATTTTCTTAGCCTGGCGGTATGAAATGAATTACGACAAGGCGGGAATAAAACTTTTCCGAACCAAACGTGATTAGATCTCCGGAAGTATAGCCTTTGGCCGCATAAACCCGGGTCAATTCAGGTAACGTAGAACCGACTGTTGTGGGACTCGACGCTGACATATCAAAAACCTGGCGGTAAGCAATGAATCGCGACATGAGCGACTAAAACTTACCAATCCAAACGGGATTAGGTCTCCGAAAGTACAACACTTGGTCGAATAAACCCGAGTCAACTCCTGTAACGCAGAACCGACTGTTGTATGACTCGACGCTGACATATCAAACATATGTCCAGCTTGCAACGAGTCAACGCATAACACTAACCACCTCTTTGCATGCCCTGCTAATCCTACACATCTGACACCCCACTTCCTATGGTCCAACCACGTCGAAACGGCACGTGTCTTGGGCTTACCGCTGGGTGACCTCGATGACAACTTCTTACCATTCTAACGGGGATTAAGTAACCGTTACAATAACAACAACAACATGACACGACTGGAAGAGTTGTTCAAGACTTTCTGTAATGCAGATCCCTAATTGTGTTTTTCAGATTCCTAAAAGAACCAATAATTGGAAGTACTCCGTCCAAGCTAAAACTAAAATACCTATGATCTAAGATCGATTGGATGAAGTTATGATTTTTTCCCCTATCTTCTATTACGGAAATGGAGGAGCTCCCCCTATTACGGATGAATAGATCTTCGCTATATATTAAATCAAAAAGTTGCTCACGTCTAGCAGTAATATCCGAGCTCGAGCGTCCGAGTCAATTATGACAGGGAGACCCACTTTCACCGCGCCTCTGTCAAAATCCTGCTTAACAACGCCAAAGGTGGCTTTATCTCGTCATCATGCCGCACATAGTCCGATACTAACCTGAGTTCTCTCGTTCCTACCTGTATTATTGGTTCTCAACATCTTATTACTTCTTCCCCTTAACCCAGAGATACCACTGTTGTTCAACCGCGACTCCTAGATTAACACAACGTCGGTTTTGTCTCCTACCAGGCGATCCATGAGATTAGAAAGTGGATAGTCTGAAAGATCTTTATCGCCCAGGCTCTTCTTCATAAGTGCGAATATTCTACCATCATCATTTCCGGTGCCGTTGTACTCCAACGGCTACTCGAGGCTGAACCATCCATCGACGATCCGCATTCAGTGTTCACATCCTCCAAAGGGATGTGATCGATTTCCGCGATCGTTTTTTCCTTGCCTCTCTTCTTTATTGAATAGGTGGCTTCTGAAGTCTGTGATCATTCTCTGTGGCGATTGTTGAGAGGATCCGCAGAACTACACTCTCGAAACCATGATTTATGGCTCCTTAGTGCGAATGGAGAGGATAAATATTGATTTATTTTTTTTTATTTGCATATCAGATGTTTTTTTTTTCTAATTTAATATAATTTTCATTTATTTGTTTTTAGAAATGAAATGACCTAAGATTATTTTTTCAGAGCTCATATTCGCAAACATTGACCCCTATGTTGGCAGTTTGGTCTGCCTCTAATTAGTCAAGCAAAACGTCCCAAAGTGTTGAGTCTATCATTTATTACAAAGCGTCACAGAAAAGTCAAGCATAATTCATGCTTTTCAATAAAATGGCGCAAGCGTGTTCAAAAAGTGACTTAATTAATGTATATATAGCATACAATTAGGCGCTAAAACGCACTCAAGCCCATAGTGGTCATGCAAAGTAATGCTTGACTGCTTTTAGGCGCAAATGGCAGGCAAGGCGAACTAAATTCATTTGGGTTCATTTAATTTATTCCTATAAGAAATGTTGAACCTGCGCCTTTTTGTATATTTTTCAAACCCAGCCTTGACTCCCTTATATATTTTTATGCTTGTTTACTTGTGTATCTGCAGGCATGGGTGGCTAGTAGTCACAACCCGCTGTGTTAATATTTTACTGTCGTCATAACGGCACTTAAAACCGGCACTGTATATGCGTTATGGCAACGTTATGCTCACCATCTTCAACGAGTATCTTCGCTACGCCCGCGTCACACTGCCTTTGTCTATCGCTCGCTTTGAATTAAGTGAAAAACACTTGTGACAAGTGCTTTTTAATGTGGCTTCGCCCGTCACAGCACCCTTTTCTCAATTGCAATCACTCAGCAACGTCAACGATGATGACTCGACCGGCTTGAAAAAATTTCGCTGACATTTGCAGATTTGTTGGCAACTTGTTTTTCTTTTTTCCTTTTTCCGCTTTGCATATTTTTCCATATTTATATGCAGAGTTGCATTTACAGTTGGGTGGTTCAGCTAATTTATTCTATATAAATATAGCACTATGTTGTCGCCATAGTAGTCGAAGACTGCCTCTAAGGTGTTCACAAACTTTTTAATGATTTTGCTGATAATAAGAGAATATTTATTTTTAAATTTCGTATATTTATATACCCTGAACAAGGTATTTTAAGTTTGACACAATGTTTGCAACACCTCGAAGGAAACAACGGATACCCTATAAAATATATATGTATATAATTGATCAACATAACAAGTTGAGTCGATTAGCCTTGTCCGGCTATCCGTCTATACTCCTTATATATACGTCAAGTAATTCCTGAAGCTATCGATCTAAAAATTGGAACACCTCTTTTTCTCCACAAGAAGTTGCTTATTTGTCGGAACCGCCGATATTGGATCACTATAGCATGTAGCTGCCATACAAACTGAACTATTGGCACAAAGTGCTTGTATGGAAAACTTTTTTATTTGACGAGATATCCTCGCGAAATTTGTCATGGGTTATTGTCTTAAATAATAACGTAATCTCCGAAGAAATTGTTCAGATCGTACCGCCATAGCATATATTTAGCTGCCATACATACGGATCGTCGGAATCATGTTCTTGTAAGGTACTTTTGGTATTTGGAGGAGTATTATAGCTTCGGTGCAGCCGAAGTTAACGTTTCTTCTTGTTTTGTGGTCGGCTTTTTTTTGTATTTTAATCGGTAAGTGGGGTTAACCAAGTGCATTTACGTGATTAATTGATTATGGATTTTCCCTTTTGCATACTTTTATTGATTGCCAATTTGCTGCGATGTCTTCTTAACACGTTTTCAATTACCCAATTGGGTATAAGGGCTTACAAATTCGTTTATAATGATGGAGTGGATGCAGATAATGGGTGATCCAAATAGAGGTGATTTTATCAATAGTTAAGTATTTTTGACAAATCACGCATGTCTCGTGTCAAACTGTCATGTTAGTTTTGTTAAGTATGGTTTAGCAATTAGCGAGATTACTTCGCTCTATGGGTTCTATGCGGACAAGCCTGCTCCAATTCAGGCCTTGGAGCGACACATCACGCGAGTCATTCGCCAATTACCATTTGAAATGCTTGAACGAGTCGCAACGGATAAACCATCTGAGACGTAGCCGCGGTCAACTTATTAAAGAGATAATCTTCAAAAAATAAATTCCAAAAGCTGTTCTTTCGAATGATAATATACATTTCTCATTAGATTTGAAGTATCTGTGTTTTTTTTTTTAAACAACTAGATAGCCTCGAAATGGATCAGCCTTTATTTTAAGAACCAGTTGATCCCCTTATTGAGAGTGATCCAAAAGATCCGATTTAATTTATGGAAATTGATAACCAAGCATTTTAATTTCCTCAATAGTACCTCTATTGTGGAATACTGCCGACCAGATTCAGAAACTTTGCGAGCCAACCATGCCTGCATTAAATCGAGGTTTTGTCATTTAATCTCAGACTTAAATACCCGGGCAGTGTGAATTGGTGCTTTATCGTATTGTGCAAAGTTCCAAACAAATTTTTAAAATGAAACTGTTTCCAGTACGTTCTTATACGTGCTTCCAACCGTTGCTTGCTCTAATGTCGACCTGAAAATTAAAATTCGTATATTAAGTTTACATATATGAGGAAGATTATTATTGACCCCCCTCTTAGATATCAAAAACCTAAACAATACTGTTTTCACATTTTTGAATAAAAATTAAAAATTTCCCTCTTAGTGATACCTTTATTTTGGCCTAAAAAATTATCACTGATTAAAGCATATTCTTCTTCATACCTTGGTTGAAGAAAGCCACATCTGTTCCAAAGCTTAAATATTTCTCAAATGTTGTAGACACTTTACGTTACCAATTTAATGACATAGTTACAAATTATTCACGCTACGCCCAAAGGTTACTTATACGCCATGACAGCATTCCGAACTGCGAGTAAGTTGTGAATGACTTCATCACTTGACTTAAGTACCGCTATGACCGTAGTTGCCAAACGTTTGCTCACACATATATGTAAGTGTGTCAACAATGTAAACATTTGTAGCAATAACAAAAACACACTTTACGTGTACCTATATATGTATGTATACGAGCAACTGTGCGTTTGTTTTCCTCCCGCACGTGAACTTTTGCATTTCTTTGGCCTCTACGTCTATGCAATGTTTTATTTAAATTATGTCATACACATCCGTGAATTTGTAATGCCACAAGTGTGTATGAAGTGAATAAGAAATCTGCACAGTGTAAGTCCCTTCAACCATTTCAGTGACCGTTGAGGGGTCGTGACACGGCATTGCACTTGACAGTGCCGCCGAGGGACGCCTGGTAGTAGGCAAAGTGCTCATACGCTGACCTTGAAAGGCATTTCCTGTGTATGTTTGTGTGAGTAAGAATGAAAGTGTATGTACGCATACATATATGTATGTATAACTACTCCGAAATCATAAAATTTAAATTATGAAATCACTTTCACTGTGACTCCGCTTACATTTTGTCTCGCACAAGTTGAAACATTTTAATCTGTCCCGCTCTGCGGCCGAAATCCTTTGAGCAACGTTGTGTTGGTTTGACTCTGCATTGCTCATAATTTATTTTTAACTGCATTTATGACATCATCTCACAATGGCAACTCGCTTTGTAACCACACGCTGGTACGCGCTTTCACTCACCATTTTCACCACCTACCTCATTATCCTCCCCGCACGTGCGCAAGTGAGCGTATAAAAAACGTTTGTGCGCGCTGGTGGAGCCTTTGTATAAATATGTATAATATATCGTTGTGTATACACAAATATTGGCTGTTGCCATGGTGCTTATTTCGGCCTTGTATGTAGGTATGGCTAAATTGTGGGCTCATATTTCAATTGATTTTTTTGTGGTGTGTTCTTTTCACCCACACAGATTGCTTTAATTACCATCATTAATCAAGTAATTAATTTGGCTTTAATTTAAGGAATTAATCTGTAATGTATGCACTTTACAGACCTCATTTCGGTTATAACTTCACCCAGAGAATTTTGGTCAAAATTCTCGCGTAAAGAAAATCTAGCAAACACAATTCGGCAGGAAATCTCGAACATTCTGAGAGAGTATGTAACTATTTTTGAATTATCAGCAGTACCAAGAGATTTTTATCTCAACCGTCGGATATCGAAACCGGCAGTAAACATTCCCGAAAGAATTTTGAGGAATGTGCTGAGTAGATAATTTCCTTCCGAATAAGTATCCTGTTCCCGGTAACGAGCTGTTTCGACAAGTCCGGACCATAGGGAGTGAGGAGTTAAGTGACTTATACTAAGACCTACCGATCTAAACGGGGTTAGACTTCCGAAATAACAGCCCTTAGCCGGATAAAATCCAGTGCGTAGAACCGGCTGTTGTGGGAATTGATCACCGACGGACCGTTGGATGACGTCGACGACAATTTATCTAATCCTTACCATCCCAACGGGGATTAAGTACCCGTTACAACAATAACAGTAGTTAAGTGAGTTGGTTTCATTGAGCATGCAAAGAGCTGATTAGTGTCATCGGAGACTCATTGCATGCAGGACCTGGGGTTTTGTAGGAATTTAACCTGCTAATACCTAGAACGAAGGTGCATTAGAGTTGCTCTGGTTTAACTCGCCAACACAAGCTCCTGTTCTGGGATAAATGCTATTTAATGTGTTAACAGTTCTACTGTAAATGGCGTTCGGTACCTATCGGAAATTGGTCTCGTCGGAAATTTTGTCGTTACATTGTGCCAGTTCGTCGACGTGTTGGTGGAATGTTCTCCTCATATTCGTAGTTGTTGTTGTTGTAACGGGTACCTAATCGCTTTTGGAAGGGAGGTCATCCAACGGCAGGTCCAGAAAATGCGCTGTTTCGACGGGGTCGGACCATAGGGAGAGGTTAGCACCCTTGTGTGCGGTTAGCAGGGCATGCAAAGAGGTGGTTAGTGTCATGCGGGGACTCGTTACACGCTGGTCAAAGTTGATTTGGATAAGTAAGAGTTTAACCTGCTATAGCATCCAGGACGAAACTGCGCAAGCATTACCCTCGATACTCGCCGCAAATCGAGCTCTTCGTCTGCAATGGGTGGTAGTTTGACTCCAAATACGCCATTCACCGAGAGGGAGTCGGTGAAGTCTGGTCGGCCTATTGTTTTATGTCGTCGACGTAATTGAGGAAGGATACTCCTAGGTGGTGGTTCCAGTCCAAGCAATTGACTGCAGAGATGGTTCCTGCGAAAGCGCTCCAGCAAAAACTTCTCGGAGAGGAGTTAATTATGCTCCTTAACTGGGAGCATACAGGTTTCACTGTGCAGGTGTTCGATTGGAGACATGAAGAGGTATCCTGTTGTAGTCCCGAGTGCAGTGTTCTGACATGTTTGTAGCTTCCTCGTTCCTGCGCTTTACAACATCCAGACGAGCATATTGGTGCGGCGTAGTTAAGGACCGGTCGGCCGATTGCCTACAGCGTTTCTAGGTCTTTTCCCCATGTGCTACTGGCTAGCGTCTTGAAGACCTTATTACTGCTCATCTCAAATTTAGAGTTAATCTCTTTTGTGCTATTATTTTGAATTTCCTAAAATACGCCAACACTATTTTAAAAACATTGTATTTTCCATTTGAATTTATGAACTATTTGCTATAAAAAAATATCAAAATAAAAAAATTTGCTCTCACCCACTTACCACTCTCTCTTTTCCCCCATCCGCCACAGGTACTCCACCTACTATTGGAGGGTGTCCCGCGAAAATCGTCGTTGCTACATGGACTACTATTACACGGAGAACGGTAAACAGATTTATGGTGTACCCTTGGGCGGCATTGGCGGCGGCACCATAGGGCGTGGCTTTGCCGGCGAATTTTGTCGCTTTCAGATGCGTCCCGGCATGTATGAGTACAATGTGGTGCAGGCGAATCAGTTCATAGTGACAATCAAAGACGCCAAGAATTGCACAATATTTCAAAGTTTGCTCTCTAAACTCAGGTAAGTGATAAGCTGACAAGCTAAAATAATTATTCCCAGTAAAATGTAATTAAATACCGAAAAGCATGTGATGTAACTAAATCGCCTGAATCCCTAACTCCACTAACCTTGATAAGCATTCTCAAAACGGACATGGAAATACTTATATGTGATACTTCTATGTAATCATTTGTACGACATTATTGTTGGAAGTAATCAAAAGATTTACGCTGTAATGCCACTGACATACTCACACATTTGCTATTTACTTACATGCTCGAGCCAAATGTATGTTTCTAGGTATTAGAAATCTAAATCCATTAAGCTGTTCGAACATGTTATCACATTCTTTTTTTGTTCGCCCACATTTCCTGTCACGATTTGTCACCATTCGCCATTCGTGTCCGTTATGTAATTATGTACTTCTTTTGTGTATATAAGTTTGTTTATATTGTTTGTATATTTGTTCATGAGTTGGCGTCCTTATCGTCACGTTGCATGTTCCTCAAAGTTCAACATTTCTATCGAGGATTTGTTTCGAATCACGTTTTCAGTGCAATTTTCGTATTATCACAATTTTCTTTAAAGCTCAAGAAGCAACATACAAACTTATATATCTGTGTATATTCCCGTTTACATTGTATTTTATTTATTTATTTTTTTGTTGGTATTAAGTATAATGCATTTCATGCCACACAGTCGTAAGATTCAATTGAAACTTATAAAAAATTAAACTCCAATGCTTGTAGCGTGTGACCTAACCGTACACAATATTCCCGAACATTTCTATTTAAATTATTTATAAGTCTAATCTGTGTATACTGCGTGTAAAGTAAACTTAAAGGTCCTTAAAACTTAAAAAATTTAAAGCGTTGTATAAATCATAGTTTTGTTGTAATTGTAAATTCATGAAAATATTTGAGCGTTGCTATAATGATTCCATTTGTCTAACTAAAAAGTACAGTATTAGATCGCATAAGTTCGTTTTAAAATAGTTTTTTTTAATCATAACTAAATGCTAGCTCCCTTTTATTCGAAATAATAACTATAATTATAAGCGATTATTGTAGTAATGGCTCATTGGGGTTGTGACTCGGCTAAGATTTTTCTTGTTGGCGCCTGAGTGTAGGCTAAGATTTTTTCCTAGATTAATGGCCATCGAGAGAACATTTTTCTTTCGTTATAATTTTAATATTTTTACCATATTCAGTCGAAATTAAAACTTTTCAACTTAAACCGCAGAGAGTAACGCATTCGCCTCAGTACTCCGTAGCATTAGTTCAGTGGCTTGGGCTTTTAGTCAGCCCTTTTTTACACTAGTCTAAACTTTCGAGAATAAATGTTGTGGAATAGCATATGGAAGCTGTGTATCCTGCCAGACTAAAGACTATTCCAATAATTTCCTAAAATAACGCGATATCAATGAAATTATTTATTTCTGTGAAAGTACATTCGATGCCGTTATGTAAGGAATTCGATTTTTTTTGCATGTCAACCACGGGCACGATTGCAGAAGTCTAGGCGCTGAACCCAATTTTCGACGGATTTCAAGCATACAGAAACTGCTGCAATTTCACGTTCGATATTCGTATGAAGTCCATCAATCGTCGCTGGATTGTTGGAATACACCGTAAACTCGACGTAGGCTTTCAGGAAATAGTCTAAAGGCGTCAAATCGCACGACCGAGGCGACAAATCGACTGGGCCATTTCGTAAGATAACACGTTCACCAAACTTGGTGTTCATTAACTGGATTTTGACATTCGCCGTGTGGCTTGTGGTGTCCTTTTGGTACAACATATTGTCCAAATTCATATCATCTAATTCGCGTCAAAAATATTCGATTATCATTGAGTAGTAGCCATTCCCATTCACAGTAACGTGCCGGTCTTGATTATCACGGAAGAAGTACGGCCCAATGACGCCGCCAGCCCATAAACCGCACCAAATCGTAATTTTGCCGATATACAATGGTGACTAATGTAGTACGTGTGGATTGCTGTCTGACCAATGACGCTTATTTTGCTTATTGACGAAGCCATTCAGCCAGAAATGAGCCTCATCGCAGAAGATGATTTTTCGATGAAAATCCGGATCATTTTCAAGTTGTTGCTCAGCCCGATTCACGAACATATGACGATTCTGGTGGTCAAGCGGCTTCAGTTTTTGAGTCAATATGATTTTGTAAGGATGTAGGCCAAGATCTTTTCACAAAATTCGTCATAACGACGTTACGGAGATGCCAACGCTTGAGAACAATGTGTGAGAGACTGAGTTGGGTCCTCCCCAATCTTCTCAAAAATTAAAGGAAGAATTATTTATGGGCGACCTGTGATCTGGAAAGGAAGAGAGGGGCGTGGTTGAATTTTTAAGAGTTAGGAATGGTTTATCTCGATTACCAGCAAGTCTTCGACTTCTATAGAAAAAGGTTATTTGGCAATGTTGTAAGGAATGAAAAGATTCATATAACCACAAAATTTATGCAAAAAGATTTAAAAACCAAAGATTTTGAGTTCTTTTATTTTTATCTTCTAAAAAATGTGTTTCCTTTCATGAAATTTACAAAAATAACCTCTCTATGTCCCAAACATACATTTCCTTTTACTTTAAAATATTAAGGAGAAACCCTTATTTCGACTAAAACTCGAAAAAAATCCAAAATCTTAATCCTTCGAAAAAAAAAACCTCACTAAACAATACAAAACTGCTTTTATCAGACTATAGACTGAGTTCGATGCAGTATACTGGTATAGTATGACAGGTATATAAAAGTTACATAAATGTATCTTATTATATAAGAGGTCTGTTCAAAAAATGTCGGCAATTTTCGTTTTAAAAAATAAAAATATTTATTAATTTTTTGACATCAATGTTGTCGCCTTAATAGTCCCCATTTGATATTGAGCACTTATGTCGACACTTCTTCCAATCGTCGAAACATTTCTCAAACTCAATTTTTAGGATTGCTTTTACCACTTTGAGCTATTTTTATCTACATATCTGGCAAACCGACGGCCCTTTACGATTCTCTTTATTTTTGATGAATGAGAAGTGATATGAAATTTGAAACGGTAATAGATGGGTTCAAGAGAAGACCGATGCTCTAGAATGTCATAGTGAAAGCGACAAAGCAAGGCCATGCAACAGCGGCTTTTTGAGCTAAAGGGTTCTATGCTTCGAAGGGTGTGCTTAGCATTCCTTGAAATATCGAAAATTGATGAAAAGAGTAATGTAAACAGTGAATTTAATATTTTATCTTTAGAACTGCGCCAATATCCCGATAAATTTTATAACTACACGAAGACATTAGGCTATATCCTTAATAAAATTGCACCAGATCCTCAAAAGAACTGGACACTTTTTATTAGGTACCCTATTCCATGTTCTAATAAATTAATAACAGCGATTTATAACTAGAAGTAGCGCTATCTTATAGCATCGCTTCTTGTTCCACTCTAACATTAGCCCAACCTTAGCGGCTGTTACATATAAAGTAGGCAATGAATACATTTGTATTCTCTTTCGGGGGCATGTACGATATATCAACATATTAAAAAGAAATTTTGGCAATTGGACTCTCCAAACTCGCGAAAATTTTATTATAGGACTCAGTTATTCTTTGCACACACCTCATATATTTTTATGTAACTGACATAAACTCCATAGCACGCCCAGTCACGGCAAATAAAAGTTTGCACTGCAATAAACGTGCAAGCACTAACTAAACTTTACAACGTTTTTACTAATGGAACGGCGCAATCTAAATATGTAAACAATATAGGTAGCAAATATGTTGGCACCTGCGTAATACGTTGCCACACCTAACAGCTACCAAAACTTGGGCATTCAATTAGCACTTGGTCTTGCAATTAAACAACATACAATCGAGCAAATAACACTGCATTGATGGAATAATTATATAGGTATGCTGAGATATATTTAACGCTAAAAATTAAATGAAGTACTGAAATCAAACAAATTTTGAAGTATTTTAATTCAAATCTTCATTATAGCCTTAAAATTAAGCTCCTGAGTCAGCTGAAGCATGTCAACACTCAATCCAATTTTCCATACCTGTTTTATAAGTCTCGGCTGGGTTGGCGTACAGTGCCTTCAGCAAATGATCTCTAATGGCTTCACGGGACTCATGGCGCGTTTCCCGAAGAAGATTTTATCAGTTATAAAAACAGCAAAAATCCACAGAGAATGACATCTGGCGAATACGGTTGCTGAACGATGAAACTCGTGTTGTGTTTGGCCAAAACACGTCATATTGATAAAGCCACGTCTCGTCAGCAGCACTTCGTGAATGTTACCTCTACTCGACGTCGTTTTTACTAAAAATTCAGGCCTTTTGGTGCGAGTATAGAATTAACACGCTTCATACCTAAAACATTAACTAAAACGATCCATAAGAGATGTTGAGAAGCTCTGCTATCTCACTATACGACGATTTTCAAGCTCTCTTTCTTTGACTTATTCTTTAACAGAGATGTATCGACAACTATGAGGCAATAGTGACTTCTCGACTTTTTTTAAGTAGAAGGAAGCATCAAAAGCCGGAGAGCGGAACTTCAATTCGCTAAACCTACCCTACCCCCAACTCCAAACTCTCCCATGGAACAACCACCTGATTAAGTATTACTGCGTGGGAGTGATAAGACATTCAAGTCTCCTCTATGGCACGGGCTGACGAACACCAAATCTGCTCTATGTGTCTCAATTTTGTCATGATTGAGGCTGCCGCTTCGCTGACAGCTTTCCTGTTCTCAGGGAACTGGCACTTGAGTGTCGTCAAATTTTCCTCCATAAAACTACGACCGAATGTAGTTTGGAGTTTTTCCCTTTTACTTGTAAAGCAAGGGCAATACAAAAATACGAGTACATTCTCAGTTTTCAAAGCACTCTGAAAATGTCAGACAATTCGGACTAACATCGTGTTGGAATCTGTACAGGTAGCGTCTAAAGCACCCGTGTCCACTTCGTATTTGGGTTAGGTGGAAATCCAGATCCCCATGTCGTCTGTCGATCCACGATGTCCAGTCTGAGAGCCCACCGTCCTTTGAGTGAGATTTGCCACCGCTTCTACCATATTGTTAAGCTTTTGACTCTCTTTTCTCTTTTGACTTATATAAGCGGCTCTAATAACTTGTATACCCGCTCATATTCGTCACCCTGGCTGTCAATGAGTATCATACTGGCTATTACTTCTATGGATTCATATTGGAACTGTACTTTCCATGGATTGGGAAAATTCCTTCTTTTAAATACGCTTTGTACGAATAATTTTGGTTTCAAAGTCATGGCTACCTTTAAGGCTCTGTTTAGTATACCATCTAATCTAAGCACTTTGCTGCTTTTACGCCCCTCAAATACTTTTGTTCATGATAAAGTAGACCCTAAACACTTCTGCAACCTTTTCAAGGTTTCCGTAGCCATAATTAAGTTGGAAACACAAAATTTCAAGAAATCACGTTAAATATTATTTTACGTCTTTTCCACGGCAAGAATCGCCAGACAAATCCATTGCGTCGAAAGTAACAGCGAACTTCCCAAAAACGTAAAAAGGGTCTAAGAAAAAAATATATCTATTCGGTTTACACGTGTCGGTTAGAGGAAACAGTCCGGGTCAAATTTGATCAGATACTAAATCCAAGGCTTTCGAAGCATCTGCGCCTGGATTAATATTTAGGCATTATTTTATTTGTTACTGGAATTAAATAACAATGCAGCATATGCTAAAGTCAATATTTTAAAATTAAGTTATGTACTTAAAAGCTAGAATTGTTAAAAAATGGCCCCTCCGCAAAGTGCCCTAGTCCATACAGCTGACATATTAGGTTATGTATATTTGTATATATTATTTTTTTGTATCAATTATTTCGTAATGTTTGCCTGTCTTTGTTGTGTTGTTTTTGTTATGTAAGCTATGTACTTGTACTAAAGAGAAAAATATTAACCTAAAAATTGGAAAATATTATAAATCTTATTTGCAAATTGATTCTTATTTGCTTTCCTTTTATTGTATACCGAAATTTTTTCTCTTTTCTATTTTATGGCAAAAAATATCATTTGCAATTCAAAATGATATTTCTATGCACGCGCTTACACACACATACACCTGCTATTCGAACTCTGAAAAATTGTCTGTCCAATGGAACACCGTGCCGCCACCATCACCAACAACTCATGTGCACTTGTATGTAATAAATAAAAAAACAAAAATGGGAAAAAAACCGAAAACTGAAAAATCGCCGGAAATGGATATTTCCAAAATAAAAAATTTGGGTTCTGATTTTTTTGTTATTGTTTTGTGCGCTTTTGACGCGGGTTTTGCACAAAATATTTTATTATTTTTTGTTTTATTATCAAATGTTTTTATTTTTTACCAAATATTTTTATTTATTTTTTTATATTTTTAATTTTTTTAATTAAATATTTTTAATTTTTTAATTAAATATTTTTTTTTTATCAAATATTTTTTTAATATTTTTAATTAAATATTTTTATTTTTTATTAAATTTTTTTATTATCTTCAATTTTATTAATTATGTATATTTCTTTTATAATTTTTTTAAATGTTTTTATTTTTTTATCAAATATTTTTATGTATTTTTTTTTTAATATTTGTAATTTTTGTTAACTAAATCTTTTATTTTTTTTTTTTTACTAAATATTTTTATTTTTTTTTTACTAAATATTTTTTTTTTTTTTTTTTTGTTAAATGTTTTTTTATTTTTTTTTTTAATATTTTTATTTTTTTATTAACATTTTTTTTAATTTTTTTATTGTTCTAAATTTTTTAATTATAAATTTTTTTAACAACTTTTTTTTAATATTATTTTTTTTTTTATCAAATATTTTTATTTTTTTTTTTAATCAAATATGTCTATTTTTTATTTTATCAAACATTTGTGTTAATTTATCATAAAAAAATATTTAAATTGCTTTTTTCTCGCCATCATCAAAAATTCATCGATTCATTTCATCATTCATCTCTCCACCTCTCATCATCTGCACCAAACAAAACCGTCATTCACCAACCGAACAACGCGTCGTCAAATGAACTATCCCCTATCCTACCCGCTCCCATCCCAAAATCAATTTCGATGCACTCGTGCAGTCCCACTGACAGCAGTGACAATGACTCTCAATGTAATATGCCCAATTGCAGCAGTCGCTCCAAGCAGCCATTAAATGCCTGGCACTCGAATATCGACGACTCGAAGTGCTCATATACGGGTCTGTATCCGCGCGCCTGGACCGACTATGATCTGACTGCGTACGGCGTGCGACTGATTTGTCGTCAAATATCGCCCGTCATACCGCACGACTACAAGGACTCATGCCTACCTTGCGCCGTCTTCGTGTGGTCTGTGGAGAATGTTTGCGCGGAGGAGCGTAAGGTCTCCATAACGTTCACCTTCAAGAATGGCACTGGCACAAAAAAGCAGGACGCCGAGGGCGGCGCTGAGGCGATACTCATCACAGAGGGCAATGTGAAGGGTGTCGGCATACGACAGAAAATCGCTGGCATGCCATGCGCCTACAATTTGGGTTGTCGTGTTTTGCCCGAAATCAGTATTACACGCTGCACGCAGTTCGATCCGTACGGCACGGGAGAGCAACTATGGTCCGAGCTGAAGGAGAACGGACAGCTGAGTGAAAAGCATTGCGATGAGGTGTTGAAAAGTGAGTATATGCTGTACGAAAAGTAATGTTTAAGTAATTGCGAGGTAATAAAACCGGTCTATGCGTGGCTTATTAGTCTAAGAGAGGAGAGAAAAAATAAAAATACTTTTTGGAGATTGTCGCATATATTTTTCAAATTGCATAATTTAGTAAAGGGACACCTTATAATGTTGACCCTAAAAGTATGCTAATGGAATTTCAAGTTCTTAAGAGTCTATATTTGATACTAAAGAGAGCGAAATTGATGATATGTTGAAGAAAAAATTTATTTTAGAAAGTTTAACAAATTTTTAAAGTTAACCCTAGCCAAAAAGTAAGGTTTACTAAAAAAAAAATAATGGCAACCCTATTACACTGAGCAAAAATCTGAAAATAAACCACATTCGCTTCATTCTGAAAATTTGTCATATTTTTTACTAAACCACAAGCGTTAAAACAGTATTCTCAAAAGCTATTTAACATATTTTTAGGCGCATACCACTTTTATTGCACACTCATTATTAATATATTAACACGGACTCCTCTAAACTATTTATTTAAATTTTAAATATTTCAAACATTAAGTAAAACCTTTTAATTAACCCCTCCCACCACTTCAGCTAAGGATCTCGGCGTCGCTTTATGCGCACAGGTTGCTGTCAAACCAAATTCTAGTCATGATTTAGAATTCGTATTAGCCTGGGATATGCCGCACATACATTTCCCCAAGAAACTCAAATCGTATACACGTTACTACACCAAATACTTCGATGCGTCCGGTGAGGCTGGTCCTAAGATATGCGAGTATGCATTGAAGCACTATGGCAGCTGGGAGAAATTGATTGATGCCTGGCAGCGTCCCATACTCAACGATGAGTGAGTTGCTAAAAATTACAAAAATGTATAATTATTATAAAAATAACAACACAATGCAATTTAGCGGTCTACCCGATTGGTATAAGAGTGCGATCTTCAATCAGCTCTACTTCATTTCGGATGGCGGCACAATTTGGTTGACTTGTAATTCATCGTTCGGCAAGGAGTTGAACTATGATGATCCCAGGTGTGTAGAAGAAATTTTTGGAATTTAAAAAAAAAAAAAATTTATAAATTTAGTTGGTAGTTTGAGATAAGAGATTATTTTATCGATTCTATGATTTTCTATAGATTTTTTTACACTTAGTAATGCTAGTTTAATTTACATAAGTTGAAGTATTCATCGTACAGCTTATTACATTGACCTATTTTCAATCCTTACAGATTAGCTTACGGTCGCTTTGGCTACTTGGAGGGTCACGAATACCGCATGTACAACACCTACGACGTACATTTTTATGCCTCATCGGCGCTTTCGCACCTCTGGCCCAATCTACAGGTGTGCTTTGAGTCAAATTTTTGCTTTCTCCTTCCATTACAAAGCCTGCTTTACACTTCTTAGGTTAGTTTACAATATGATATACGCGATGCCATTGATGTGGACTTGCCCGATACGCGTAAAATGCTTTACGATGGTAAGGTTCTGCCGCGTCACATTAAGAATTGTGTGCCACATGATCTTGGCGATCCCGATGAGGAGCCATTCACGCTTATCAATTGCTACAATATACACGATGTGAATCATTGGAAGGATTTGAATACGAAATTCGTGCTGCAAGTCTATCGCGACTATTATGTACTAAATGAGTTGGCGCAGGCGCAAGCGGACAATGCGAGTAAATTCAGTTCAATTGAGTTTATAGATAAGGATAGTTTGTATGAAATGTATACGCAGGATAATAAGCGCAAGAATTCGGCGGATGAGAAGCAGCGTGAGTGAAATATAGAAATATTTTTAGAATTTTGTATTTAATTGTTTCACATTTTTTAAATATTTTATTTTCTAATTTTTTTATGTTAATTATGTTTAAGTTTATTCATTTTTTTTAATTTTCTTTTATTTTTTTCAACTTTTTATATTTGTTTCTAATTCTTTCATACTCTTTTATTCATTTTTTTTTATAAATTTTTTATATATACTTTTTTCTGTAAACTTTTTTCTTTGTTTTTTTTTTATAATTTTTTTAAATTTATGTATTATTTTTTAACTTTTGTTCTTTTGTATTTTTATTTTTTTTAAATATATTTTTTTTTAATTTTTTTTTTTAATCATATATGCCTCAGTCTTTCACCTTTTAGCATCGAATATTATATACTCGTATATATATGTATATCTAATTCCTTATTCTTTTACCTCACAGAAAATCGCAAATCGGCCTCTTTATATATTAATGAAACTAACGGTAAAGTTTATCTAATGGACGCCATGGCTTACTTGAAGGCAATGTATCCCGCATGCAAAGCGATCATGGAGCGCACCATCGAATATGACCAAGACAACGATGGACTCATTGAGAATATGAAAATGCCCGATCAAACGTACGACACCTGGGTTATGGATGGACCTAGGTATATATCAAATCTTACCTATATTTTTTTCACAATTTTCCATAAATTGACACATATTTAACATACCGTCATGCTTTGCAGCGCCTATTGTGCTGGCTTGTGGCTTGCGGCCTTGCAAACCATGTCCGTTATGGCCACGCTGCTGGATCAGCCAAACGACTGCTTACGCTATCAGGACATTTTGGAGCGTGGCAAGCACTCATTGGAGGAGAAACTGTGGAATGGCAACTTCTATCGCTTCGATCTGCATCACAAGGACACACTAATGGCCGATCAGTTGTGTGGGCATTGGTATCTTAAAACGTGCGGTTTCGATTATGAGGTGTGTTTGATAATATTTTATTTACACTTACCGTTTTATTATTATTACCGTTATAATAACTCTTGTTTTTGTTATTATTTTTTTTCAATAACACAGATTTATCCGAAGGAAAATGTACGCAAAGCCTTAAAGCAAGTCTACCAACACAATGTTATGGGTTTCAAGGGCGGCAGTATGGGCGCTGTTAACGGTTTCATTGTTAATGCGGATCCTGACAAGCCGGGACACGTGGACTATACGACTCTGCAGAGTGAAGAAGTGTGGCCCGGCGTAACATTTGCTTTGGCAGCCACAATGATACAGGAGGTAAGTTATACTAGACTATATACATATAAATATGTATGTGTGTCATTTGTTGCAAAAAGCTAAAATGTTAAAATTGAAGGAAACTTTTTTTTTTAATATTTTAGTAAAAACTTCTGTTTACTTTTTTAAATGGAAAACCTAAAAGTTATTCTGAAACTATTTTTTATTTTTCTAACATTAAAATGATTCTGAAATTATTTTATATTTTTCTAACCTAAAAATGATTCTGAAATTATTTTTTATTTTTCTAACATTAAAATGATTCTGAAATTATTTTTTATTTTTCTAACCTTAAAATGACTCTGAAATTATTTTATATTTTTCTAACATTAAAATGATTCTGAAACTATTTTATATTTTTATACCCTAAAAATGATTCTGAAATTATTTTCTATTTTTCTAACCTTAAAATGATTCTGAAATTATTTTATATTTTTCTATCGTTCCAGGGCATGTTTGAGGAGGGCTTCCAAACTGCCGGCGGTCTCTACAAGACACTCAGCGAGCGTATTGGCATGAATTTCGAGACACCCGAAGCATTATACACCGAAAAGCATTACCGATCCATCGGCTATATGCGACCGCTTAGCATTTGGTCCATGCAAGTGGCCTGGGAGCGACGAAAAGCGCTGCGTGATTAAGCAAATTCACAAAAATGTTGCATTACTCCAACGCGAAGTTGAAGCAAAAATTAAGTTGGTTTTTAATTTGAAAATGTCTATATGTATATACAGTTATACATATATACATATAGTATATTACAATACTCGCTGCAAGACGTTGCATGGAAAGCGCTAGCAAGTTATCGTTTTGTCGCAGAAATTTTGTTTAATTATTAAATAATTAATTTTGATTAAAGAAATTTAGCTATGAAGCAAAAGTACAAGTTGTTAAGCTTACTGTAATGTGTTTTCATAAAATTGAGAGCATGACTTTTTAAAACAATTTTTTTTATTAATTTATTGGCAAGAAAACGCAAATTGTATTTATTAATAATATTGGCTAAGACACGCTTAAAGTACCAAAAATTGACAAGGGTAGTGTGGTTGGGGAAAAAAACGTTTGTTATATGAAAACAAATGGCACAAAGCTTGATAATTATATACAAACATTTGAAAAAAATGATGCCAGTTTCGTTAGCGTTACGAAAGTACAAAGTGAGCAGTTAAACGAAGATGAGGAAAATTAAGACAGTTTTTGCACTTGTTGAAAATGAGCTTACGGTTTATATATCGTCAATATTTAGCTGCATTATGTGTAATATGTATGTATGTATGTACAATGTAAGTTATATGTTGTTAATGTCACAAAATTTAGAAAGGATGAGCAAAACGACTAATTTGCGAAATTCATTGTGAAAATTGTATTAGTTACTACTTTGAGAAAAAATAAAAATATATTTTGATCTGTTAAAAAATTTTTAAATTTAATAGAGGCTAAAAATTTCGTATCGTTATTGAAATTTCACTGTCAGCTTGGTTAAACATAATTTTTGTTATTTTTTTATACCAAAATGTATCAGAGCAATGTGTGTTGCCCGGCCACTACGACTGCCGATGACGACAAACGAAGTGGAGTTTATATCATTATACTTTATAGTCTCCCTGGCGTTTCCGTATGCGGTTTACAAACATCTTGGCAAACTTAATGTACCCCGTTCAGGCTATAAAAATCCACAAATTCATTTTCTTCGATATTTTTTGCCCGTTTTTTGAAATTTTCAGTTTTGGCTTTTGAGAAATGAAAGTTTTAAACAAGACAAAAAAGGTGTTGTTTTGCAGAGGTTTCTTAAAATTAAAAATTTAATGTTCGATTTTATTTTCGAAACCATAAAATATTTAGCCGATAAAAAAAAATCAATTACTAAACACTAAATTCATAATTTTTCGTTAATTGTGAAAAAAATATTCTAAAAGTACTTTAAAAAATTATTTATAATTTGTTAAATATTCGAAAAAATCATAAATTTTGTAAAGGTTTTTTAAAAATAATTGTACGAATTTTAAAAATTTAAATAATAAACGTTCTTAATTTATTGTCTGTCGTTAATTCTTTTAATTTCCAAAAACTGCTTTTAATTTTCAAAAAAAAATTTATTAATTTTCCACAAAAAAAAATAAAAATTTTAATAAAATTTCTTACATTAGATCATTTACATTAAGCATTAACTTTTAAAAATAATTTTTTATAAATAATATGCCGAAAAGACCACAATGGCGCTATACTTTTTAATAACAAAAATAGTTTTAAAGATCATTTTTGTAACATTTTTTAAGTTCATATTAATAAAAATAAATTATGAAATTATAAGACACAAACACAAATATTAGTTCCTAGTTTCTCAATTGTTTTTGACACAAATGATTAATTAGTTATTTAGTTCAAAAATCCTATTTTACTCATACATATAAACTAGAGTAAACCATTTGGTATTTTATTTTAAGCTTTAAAGCAAAACAAGGCACAAAAAGTATTTTGCTAAAAGTGAAAATTATTTCTGAAGCCTACTCCATACCTACATATATATAGTACATATATGTATAGCGCAAAGAAGACGAATTATATATACTTTGTTGCCTTTATTTAAAACGTCACAAACTTCGAAAATGAGGTTATGTGCGTAAACACAAAAGCTTGTCTAATAAAGCCTAAAATGGTTTTGAACCAACGCTAATGTCAGTGAAATATTTAATGGCACAGAAATCTCCAAGTTAGACAGACGTTATTTACAACTTTTGAAATGTAGATGAAATACATGAACTATTTTTGAAAAAAATGTAAGAAAACTGTATTAATCGATGTATTAACCAATTTGCATATTCTGATGTTAAATAAAAATTAAAAAAAAAACAATAAAAATTTATGTATTTTTTTTTTAAATTTTAAATAATTTTAAAATAAAACTTGACGTAACCTATAAATTTAATATTTACATATATACATACATACATATGTACGTATGTATGTATGGATATTCATATATGTACATATGTGCTATTGCACCGTTATTTATGCACCTACAACCCACATATACACTGCCAGCAATAAAAATACAGCCCTACACTTGTTTCTACAGTTAAAAAGGTATTTAATGTTTTGGAATTATTCAGCATTAAATGCCACCACCTCCCGCTCATTGTTAATATTAATCATCTGATATGACAAAAACTCATTCCAGCAAGAGTGATGAGTGTTTGTTGACTGGCGGAGTACTTTGTTTGTGTTTGTGAGGTTTCTTTTCATTAATATTTGCGCAAACACTTCGAGTGAGCAAAGGAAAATATGAAAAATCGTTGTCAAATCTACTTGTTTTTGTTGTACAGCGACTTTTATTTATTGTGAACTCAGTGAACAGCACATAATGCATTAATGGATTGCATTTTTTGCAGGAACGTGACAATGGAAATTAATATTTCAGGTCTTTTATGTACACATGTATGTATGACCGTTTGAAAAGCTCATCCCAGCACCCAGCAGAAAGCTAAGCAAAAAAAAAATACATTTAGGAAAAAGCAAGACACGTTAGCTTCGGTTGCAGCGAAACTATAAAAGACTTCCTAGGTGCATTTTGTTTAGCATAGAAGTAAAAAAATCTTTGTTTTGAATTTTATCGGACACAGTATGTATGACAGCTATATACTAAAATCGTCCGATCTGAACAATTTCCTCGGAGATTGTAGCGTTGCTTTGGACAATAATCCATGCCAAATTTCGTAAAGATATTTCTTCAAACAAAAAAGTTTTCCATATAAAAACTTGATTTTGATCGTTCACTTTGTATGGCAGCTATATGCTATAATGGTTCGATATCGGTGTTTTCGACAAATGAGCCGCATTTTGAGGAGAAAAGCACATTTGTAAAATTTCAGATCGCTATCTCAAAAACTAAGAGACTAGTTAGCGCATATACAAAGAGACGGACATGCTTTAATAGACTCAGCAAGTTGCGCTGACCCGGCTTTTCCTTCTATGTGTTACAGATTTCGTGGGAAACTTAAAAACCCTTGTTTAGGGTATAATGATGATGATAAAATGCCGAGTCGATTTTTTCTCATTAGGTTTTTAATGAATTTTTCTTTGACCTTAGTTCAGTAACAGATCATATGAATTACTTAAAATATAAACTGAATTATAAAACGGTCACTATTTGTTTCGGTGAACTATAATATATTTTCAAAACTTACAAAATATAACAAAATCGAAAATAAATTACTTATTAACTATGTTTGTTCTTCATTGGTTTGACTCTTTTCCTTGTATTTATGCATTTTTAAATCCATTTCCAGCCAGGATTTTACAAATTTTTCGTATTCACGTTTGCTACGACACACAATAACTAAGCTTGTGGGACGGCAACCGTACGATTTTAGTTCTTCTATACGTTGCTTGGTTGTGTCTAAACCGTGACATAGAATTCGTGGTACATTCGCGATTTCATGTCGCGTGAAACCAGCTTCATTCAGCAAATAATCAAGCACTTCTTTTATCTGCAAAATTAAAAATTTCATGTACGGAATCTCTGTGAATTATTGACTGTTTACCTTTGTTACGCGCACACGCTTAACAGCTGGATGTCTTTCCATTATGCATTTCATAGTTTCGACATCGAATTCCAAACGTTCTGCTACATATTCGACTACATTCTTTTTGTCACCCAACACAGCGAGTTCGTCTAAAGTAAGCTTAAAAGATCTGTTATTCATGCGAATAACAAATAATGAAGCAAAATAATTTTCAACCGCTCAGAACACGTTTTAGGCATATTTCCACTTACCTTTGCAATATGGGTTCTGGACAGCGTACCATCCATGGCATAATCTTATCCTTTTTAGCACGTTTTGCACGTTCCAAGCGCAATTCAACAGATTTTGGTGTGTAACGAAAAGCCCAAAGGTCTTTCAAGATATTTATTGGTGACACATTGTAGTTTATCATATGCTTAAGATTCTGCTCTAACATCTCAAAAGGCATTTCCAAAATAAACAAACGTTTTGATAAATACTTCGTCACTAACTTGGGATCTGTTTTTAGTAGTTCGCTGATGTAATAAACACGATTTCCTTGTGGTATAACTTTGGATTCTGAATTCATAATTGATACCAACTTGCGTAAACGCGGTAAAGTCAAACGCAGAAAGGGCACAAAGTGGTTAATATCACGTACCGGAAGTGTACGTATAATCGTTAATTTTTCTTGCAAACGCACTAAGAAGAAATTTCACTAAATTATTTAAAACAAACATATGTATAACGTTTTTGTAGGTACATACCTTTGTCGATCGTTAATATCCATGGATAGCTTAAAAAGCTTTCTTTTGTTACACCTTCAAGACAAAGCAACTCTAATGCTCGTACGAGGGAACGTTTGGGGAAAGTTTTTTTGATCACTTCATCTTTCATAACACGTTCGACATCGTTATCCGTTAGCCGATAGCGCGTTCGTAGTGCTTCAACAAGAATATAGCGTCGCGGTTTTTCGTGCTCTAAGCAATATTCTACAATATAATCACGTTCATTTCCTTGTGGAGAATCCAACTGACTTGGGTCAGGGGTAAATGACGAATCAGCGTTTTTGTTGTTTTCTACAGAAGATTCCCAGTTGTCATGAAGGCGCGTAACACTACTCAGCGATAAATGATTAGCGGGATATACTACGAATTTTCGGCAAACACAGTGAAATGTATTGTTAGTGATATGCGTAAATCTCGGTGTCTGAAGCACTAAAATACGTTGAAAATTTCTCAGCACTTGGCTGTACATATTTTTGCGAATTTCACAAACTTTTAAATAACTTGAAACAATAATCACTTATAGAAAACGTTTCCACTAAAAAAACTTGGCACAGCTGTAAAATCAGCTGTGGAGTTTTGGCATTGCCAACTACATTTCATATGGTGATGACCTTTTTGAATTATCGAATTTCATTAATTAATTGTGAAAGAAGACATACTTGTTGCTTTAAGAAAACATATCGCTGTTTGGGCTTATACATTTTGTTTAATTGTAATCCTCTTGTACAAATTGTAGTATTTGAATTTAGTAGGTGTTCGATAAAAAAAAATATCGATAGTTTGGAGTAGCTATCAGTTTGAGTTTTGATTCAAATCAAATCGCATGTGTTTTTTGTTTTTGTTTTCGTGTACAGCTGCTTAACTGTTCCAATTAACTATTACCGCGTTTTTCAACAAAAGTAACACTATTCTGTAAAATAACTTAAAACTAAATAATATTTTTTATTATTATTATTCCTTTGATTGATAACATATTCTAAAATGGGTTATGATATGTGTTCCAACCGCTGTTGCAATGTTTGTCTTCTAATCGAATTGGACAAACAAGTAAGGGGAGCCTTGCCCTCGAAGAAACCACTAACAACAAGGTTACAGAAATGTAGCGGCTGCCAACTGGTAATGTATTGCAGTCAACAACATCAACGACTTGATTGGCCATTTCACCGTGAATTCTGCCGAGGCATTAGGAAAATTATGAATACCTATAACATAAAGCACCCGTTCCTAATAAGTGGCCAACCTCACAATATATTTACTATGGAACGAGCTATACTACAAGTAAAATACTTACTTAAAACATTACTAAAACGAAAATTGGAATTCCAC
Organism: Bactrocera zonata; assembly: GCA_037783105.1. Lineage (NCBI taxonomy): Eukaryota > Metazoa > Arthropoda > Insecta > Diptera > Tephritidae > Bactrocera > Bactrocera zonata. The sequence continues at coordinate 180,353 of JBAWJQ010006111.1, forward strand.
GAAGAAGAATTAACTTCTTTCCCAGCACATTGTGAAGTTTGTTACAGTTTTGAAGGTCTGCGTAGTTGTAATCGCTGTTTTGGTACTTCCTATTGTTCCTCTCAACATGCCGCCGAAGATCGGGAGCGACATAAAAAACGTTGCAGTCAACTTCAAATATATTACTGTCCATATAAAGTGCAACCTAGTATTTATCCCGATAATCTTTTGGGAAAATTGCGTAAACGTGTGCCAGATTTATTGAAAACCGATATAACTGGCGCTATTGAATATATATTTTCAAAAAAGCTACCTACAAAGCCAACTGCCTCAATGGAAAACTACCAAACCTTTGCTGCTGTAGGAGACTTTAGTTGTATTGGCACCATTTTGTTCGCACTCCAATTCATTGATGTGGATACCGTTAATGCCAAAAAATTTGTAATTTTCATCTTGGGTGCCACAGTGGAACAAGACTTTTGGTTTCTTCAAATACATACAAAGTGGTTTTTCCTACAATATCCAAACTTTACCAGATTGGAACTATATTTTATTGGTCCTGATGTTTTGGGCGCAGCTAAACGTGAATGCACTTTTAATTATAAGGTCAGAATAGTTTTTTTACATGATAAATATTTACTGACGTAATCGATTTCAAACCTATTCCTACAGGGTGCCGACCGTACTGTATTATATGTGAGCCATCGCAAGCTTTTTCAAGATTTTGCTAAAACTAACTCTATTAAGCCATCAATAATTTGTATCTTCAATTGTGGTTTCTCTGAACATGCTCCAGAGACCATTGAAGAACAAAAAGAACAAAGTCTCCTTGGTGTGCCAGGTGATTCCTGTGCAAGCAAGGATACATGGTCCGGTGGCATTTTGCAATTGATAAAAAGCCCTAATACACCAATTATATTTACCTCACTAACACGCGTGGAAGCAGATTTGGATTTTAATGCTGTGAAACGTGTAGCTTTAAGAAATGGCATAGAGATGCGCATAGAAAGGATATTTGATGTAAAGGTGAATCCTTATCGCGATATCCGTCCATTACGTAATTGGCAGCGAGAAAATGATGATGACATATTCTATCGAAATGGATATGTGCAAGGGTTTATAACGCATCCCATGGAGTAGGACTGTGCTGTAACTGATGTGCATTAAGTATGCATAACTCATGCAATTTTGTATGAATTTTATCTAAACACTAGGCCTGTAACGCATTTATAATATATACTCTGTTAAGCATGCATAAATATTTTTATATTAGCTGTTAAGTATTTAGAGTAAAAGACTGCGAATTTAATTATACATTAAGCACATTTTAATAATATATATACGAACTACCAGATGTAAGTTTTATGACGATTCTTTGAATAATATATTTTGTGTTTATTTAATCTATATGTTTGTGCAAGGAGCTAAATATATAAATGTTACAGTTAATTTTAAGTAATAAAGTTTACGTATCACAATCTTTTTATTTACAATTTCTGTTGTGTAACCATAATGGTAATTATATCCGCATTGTTGATGATATTTAAGTTTCGAGTGAAATAAAAAGGATTAAGAGGTGCCAGATAGAGTATTTATCACCATACATCCTTATTACATTTACACGTCACACGTTAATCTCTTTAAGTGTGCGACGCACCCACTGTCCTCCTTCCTTTGCCAAGGTAGCAACAAAACGCACAGTGCCCTGATAACCAGCTGGTATCCAGGAAAAGTCAACACTCTTAAGCGGGCCCTCCTCTTGAGTTTCCGCATGCAAGATCGTATCCTGTACAATGAATAATCAGAAATATACATATGTACATAATAATGTACTATTTTCACTTACATCCAAATTCTTGCAAGCCATAGTTTTCGAATTATGCTCATCGATAATTTGAAATCTGCCCACTGGCGCACCACTGGGATCTTGTGCCTGTATTGCAAAGCCTGAAAAGCCGCCATTGCCCCCGCTTAAACGCAGCTGGAATTTTTCCTCATTTACATTGCCATTGTCTTCGGCTTTCGGCAAGGTTTGCGGCGGTGGCGCTTGATGTTGTTCGACAGTTCCGTACTGGCAGAAGTCCGGTGGCAGAACTGTTGAAGCGTAAAGGATTGTGGGTATTGTTAGGCAAAATGCAATCAAAATCACGCGAAACATTTTTTGTAACTTTTAATTTTGCGGTATTAAGAAATTTAATTGAAAAAATACAAATTTTTTATTGACCGAAATTTTGAATTTTTATTTTAATTTAATTGAAAAATTAATGACTTTTTAAATGTGTCAAAATGAAAAAAATATTTTTTTTACTTTGTTTTGAAGTGGAATGCGTTACATTCATAGTGCCAACAAAGTATTTTCTGGAGAGTAAAATTATTTGCTATTATGATTGATAACAAAAAATATTTTTTTATAAATTGCGATTATTTTCGTTACGGATATTTTTAGTAAAGTCGAGTATATAAAGCTTATGCCAGCAAGGCTTAACAACAATGGCCTGTTGGAACTGAATGGATATGGTTATTGAAGATAAAAATCAGAAAGATTAAAAATTCCAAAATTCAACCGATGGGAGTAGAAACGAAGGCAGAAATTATTTTAGAATAGCACAAGTAATTCAATTGCTTGGGTGTTGCTACATAAAGACCCCCGTTACCACTACAGTCTAATCTAGGGAACGGATCCAGACAAAGAGGGTCAAATCGAGGCCCGGATTTTCTATCCGGTCAACCACTGTAAACTTGGCAGAATTCTGTCGCTGTAACTACAACATCAACAACATTATACTAATAGCGGAACAATAATAGCCCGATATAAAAGCAGATCCATGGTTATTTTTATAGAAAACTTATCAAACTTTCCATAAAATAATAATAACACACAAAAGTCCTTTTATCACACAAAAATACTTTACAGTTTTATTTCACATCTTCAAATTCTACAAATGTTGTTTTAGATTTTATATAAATTTGTAAAACCGAATATTTTTCTATTAAAACAAAATAAAAGCAAGTTAAAAATTTAAACTTCGACCTCCTTGAGCACCTTACGGATCCAATAGGTGCCGCCGTCTTGAGCAACGGTAGCTACAAATTTCACTTTACCATTATAACCTGCCGGATCCCAGTCGAAAGCTACGCTCTTAATGGGGCTGTCATGTGGAATCTTCTTGTGGGTCAGCGTGTCCTGTAATAGTACAAACAAAGTTAAATTAAATTAAGTTTTTTTTTATTGTTTTTGTATTTTGGCACTCACATCAGCACCGCCGCAAGTCAACGTTTGGGATTTGGTGCCCTCGACCACTTTGAATTTACCCACTGGCTTGTCGTTGGCGTCACGTGCCTGCACCGCGAAGCCCAAGAAACCATTCGAGCCGCCGAGAGTGAGTGAAACTTTGCCATTCTGTGCCTTGCTGTCGCCCGAGAAGCTATATGGCACCGGCGAGCTCTGACCATCGACACCATGTTCGGGCGTCAAACCGTTAGAGCAGATGTTGGTGGGCGCACCAGCTGAGTAGCTGTAGGCGGGCGCGGCCAAGCAGGCGGTAAGCAGCAGCAAGCGGAACATATTGACAGGTGTTGAGCTGTGGGTAAAACAATGAGTTAATGAGTTAAGAGTGTAATTTATGTAAATGAATTGCTTATAAATAAAAAATGAGGTTTTGTATGTCATTAGAAGTTATTTACTGTTTTGAAATAAATTAATTCAGCTAATAGTTGCCGGTTTACTCCTTTTTATTACTTTTCTCTAGGTTTGTATGTATGTATATGTGTATATGTGTGTATGTTTCATTAATATTTATTATCTGTTGGTTAACTATGGTCCACCAGCAGCCATCGCTCATGGCAGACGTCAATTAGCGCCCGTAATTAAGGTGATCATATTTTATGAAAAAAATAGCAACAATAAAATGTAAAGAACAAAATCATTATGTTATGGAAATATATGCATCACGTTTAACATAAAAACATTTTCCATGCAAAACCGTAAAGTAAATGTAAATGCAAACTCACTAAAAAATACTCGTCTTTTTTATATGCATGCATATATCGTAAAATGTCAATATGTAGTAAAAACAAGAGTCCCTATTGGAAATATGAAGCATAATGACAGTTAACTGTCTACAAATTTTAATTGTACAAAGCAACTCTCCTGGGCAAGGAAGGAGTCTTTGGCACAACAGTCGGTAAAGTCAGCCTCCATGAGGAAACATCCCCAAAATGGGTTGGGGCTGGCCGACTTCGTCGGGACCCGAAATATGGTTATTTGTAGTACTAGATTCCAGCATAGACAAATTCACCAAGCTTCCTGGCGGTCTCCGGGTCGAAAAATCACCAACCAAATCGATCATGTTGTGATAAACGTAAGACACATATCCAGTGTTTTAGACGTGCGTACTCTCCGAGGTCCTAGCATTGACTCGGACCGCTATTTTGTTGCAGCCAAGATACGCACTCGCATCCGTGCAGCAAAAAACGCACATCAACAAACATAAGGTCGAAAAGCTACAATCACAACAGACAGCCGAACGATTTTCTCCTCGACTTGCCCTCCTGGGAACTGTGGAACGGTATTTCAAGTGTAAACCAAACTATTGGTTTTCGGAAAAAGCAAAAGAACGGCTGGTACGACGAGGAGTGCCGTGTCGCAGCGGAGAGAAAACAGAGTGTCTACCTCGCATGGTTACAATAGACCATAACAAGAGCGGTATGAGATATATACCGAAAGTTGAAGAGGAAAGCGAGTCGCAGTTACAGACAAAAAAGAGAGAGATTGTGAGTACGAAGAGCTTGACAAGCTTGCCGACAGGGGTACTGCTCAAAAATTCTACGAAAAAATGCGGCGGCTAACAGAAGGTTTCATACTCTTGTAGAACCCCTAGAGGGGACCTAGTGACTGATGCCCAGAGTCTATTGAAACTATGGAGGGAACACTCCTCCAGCCAACTGCAGGACAGTGAAAGCTTAACACCTGGAATGTCCCTCAAATACCCCTCCTGATGACGATGGAGCGGACGTTAAGTTGCGGACGGACGGATGGATTGCCGACCGAGCTATTCAAATAAAGCGACGAAAAACTGATAAGGAGCATGCATCAGCTTTTTTGAAAAATATGATCCAATGAAAGCATGCCCCACGATTGGAATTTTAGTGGGATTTGTGTAGTCCACAAAAAGGGAGACCTCACAATCTGCGCCAACTACCGTGGGATTAACCACTTCAACATCCCATATAAGGTTCTATCGAGCGTACTATGTGAATGATTGAAGCCCACCATCAACAAACTAATTGGACCTCATCAGTGAAAATCTACAATCCACCACCTCATCGTCGATTTTAAAGCCGACTTCGACAGCACGAAAAGGAACCGCCTCTATGCCGCTACCTCTCCGAGATGTTCGACACCAAGTGAGGTTTCTGACAAGGAGTCTTTCTATCGTGCGGCTTCTTCAATCTGCTGCTGGAGAAAATAATATGAGCTGCAGAGCTAAATAGAGAAGGTACAATCTTCTATAAGAGTGTACAGCTGCTGGCTTACGCCGATGAGATTGATATTATGAGCCTCAACAACCGCGATATTAGTTCTGCTTTCTCCAGACTGGTTCAGGAAGCAAAGAAAATGGGTCTGGCAGTGAACGAGGGCAAGACGAAATATTTCCTGCCATCGAACAAACAGTCGTCGCACTCACGACTTGGCTCTCACATCACGAATGACAGTCATAACTTCGAGGTCGTAGATAATTTCGTCTTTCTTGGAACCAGTATAATACCAACAACAATGTGCGCTTTGGTAACTGCTAATAACGCAGTCGATGTACCGGCGAGCTGTAAGAGATATATTCGGCGACATTGACATAGCGAATTAAGAGACAGCGGCTACACTGGCTAAGTCATGTCATCTGAATGGATGAAAGCTCTCCAGCTCTGAGAGTATTCGACGCAGTACCCACCGTGGGATGCAGAGGAAGTGGAAGACCACCATTCCGTTGGAAGGACCAGGTGGAGAGAGATCTCCCCTATGAGACTAATATGAAATATTTATGTATAACATTCGTAGCGTAGCCATTTCCCACTGGGTAGCTGCTGTATGTGAATACTAATATTTGGTTAATTTAGGTAGTTGTCAAAGAAACCTTGGCTTAGTAAAAAAAAAATATTAATATATATGAATACAAAACCAGTTAAACAGTTACTTTGACGGTTTTTCCCATTTTTGTTTTGTAGCAAGATATTCTAAATTTTGAAAGCAGCAAAAAATGGCAAAAATCATTTTTACGTTTTAAAATCTCATGTTGAAATTTAAAATCCGTTATATTAAAAATATATATATTTTAAAAATTTGAAAAAATAGTATTTAAAAAATATTGAAAAATATTTAATATAATATTTAATAATAATATAATATATAAATATTTAATTTTATTATATAAAAATAAAAAAAAATTGGTTATGTTGTATGTTATGCAGAGTATATTAAATATATTTCTTATTTTGCTCTAAAACCGCAACACACGATTTTTAATGACAAATTAAGCTTTTTAATGCCAATTTAAGCTAAATTTAAAATCCTTTTCTTATTTTTTTATTATTTATTATAATTTTTTCTTTTTAATTGTTTTTTAAGCCATATCCAATTTTTTATCACAATCGCCATCATTTCTTATAATTTACATGCATCTCGTCTTTTACTCGAATTTTCGTCTTTTTTGGATTTATTCCACGCTGTTTAAATTTTTAATTTTTAACCAGTTGCATAACAAATGGCTTTAATTGGCTGTAGGTGACAAAACCGGTTATAGATTTTATTAGCAATTTTTATTTCAATTACTTCTGTTGTTAATTGCCGTTGTATATAAATTGCAGGTGCTTTTTATGTGTCTATATATATGTATGTAGATTTGTATCTATTTTATTGAAATCAGCCTGCGGTAATAGCGAAGTGACATAAATGATTAAACCGTGTTCACTTAAATGCCGATAATTGCTGGAAATTGTTGCTGTGATTTCTTAAATTGTAACTGGCGAACAAACATTTGATTCAATTTGTGGAAGTGGTGTCGTAAATTTTATATTGTTATTTAATGTTCTGTGATTGCTGCAATTAAATTTTCATTTAAAAGTCGTGCAATAACAACAACGCTAACATTCTGAGTAATTTATGCGACACAATGAGGAAGAAATTACACCGGTTTCCAAAAGTAATAATAATAATGTATTAATGAGTTCTAATGACTTTCACTTTTACAGTTGTTGTAATGACAAACTAATGTTGACAAGCGCGCGTTAGACGTAAATAAGTTCTAAATTATCTGTTTTTTTTTATTAATAACGGGTGCTTCAAAACATTTTGTACAAAATATTTTAAGAATTAAACAATTAGGTTGAGTTTCTTTTTAAACCAAACTCGAAGAAAGAGAAAATTCTTTGCAAAAAAATTATTTTGCAAAACAAAAGCCATTAAAAAATTTATACTAAAAAACTAATTAGTATAACTAAAAAATTAAAAACTCGAAATAATTCATATTTGTTTAATAATGGTATTAAATTAATTAATTTTTTGTTATTTAATAAATTTAATGTGATAAAAGGTTAATTATCCACAAATTAATAATCTTAATTAATTTTTATCAACTTAATTTTGTTTTTTATTTTCTGTTGAGTAAGTTGAATTATGAATATAAATTCCCAAATATTAAAATATAATAAAAAAAATTAAGAATTTTAAGTAACTAACATTAATTTAACATTAGTATTATATTATTTTATGTTTTATTGGCCAATTTAATTTAATTAAAAAAAAAGTCATTTCGAATTATGTAATTATTTAATTAACACCAATTTAATATTGATTTTGTTTAATTAATTACAAATGTGTTATTATAACTAATTTTTATGAGCTTAATATAGACTTTATTTTATTTTTTGATTTTTAATTTAATTTTTAAATGCAAATTAATTACTTTAATTAATTTTTATCAACTTAATATTGATTTTTATTGTTTTGTAATTAAGTTAAAAAATATATACTCCAAAACCTTATCTTTTATGATAATTAAAAAAACCATTTAATAAAAATTAGGGATTTGAAGTAATTAATATTAATTTAACTTAATTTAACGTTATTTTAACTTTTCTTAGACAATTTCATTTAAATTTGAAAAAAAAACTATTAATTTCAAATTATTTGATTAACAATAATATTTTAGTTTGTTTAATTAAAAAATTAAGAATTTAAAGTAATTAATTTTAATTTGGCATTAGTGTAATATTTTTTAAATTTGATCAGCCAATTTAATTTAATTTGAAAAAAGTTAGTTTAAATTTTTTAATTCATTTAATTAACAACAATTTAACATTGATTTTTTTTATTAATTAGAATATAATTATTTTAATAAAATTTTATAAATTTAATTAATTAATTAATAAAATCAACTTAATTTACGAAAAATATTTATTGTTATTTTCATATAAAATTAATTAGCCTTAATTTCTATTAGCCAAATTAACGTAATTTGAAAACAAAAAATCATTTAAAATTATTTACAAATAATTTATTTAAAAAAAATATTAACTACAAATTAATTATTTTAATATTATTATTAATTACTTTTTTTAACCTAATATAAATTTTTTATTTTTTGATTTTGCAATTTAGCTAAATCGATTAAATTCGCAAACACTTTTTTTATATAAATACATACATATGTATGTACGTACATTAAAACAATAATTTTATTAGCGGTCTTAATATTTCTCAAACTAATTTAATTCCATTTAAAAAAAATACAATAATAATTTTACTTAATTAAATTCGTTAAATCAACTTAACTTACGAAAAATAATTAATATTTATTATTTTCATTTAAAATTAATAAGTCTTAATTTTTATTAGATAATTTAATTTAAATCGAAAAAAAAATTTAATAAAAAAATAATAGTTTAATTAAATAAAATTAATTAAATCCACTTAATTAAAAATTTCATTATAATTAAAAAAGAGTATTTAATAATATAATATTTCAAATATTTATTATTAACCCAATATAAGTTTTGAATTATTTCCAATTTCCATTAGCTAATATAATTTTATTTAATTTAAAAAAAAAAAAATATTTTAATTAGAACATAATATCAATTTAATATTAGTTCCATTTTATTATCTTTTTTTTTATTTAGCTAACTTATCTTAATTTGCAAAAATTAAAAATGTGTTAAAAATATTAATTAAAGAAAAATTAAGAATTTTTAGTATTACTTACACATTTGGTTTTGTAAATATTAATTTTATTTTATTTTTTTTTCTTTTTACATATTTTTTTTATTTTCATAGATTTCATTAATTTATTTAATTCACACCTAATTTATTCGTGTAAATTAGTTAATTTTATAATTAGCTAACAATTATGCTATTGATAAAATGTTGGCGACAATTAGCTATTTTATTCCCATCAACAGCGCGTAATTAAATGTGCATACACAAGGCTAACGCTGATTGGCATCAACAACACTTTGATAATGACACAGTGTCTGCGACAACATTTCTGCTTGTTTCAAACGACAACATAGCCATATATACACATATACATATACCTATATCTACACATGTTCGCATCGCCTAAGCATCAATATGTTTAGAGGAAAAGAAATATGTTTGCCTTTTGTCCACACATTTACATTTCGACGTAATGTCAACGGAGCTGCATGTCACCGCAACTTATAATTTATTACACAGCAACACACATATACATACATGCATGCATAAATAATAAAAATACAATTTAACAACCAAACATTGAAAATACATTAATTATTTTTCAACGCCATAAATATAAAACAGAAATCAGCGTTTAACTCTGGCCTTGTGCACACAACAAACAAAAGACTTAAGCAACAAACTTCGCGTGAACAAAAATATTTTTTTTATTCTTTTAACATAGATCGAGCAATGTTGAAGAACTATTAGTGTTAAATCGAGTATGAGCGAAAACGTGTCTATTCATGCAGGAGCACAACACAACACGAGATGTTGGGGGCGCTGCCTCTGAGCATATACTATACACACATACAAGCACATTGAAGCACATTTGTATGTGTTTTATTTATATTTACCGCTGTTTATTAGCGCGTACAAGCATAAAAACCATTTAAACACACAAGTTTATGTTTTTTATCAAAGCTTCTAGTGAAATCATAAAATATGGTGACTCGTTTACGCTACTGCAGAAATACAAAAGGCAAATAGAACCGAAGCAGCGGCACAAAACACATAAACAAGCGGCGAATTGATTAAAAAAAATTAATTTTTTTGTGGACAACTTTTTGTGTAAGCAATTTTGGCAACCAAAATGTAGCTGAAAATTAAATGTGTGTGTCTGTGTATTTAATTTTGAGTTATGGCTTTAAAAGTTCTTGGCTTAAAAATTAGTTATTGGCATTTTAAAGGCCAAAGCGGAAAACCAGTATTGGAATATTAGTGGAAAAATATTTTTTTTAATTCGATTTAATATGTGCTTATGAAAATGAGGTTATGTAAGCATTAATTTGTAAGTATATTTGAGTTCGTTTGTTTGGAACACACTTCACTAGAATATTCTAGACACAAGCTGCAAGAGCTCAATGCAACATTTTGATATTTAAAAAAAATAACGGAATCTAAGAGAGAGAGAGAGAGAAAATAAAAATATTAAAAAAAAAATATTCTTTTTAATTAAATTTTTAAATATTTTTGTAAATTTTTTAATATTTAAAATTTTTTTATTAAGTATCTTTTGCATAATTTTTAATTTTTTACATTTTTAAATATTTTTATAATTTTTTTTTTGTATTTTTACATTTAAAAAAATTTTTTACTTAAAATTTTTCTTATAAATTGTTTTAAAATACAAAATGAAAAATTTTATTTAATATTTTTCAATGGCTTTATTTAATATTTTACTACTTTTCAAATTAAAAAAAAAAATTAATGCTCTTTTGATAACATTTTTTTTTAATTTTTTATATTTTTCAAATTATTATTAAAATATTAAATTGTTTAATACTTCTTTTTTTTAATTTTTAAAAATTTTGGAAATTATTTTTATTCTTTTACATTTTTTCCAAATTTTTTAATATAATTTGTTTCAAAATACAAAATTCAAAAAAATATATTAAAAAATAATAGATGGATCCAAGCTTTCTCTGGTCTATCTGAGTCATGCCTTTGTTGGTAGGCAGCACCTATGGAAGGCTGCTGTATTTCCCCTTATGGTGAACGACTTTATATGCAATCTTAGAGGCATGTGAATGGGTAAATTCAACTGCTAATGACGTACCGGGAGGTAAGTAGAAAATGCTTGGAGTAGGGATTCCCGAATCAAAGAAATCAACAATAGAAAGAAGCGGACTATATTAGTCTAAATGTTGGGGAGAGACGAGGCTGCTACCATCGGCGGGCACAGCGACCCCTCAAGCTGTATCTCCAGCGGCAGGACCTCCACTGCAATGGGAGCAGATTGCGATGGTTATAGTACTACTGGCAAGCAGCAGACAGCTACCACAGCACATGCACACTCGTACCAAGAAAGTTCTGTGAGCACAAACGCGAAATGGAAGAGAAGCGTCTTCGGTCTTTGAAACAGATGACTGAGGGTTCCCATTCTGCCAACAAGAGAGGACCCGGAAGTAGCCAAGCAAGGAGGAGGTTGAAGGAAAAAGTGCGGTACAAGGCGGCGGTCGGAATATGTAACCGACTCGAGAACAATTCCAACATGAAGAAAAAGAGATGAAACGGTTGGCAAGGCAACAAAAAACAATGGAGCACATCTCATGCACTTGTTTTAGCCATATCTGCTTGTCTGTCTATGTATGCCCGAACTTGACTCCAAATTGTTGAAATATCAAACTGAAATTTTGCATATGTCCTTATCTGTCCAAAAAGCTGTTCATTTGTCGGAACCGCCGAAATCGGACCGACATAGCATATAGCTGCCATACAAACGGAACTATCAAGATTAAGTTCTAGTAAGGAAGGATTTCTTATTTGACAAGATATCTTTACGAAATTTGGCACATGGCTTTGCTAATAACAGTGCAACAATACACGAAGAAATTGTTTAGATCGGATCACTATAGCATTTAGCTGCCATAAAAACTGACCGGTCCATGGGTTCTTGTATGGCAAACCTTTTTATTTGACAAAATATAGATCGGACGACTATAGCATATACATACATAGCTGACGTTCAAACAGAACGATCAAAATTAAGTTCTTGTATGGAAAACTTTTTTATTTGAGAACATATGTATCTCTCTCAAATTTGAAACAGAATTTTGTCAAAAACAGCCCAACAATCCATGAAGAAATCGCTTAGATCGGACAACTATAGCACATAGCTGTCATACAAACTGATCTATAAAACTCAAGATAAAAAAACTGTTTATACCCTTTTATGCAACAACAAATCCACCTATGAAGGGTATTAACGTTATTTATTGTTGTTTTATTTTTTTTTTTTTTTTTTTGCACACGGTTCAAACACATTATTTTAAAACTCAATTGCTTTGTCACCAATCAAACATAAATCCAATCAGTCTTATCTAACACCGTAAGGACATTGTGTAACAGAAAATAAATAAAATAACACAACACTACAATGCGCAAATAATGAATATTCGAAGTCTTCGTACCTTCAATGCAATACACCGTGCGAAAGTGAAATAAACTCTGCGTGAACTTTGCTATTAAAGCGATAAACTGACAATAAGCTCAAAATTCTATTCCAATCTCGTATTTATACAAAAACGGCACGGCACACGGCGCACAGCTGCTTTGTGCAGAACAAAATTTAAACTACGGAAATCGTGTATGAACGTGTATGAACATACAACAGTTTGGTGGGACACACACGTATACATGTCAAGATGTGTATGTTCACAGATTTAGTGTCGTTTGTGGATTTTCAGCATTTGGTCCACGAATGAACTCGGCGCTACGAAGCACACAATACATATGTACAAGTGTACATCTATAAAGCTCTAGCCATATTTTTATTTTTTATTGTTTGTATGCAAAAAAGTTCGACACGAAATGGAAAAAATTGTAATTATGGAAACAATCGATTGTTTAAGCGGCGATTCGAAAAAAAGCAGAAGAAAACGAATGTGAACTTGTATTTAACTCTACATACATATGCACATGTATATGTTGTATGTATGTACTTGACTGTATATGTATGCAGATAAGTACATTTGTGTCTGTAAATAAAAAAGTTTTACCTTTATCTTGGGTAGCGTGACCGGTATTGATTAATTACACTGGTAAGCGGGTCAAAATTCTGCAAAATACAGAAAACTAGATTTGAATTTGATATTTGAATACGCAAGCGCCTACAGAGTGCGGCTAATTTGATAAGCTTTGAAAAATTTACTTAATTAGATTAAATGAGGAGCAGTGGAATGGATAGATGGCGTAGACACCGTTTACGCAGTTATATACGAGTTTACAACAACGCGCCAATGCTTCTTGCTCTTCGATGTTTGGCACCAATTGGAGACTTCAAGTGTAGCCCGGTCCTTATCCACCTGGTCTTTCTTACGGAGTGGAGGTCTTCCTCTTCATATGATTCCCTCGGCGTGTACTGCGTAGAATACTCTTAGAGCTGGAATCTTTTCATCCATTCGGACTACATTACCTAAATTATTTTCTCCAGAACTAGGTTGAAGAAGTCACATGAAAGCGAGTCGCCTTGTCCGAAACCTCGTTTGGTATCGAACGGTTCAGAGAGGCCGTTCCCGATCCTGACAGGGCTTTTAATATTGCTGAACGTCAGTTTACACAGCAATATTAGTTTTGCGTAGATACCAAATTCAGACATAGCGGCATAAAGGCGACTCCTTTTCGTGCTGTCAAAAGCAGCTTTGAAATCGACGAAGAGATGGTGCGTGTCGATTATCTTTACACGAGTAGTTTCCAAGATTTCGCGCATGGTGAATATCTGGTCAGTTGTTGATCTTCCAGGACTGAATTAATACTTCTACTCGACAGAGAAACCATTAAGGTCGTCTGTTATGCGGATAAACTCACTGTCCTCTGTTCGGGAATGATTCTTAACCGCCTAACCTGGCTTTTAGAAAGACTTGAGATCACCGCCAACTTGGCGAAGGGTTACGACCTAACTGACAATCGGAGAAAACAGAAATCTGACTTTTCACAGGAATGCCAAATTTTCGAAATTCAATCTTCCCTCTTTAAAGGATGGAACTCTTTTATTTTCGAGCTCTATCAGATATTTAGGAGTCTTCCGAGATAAAAAGCTAAGCTAGAACACATTGAGAGAAAGTTCCCTGAATCCCTTCGACCCTGGATCTCTTGCAGAAGACCCATTGCCACAAAGTGGGGTTTTCGACCCCATATGGTCTATTGGCTTTTCCGCCTATATGTTAGTATGATTACCGTGGTATGGTGGATGGCATTTTCGAAAAAGTAACAGCTTACCGAAGATTACGGACACAATGAAAACTGTGTTAACTAAGGTTCTGGAGGTTACCCTTGACATTCGGCAAATATACATGTATGAGGCAACTTTAGGGCATTGCAGTCAGCCTTCTCGTCATCAACGTCAAAATCTACATATTCACCGACGTATCAAAGGGTAAAATAGGAACAGGAGCGGGTTTATTCTGTAGCCATCCATACACAGAAAGTAACTTTAAACTAAATGATTACATTTCATTCCTGCAGACCAATTGTAGGCATAACAGAAAGCACTAAGTGGACTTCTGTTTTAACCAGCAAGTCCATATTATCTTCTGGTCGATAACCAAACGGCAATTAAGGCTATCTGTAGTGCCAATACTCGATTAACATTAAACGAAAACACAGACAGCTCGTCTGTCCGCTCGGAGGCAGCTGGAGACACAATTCTCCTAAGCCGCCCGAGGAACACCTCAGGTCTTAGGACAGACGTAACACAGGGCATACTATACAGTTACTTTGGGGTACTATTGATGATGGACAGACCATAAAGCCCTTACTCCGAGGCTCCTAATATAATAGGGGTTATTACAGGGCACCTATCCTTGAGATCACACTTTCAGAAAATGGGAAAAAGTGGAGTCGGCGGAATGTAGAACATGCGCGGGAGATGATGAGACGCTGGAACATTATCATTAAATTGAAACATTAAATTTTACTATATTTTATTTCTTTAATAAATTAAATCATTTTCAAAAAATAATTAGAAAAAAGTTTTCTTTTTGTTTTACTTGCTAACCCCTTAGCTTAGACAATTTTTTAGTAACTATAATTAGAAAATTGTAACATAAAAAAAACATTTTCAATAATTGTATTTCCCCTTTAATGTAATAAATATAATAAATAAATATGTTTTTAACTTAGCAACAATAAAAATAAATAATTTTTTTTTTCCAGACATGCCTGATAATTACAATGACAATGTTTCACATTCTAAAATACACCTACTATAGCTAAAGGTTCTTCATCTGCTGCTTAAGTCCGTTCGTATTGCAACTAAGTAAAATTGATGAAGTTGAAAAATATTTGTGAGCTGCAGAGAAGCGACGCATTTTGAAGTATTTTCAGCTGAGCCTTTGGTTGATTGGATTTTTGAATTTACATAAGATACTGCGATAAACCGTTTTGCCTTTTGATCCAGGTCCAAGCTCTCTATTTTTCAATTCCTGAAATGTATAAAAACATAGGGGTAAATATGTATAATAGATATACATATGTATGTAAAGTTTAGTTTTACCTGCACCTCAATCCAGTGTAAACCTTCAATGCGTAACTCACAGGTGGGACTCGTTCGCGCATACCAAGAATTCAAGAGATCTTGATCGGACTCTTCGCAACAGCCAACCATGTGAATAGTTTTCAATGTCCTACAAATATTTGGTAGTGCTAAAATATGTTCATTCGACAAAATACGACTATAGCAGAAGGACATTGTTTCTATTCCGGTGCAACCGTGTATGAGGTCTATCCACTCTGCATAATGTTCAAAACGCTTCCAAGGTGCTCCCTTCATAGCATATATTTCGCACCTTTTCTCTTTTTCGTACGGATTCCATTCAATGAACGATCCGTTAATCATAAACGGTGGCTCAGTCTCCCAACTCAGTGAGTACAATGAATCTCGGCGTTGCCGAAAAAGTTCTTTAAATAAAATTTTTTCGAATTTATCATGATAATTTGGCCAATAAAATTTCAAAGTTTCCAAATGTGGCAATGTCAAAATACCCCATATCAACTTTTGATCTGGGTAAGCCGATAACCAAAGTTGCCGCAATGTTTCGAATTGCAGAGAGAATATCTGTTTCAAAAACGGTACATACATCAGACGTCGAACCTCGACAATATTCAATGACTTCAACTGCAATTTTTTACACGCCTTTAGTATATACACTCGACACATATTTATACAAAGTGGTAAATCGAGTACTTCCAATTTACGTAATAAATGAAAGTTTTTACCAAGTACATATACATTATTTGGATCTAATACTAGAAACTCGCGCAGCTCGGGACAGTAGCGTGCCAATTGGGCTACCGTGAAATCAACCAGCAGGCCTCCTAGTACTTTAAATGTCCGCATTTGCGGAAAATGTGCTAAATGTTTGCACATCCAGATATTAATTTCCCGTTTGGCATTTGGCCTCATATTATTTATTAGATTTTCACTGCATTCCTTTAAAAAGGTCAACGAAAATGCGCTGCAAAATTCTAATGTACGTACATATGGACCGCTTAGTATGCAAAGGTCCCAAATTTCTTTATCGCATAGTCCCAAACCTTTCGTAAAGAAGGTGTCGGAAAAAATTAATTCATGAAATCGCTTACTGAAAATGTCCTTTATGATCTTGTGAAAATTACGACACACCTTGGCCAACGTGATTTGTTCCTGCAGACTGCAATTTACAAAGATCAGGCGCAAGCAATCCGAGTTCAATTTTAAAATGCAATCACTAGGTGCAGTGTAGGGATTATTTTGTTCGCTAGTTAGCGATGCACTATATACACGTATATTAGAAAGTGAAGCGTTTACATTCTCAGGTAGCTTAAGTAAACTGTACGAATAAAAATGGGTTTTCCCGATTAAACAAAGCTGAGTAGTTTTTGAGATGTATGTACATCTGTATAATATATTTACATTTACATCTTACCATTGATATGATTCGTTGGTTTCACAACGAATATTTGCTATTGTGTGGTCCTCCAATGGTATTAGATTTTCTAACTCCCACGAGTTGGTATGTCGATTCAATAGGCTTGTAAGCTTGTAAATAGAGAACTGCAAATTAGAACAACAAAAAACGTTAACTTTAGCTGCATCCAAGCTATAACAGCTTTTACAAATAAAAGTATCTATACAAGGACCTTAATTTGGTATTTCAGTTTTTATGAAAACTTTATGCTATAATAATTCGATATCGGGGTTCCGATAAATGGGCAGCTTCTCGTGGAAAAAATTTCAGATCGATCTCTCAAAACTGGGAGAGAGTAGAGCATATGAATAGATAGACCAACAGACTTT
Organism: Bactrocera zonata; assembly: GCA_037783105.1. Classification (NCBI taxonomy): domain Eukaryota; kingdom Metazoa; phylum Arthropoda; class Insecta; order Diptera; family Tephritidae; genus Bactrocera; species Bactrocera zonata. The sequence goes on from JBAWJQ010006111.1 coordinate 197,860, forward strand.
TCCTAGAGGATGTTACAAACTTTATGACCAACGTAATATACCCTGTTCAGGGTATAAAAATATAATATTACTGATTTACATCTACCAAGGAATTAGAAATACATATGTACATATGTATGTAAATACTTTAAAAAAACTTTACCATTTTTGGTAATCCACCAATCGTAATTGCTAACTCGTTTTCAATCATGTTAAAATTTGTAATTAAAAATAAACCAAGTACGACTTGAAATTGAATAAATATGAAAATTAAGAAACTAGTGGTATTTTAAAAGTCGGTAATAGATAAAAAATCTCGTATTTGAGTCCTTTTATCCGTTTGAATTATTGAACGAAACAGCTGATCGAAAGCAGATCAATTTGTTAACCTTAAAGCTACCAATTAGGAAAATAAGAAAACACTCGCAGTAAAGTAATCGTTTTTGATATGGGGAACTTTTTTATTATGTCATCACGAAATTTGGTATGCACTTTTGGTTAAGACAGCAGTACAACCTCCAAAGATTTTTCAGATCGGACAACTTGTCTAACAAACTGAACGATCAAAATCAAGTCCTTGTATGGAAAATTTTTATTTGACGACAACTGACCCATCAAAATCAAGTCCATATGTGGAAACTTTTATTTGTGACGAGTATTATAGCTTCGGTGTAGTCGACGTTAACATTTTTCCCGGTTTAACGCAATTTGACTTGGTCAAAATAATAAAAAATAAAAAATTACTGGCTGCACTATTTAAGCAAAAATATTAAAGTTTTATTTACAAAACAGTTTAATTTACATTATCAAAATGTAAACACATTAAATATGTACATACATTGTAATTATTACTTAAAATTAACTTTTTTAAGTTTCAGCGCATTTATAGGTCGTATAACCTTTTTTCTTTCTTCTCGATGTTTTTTCATCAAGTATTCGCGCTTCTTTTCATCTTTTGTGGGTTTCTTTTTTAAGTCGAACGTCATCTGGCGGTTGCCCAAATTACGTCCAATCGTGGTCACGTTCGCACTGGTGGCTTCATTGAATCTCACACGATCTTTTAGACTTATTTTCATTATCTTAGAGCGCATTTCGCTCAGCTTCAGGTTGTTGTCTTCTAAAGAGGTCATTTTGACCTGACCTCCGCGCTGTTTAGTCTTTTCCGAGTTATTTGCGTTAGCTGATTTAATTGTCTGCTCATTTTCAATATGTTCTTCGCCTTCTTCTTCATTTTCCATTGCTTCGACCTCTTCCTCACGTTGCTTTCTAACGTCTTTGTAGGCTCTCTTCATTTCCTTTGCAAAATCGCGCATACCTTCTTCATCTGAAGATTCTTCGTCAGGCGATTTTTCGTTATCGTCATCGCTTTTCTCGAAGCCGAACAGATCTTCATCGTTGTCACTTTCCTCGTGTGGTTTCGCCTCTTCAGCATGCAACTCCGCAACACGCGCCACTTCAATGCGTTTTTTAATATCCTTGATTTTGGATTTCTCCAGGCGATTCAAAACAGGTGCCAGTAATTTGTATTCTTCGGCACCTTTGTTAATAGCAAATTCAGGATTTTCGAACATTGCCTTGAAACGTGTATCCTCAAGTAGATTTGTAGTTTTGGCTGCTTTTGCATTATTTGTTTGTTCGTCCATAATCTTGAGTGCCAGTTCTTGATTGACTTTTGGTAGATTCGTTTTGATCTGTAAACGTGACTTACGTTCACTTTCGATTTCTTTCCGTATCTTCTCTTTACGGAAGCGTTCGAAAGCAAATGGATCAGCCACCGCTTTAGCCTTATTGTACAAACGAGCATCGATAAAGTAACTGAGAAGTGTTAAGAGACGGCGTGAGTTTAAAACTACATAGCTTTTGAAAAAAAAAAATTAAAATTACCCATGCATGTAGCCCTTTAGTAGATTGCTTCCAATTAAATGTTCCAAGCCTAGTTCTTCCAATTCCTTTTGTGTTATAAACTGGTAGTCGTCATACATATTCTCCACTACTTCAGATTCTATTTCCTCGGTGAGGTTATCTAAGAATGAACACCAACGCGGCGCTGGACCCATCGACGGCACGTAATAGGTTAGCATTTTGACATCTTCTTGAGCAAGGAAAACCATTCCTGTCTCGGGTATGGTACAGAAATCATTAAAAGTGGTAGCGGATTCAATGTATGCCACTTGTTTGCCCTTAAAAGTGTTTAAATTACAATTATATTTCACAAAAATTACAAATAATATTAAAGTATTCTTACCGTATTTTCATCCCATAACTTTAGCATGGCATCATCCAGTGAATATACTGTTTGATGACTCGGATTGAAAGCTATACGTTTTACCGGCACTTTATTTAAATGATCTTTTACCAGCAATGGTGCCTGTGCACGTATATCATAGAGTAACACATGTCCCGAAGCTGTGCCTACGCCCATTTGCAAGCCATTCTTAAATTTTAATGCGGATACGGACGGAAACGTTTTCGTGCCTGGCAGTTTTATCGCTACGTCCAAAGTGCCCACACGTGTTTTGCTACGTGGATCCCATGCTTCTACCGTGCCCTCTTTACTACCAACAACAAGTAATTGATGTTCGGGATTAATGTCGCACGCATTGTTACAACTTGCATCCGTTTCAAATGGTTGCAAAAATTGCCCACGCTCTAAGTTCAAACGATAAATGTCCTAAAAGTACATTTAAAAAAATAATATATATACATATACAATAATTTTTAAATTCCTTACACGCGTTGTTCCCACAACAAAGAGGTCACAAGATGGTTTGTGGTACTTCATATCACGTCCAAAGCGTGGTATGCGCAAACGGTAGTGTCGGCCGGAGGCAGAATGAACTTCAACAAACCGATCACATTGTAAAAAAACCTGCGAGGTGCAGAACACGAATGTTACTTTGTTTACTCCTTATTACTTTGTCTTCATTATGTTTACTCACTAATTTACTGTAATCATCACTGATGGGCTCAAATGTTGTTACCTCCGAATCAAAGCAACGCTCAAACTTAATAGATAAATTACTGACTTCAAAACATTTAACTCTTGGTTTGTAGGTGCCTGTAGCTAATATATACTGTTGATCGGGGCTCATGCGTATCGATGTACAAACACCTGGCATATCAAAATCCTGTATAAGCTCAATTTGTCGACGTGAATCGACCTTCTTCATTAACTGGGAACGCTTGCGGCGATCTGTAAGCCACTGAAAGTTATAAAATTATTATTTTAAAGATATTGTGTAGGGTCCAAGCAGTTCAAAATGTTGTCACTTACTTCTGGCACAGATTTGCCAGCGCTTAGGTTGTAGATTTTCACATCGTTCACTTCGTTGACAAACATCTTCTCATATTATGCTAGTGCTCGAATTTTAACTATTTATCAATAAAAATAAGAAATAATCAAAACAATTTGTTTTATAAGCACGAGCTGCGGTGCGCTTTGCAAAAATGTAAACACAGAGAGAGAGAAACAATTAGAGCAATACACGTGCGGTTTAGTAGCTGTCAAAAATCTCAAGAATTCACAATAATTTTGCTACATAATAATAATAATTATTGTACCTAATATGTTAATATAAAAAAGAGCTTTGACCAATAGATATGCGTAAATAAATATTTAAGAATAAAATAATAAAAAAGTAGTAAACAAAAAACCAAAATTATTACATTCTCCAATTAAAACCGATTACTCTTTCTTTTAAGACTTGGCAGCCCTAATAATGACATATTGCACAAAATACAAAATAATGAGCGAAAACGTAGAAGACAAGTGATTATAGAAAATTGAACAAATAATTTGTGTCTGCTGGTCCGACTTTATCAATGTAAAAATTTGCGAAAAATGTACAATAATCTCACTCGAAATTGAAAACATTTATACATTTACGGTCTTAATCGAATAAGAAGTTAATACGTCAAAAGTAGTAAAAGTTAATCTCGAAACCAAAGAAAATTTTACGAAAGGGATACGCAATTAGCAAAAATTTACAAATACAAAAGTACAAATTGAGTTATTCGTCATCACAATTCGCTTTTAAAAGGAAAAACTTACGCATTTGTGATTTAAACTACATTAAATATTATCAAACTTATAATCAAAAAGGCCAAGGCATCGTCAAAAAAAGTAAAATCTTTAAAACAACAACACAGGTGGTGATTATCTATAAGGAGACCACAGCAACGCTAACGCGAAGGGTATCGTTCAATCGGAGTCGGTGCTACAGCGTAAAAAAGGTAAGAGGAATGATATATGCTTAATTATTGATGTTCCAGGAAAAATTACGAAATTTAATACACTCTAGTAAGCTCTAGATTATTGAAAGCTTAACTTCCAGTAAGGTTAGAGCGAAATTGTTACCTTGAGGTTTCAGTTTTGTTATCTTTTACATATTGTAAACAAAGCAAATCATATTATTTCTTGGATTTAAACAAAGACTTCGCATGTGGGTATATTTGGATTTAAACCTCAAGTGATAAAATTTTGTTGCTACTTTTAATCTTCATGGCAATCAAATTGCGTATGTAAGGTCCTATATACTTATATTTGAACATTTTACATGTTCACCCATCCCTTGAGTGCTTTGTACATATTTTTTTGCATATTGATTTTACCGATGCTGTGTGACATAGTAAAAGCTATTGCAATACAAGTAATTAACATATGTAAGTAGATATGTACATTTTTTGAACGTCATGTAAAATTAGTTGGAAGGTAAAATAAAAATATTTATCGTGCTAAACCCTCACCGACACATTTTTATGTACATAGGAATAAATCAGCTCCGTCATAGTTAAAAACGCATACCTGGCGGTTATTTATATAGGTGTGCCTGTACGTGTTAAGGTTTTTGTACTTATTTAAATATATTTTTAAGCTGTGCTTATTTTGTAAATACTTGTATGCAAATTTTGTATGCTAAAATTTTACTTCTAGCACTCTTTTAAGTGTTGTTAGCGTAAAAAATTATATACTATTTCTTTTTTGGGGTTTCTTCAGTTCGTAATTGTTATTATAATTTATAAAAACTCTAGTTTATCATTATTGCAATACAACACAAATATCTGCTGCACAGCCAAGCCTGATAGCTGTATGAGAATGTGGTCGTGAAAACATTTGTACGTACATATGTATGTACATACTGCCACATGACAACTTTTTACAATATTGATGTTTGCTAGCATTAGTTTAGGTTTTCTAATGTTTCCCTTTTCGTTGTCTTTTACGCCTACAATTATTCATATATTTTTCTAGTATGACTAAATGAAACTATTTTGTATATATGTATGTATAAATGTAGGTACCTACTTAATAAGTAGGTGCTTTACTCATGTGTAATTTATGCTGTTATATGTATGTAACTTAATTAAATTCTACATTTTCTACTTGCACTCCCCAAAAAGTAGCGATAACAAACCGCCAGTGGCTTAGTTACCGGCATTACTTTAACGCCGCTAATAAATACACAAACCAGCCAAAACTTCTTTATATGTATGACTTGAGTGAGTAAAATTGTTGTTGTTACCTACAACTTATTTGTTTGGTAATCAAACAAACGCAAACCGTAGTAAATGGTGTCAAAGAAGTTTAAACTTTAAGTTTAACTTGTGCGGAAGTACGCTTTTGAAGTACAACACAGAAAACGCTGACGATAACAAAAATTTGCTTTCAAAATTATAGAACTAAACAGTTATTCGAAATATCAAAAATTATGTGGTCGTTGTTGCAGAAACTCTCAAATGATATTGATTATTTTCTAGAAACTCGTATGTTGCAAAGATTTTTCTTATTTAAACTCCTAAAAATTTGTGTTTTTTTCCGCAGACCCAAAGATGTCATCGGCACCTTACAACTACAACTATATCTTTAAGTACATAATCATCGGTGATATGGGAGTAGGCAAATCATGCCTGCTGCATCAGTTCACAGAAAAGAAATGTAAGTAACTGTAGATGTACATACACTGTACATACGTATTGAAACCTATCGCATACATAAAAGTGATAATATTAATGTGCTTATTAACTTGCAGTCATGGCGAATTGTCCTCACACAATTGGCGTGGAGTTCGGCACACGTATCATTGAGGTAGATGATAAGAAAATCAAATTGCAAATTTGGGACACTGCGGGACAGGAGCGTTTTCGCGCAGTAACACGTTCGTACTATCGTGGTGCTGCTGGTGCGCTTATGGTTTATGATATAACAAGAAGGTAAGTGGAAGGTACTATTTCAGCAAAAGATTTAATTTTGCTTGAATTTTGAACGAAAAAAATTAAATTGTTTTTATAAATATTGCGAAAAACAAGAAAAAACAACATCTCAAGTGAAAATATGTACATAATGTCGAACTAATATTTTACAATTAATTTTTCCCATAGATCCACTTACAATCATCTCAGCAGTTGGTTAACAGACACACGCAATCTCACAAATCCGAATACTGTGATCTTTTTAATTGGCAACAAATCAGACCTGGAGAGCACACGCGAAGTAACCTATGAAGAGGCCAAAGAGTTTGCTGATGAAAATGGTCTGATGTTTTTGGAAGCCAGCGCCATGAGGTAAGTTTATAATTTATTTTAAATGGTCTAGCTGCAAGCTAATTGCTTCTACTTGGTATTTTTTATAGTGGTCAAAATGTAGAAGAAGCATTTCTCGAAACTGCACGTAAAATATATCAAAACATACAGGAGGGCCGTCTCGATTTGAATGCTTCCGAATCGGGCGTACAACATCGACCTTCACAACCGGGACGAACTTCGCTAACAAACGAAGCACCTAATACGAAAGATCAATGTTCATGTTAAATTCGCATTTTTTTATTCACGTTATTTTCCTCTTTTTTGTGTATTATTATATTTCCCTCTTTCTAATATTAAGTTTAATTATAACGAGGCAAAATGATGTGTAAAAACAAAACAATTGCTATTATCTAAGTAAAAAATTATATATATACATAAATGATAATTATTACAAAAATATATATACATATATATATATACAGACGTTTATAAATTAGTAAACGTAATATCGAACAATTTGTAGCGAATTATAAACAGTTGGCAATGCTGAGTATGTAATGAGAAAATTAGTATTGTTTAAAACAAAAACAAATATTAAAGCGTGTATGCGCATTATAGAAAACTTTGTGTATTTCAATATACCTACAAACATACAACTGTGTGCGTGTATAGAAATCTTATTAAGAAATTCCCAAACTCACTTTTAGCCAATATGCAATTTAATTGATTTTTTTTTTTTTTTGTTAAGTGTAGGAACTTTTTAAACAGAAGTTTTTCTATGTTTTAAAATCATTAGAATAGTGTGTATGTACATGCAAAAGAAACAATATCGCAATATGCGTAAGTTAGTTCAAATAAAGCGATCGATCTAGATATATTAGTGTGTGAGTTAAATAAAGTAATTAAATCTGCAATTAAGCATAATTAGATAATATCATTGATATATACATATTCACATTTTAAAACATTGAGTTGAGTATAAAATTTAAATAAATTTTGAAAATTTGAAAATACAAAAACGTAAATTTTAAACTTTTGCCACAATTCAAATTTGTTAAATATGTTAATTAAAATATATGAAATGCAGAAAACATATTTAAGCTAATTTATCAACAACCTGCGTGTGTTGCCGTATACTGTGCTAATTTGAGAATTACTAAAAAATTGCGAATCGAATTTGTCTAAGAAAAGACATGCAGCAAGTTTTTCTCGAAATTTCACACGTAAAACATTTTTTAATATAGAATAAGAATATATATTTCAGTGTAATTCCCCACACTCATTACTACCACTAAAAAATTATGAAAATTAATTTTCCAAAATTTCACCCCACCTTAAAGTAAACAAAGTTCCGCCCAGAGAGTTTTCTACCTCTCCGTGTTAATTTTTAACGCATTTAAAGCGTTACGTAATCAGCCTGTTTTTTTAGGTTTAACTACACAGAGTGATGAAAAATTTGTTTAAGTCCTCACACCCACATATGGATCAAATATATATATTTTTTTGATATATTGATTGCTTTTGTTAAGATTTTTGGAAAATTTTCCTGCTTATATTTTTCACTTTCCATCCATTTCCGTCGTTTTTATTTATAAAATGTTTAAAATTCCATAATAATATCAGGTGTTTTATTGGAAAATATTTTTTAGAAATCTAACCTTCATTAGTTTGTTCATCTAAATAAATTTCTTGGCTTTTCAGATTTGTCGTTTTCATGTTTTCCATTGCTTGCATGTATACAGAATAGAAAAATTTTAAAATATAATAATACGCGTAGGCGCTAAACCCAACCGGATTTAAAGGAAATACTATATATAGTATATATATATAGAGGTTTTATGAAGAAAATACATTTTTAGTACATACAAACCAAACGTAAAACAGACACGCAATAAAATGATATTCTTAAATCACATAAAAATAACTTCTTTAATTATTACTCGTTTTATATGTATTGAAATTTACATAATCTGTTTACATATTTTATGGAATACATTCTATGTTTGTCTTTTTAAATTTTCACTCTATACTTATGAACGTATAAAAATAATAATTATTAGAAATATGTAGCGTTCGTATAATGAAGCGAATTACATTCGTTACTCCAAACGACTTATTACGGTGTACATACAGCATAAGCTTAATTAACTGGGCTTAAACGATTACAAGTGAGTATATGAAATAAAATGTCTTTAAAACTTGAAGAAAAGTTAGCAGACTCCTGTTAATACATATAAATAAAGATTTTACAGAGCACTTGTAGCCTTCAGTAAGCATTAAATTATTTTTTGTGTGCTTTGAATTTGTCAAATTTAATTTAACTTTTAACTGGCAAACATATTTTTTACCAGCTTGCTACAGCTGCCAAAAATTTGTTCTCATGTAATGACTTTATGTTTTGTTTATATAGATTTTATCCTATAAATATGGTTGTATAATAACTATATTGCTGCAGTAATATCAGTCTATAATTACGGTTTGCACAACTTATGGCGCCTGACATGTTTTTGTTCGTATTTTCGCACATCTTTCTCAGTGTCGCAATTCATTTATTTTCCTTTTATGCATATCTCACGACGCCTCTTCCACTTTAACAATATCCCAGGCACTGGCGTCGTCCTTAGAGCATAGATCTAATCCAATACGTGCACCGATACTTGCACTTTTGGCGCGCATACAGGTACCAGCGGCCATATTGTAAATGGGACTGTGTTCGGTGCGCGTATGACGCCACTGCTGATCTCCTAGCATTTCATGACATTTATTAATATGCACTTGAGCATCGCCATACGATTCCAAACACAACAATTTATCCAAAACTATTTCAGCTTTATCTGTTTCGAACCAAATTTGATTGCGTGTACGCATGCATGCTTGTAAGATGAGTGGACTGCCTTTCTTGAGGAAACCTTTTACTTTGGGTGCCACCACCGAGGCACATAAGTTAGTGCCGCTTAAACGTATCATATAAGTAGCGATATAATTGCGTTTTCTAGAGTGCCATGGCTGGTAAACACTTGCAGATGCTGATTTTTTAGTTTCCTGTCCTGGTAACTGCAATTCAGGGTAAACATTTTTCATGTACCAGGAGAAGTCGTGGCATTTCAACCGGTTCCGTAACTCCACACGTGCTGATATGTCACCATAATCCATATCACGCGCAGAATTTGTTTCTTTCAAGAAGTACTCCTTAAATTCATCCATCCATACGTGAGCTGCACGCAGTGAGTTCCGTTTCATTGTGTCCTTACCATCAGGCGCCGAATAAGGACGTCGTTTGCGAAAGATATGTCCTATGCGTGAGCATGGATATATCTTAATGGCACCATGGCATTGCCAGACACGGAAGGAAATTTCGATATTCTCACCACCCCAGATATCCATTCCCTCATCATATTCGCCGATGTGTTTGAAATATTGCCGATTAATTGCAAATAAACCACCGGCCATTGTTGGTGTTTTAAAAGGGCCTTTAAAATCTTCATCTTTCTTTAAAGTACCTTTCGGCAAAGTTATCCATTTATAATGTAATCCCCAATTAAAACCTCCACGCACTAACGGACTGGAAGTATATTCAAATGTATCAGGACTAATAAGATCCATAACCGGCACAGCGATTGTTGAATTTTCTTGTTTCACAGCACGCACAAGTGGTTCTGCCCATTGTTTATTAACTTCAATGTGTGAGTCTAAGAAGACGAGTACATCACCTTCTGCAGCATGAGCGCCTGCGACGCGTGATCTTATAAGTCCCTCACGTTTCTCATTACGTATATAATGTAGGCGGTCATAATGGAGTTGCGCATGCAAATCACTTAACAAATGAAATTCCAATTCGGGCAGATCGCTAAAATCGTCTACAAGAATAATTTCTTTAAGGACATGTTTAGGCGTGCGTTTAATTACGGAATTTATAGAACGTATTAGCGTCATTTTGTGTTCATTATAAAAGCACATAATAACTGAAATTGTCGGCAGAACTTCTTTTGGATCGGTGGGTTCACGAGAGCAAACTTTATGCCGTGTGTCAGGTACCTCACGGTAAGGTCCAATATTGTTTGAAATAAGTGCGTTGAAGGCATGATTTTTAAAGCCAATGTCACGTATGTATTTATCCTTCTTATCTCGTAGAACTCCCAGCATTTTTAAAGGATCTGTGTCTTCTTGGGTTACGCCTTCCTTCAATTTTTCCTTACAACATTCTTCTACGCGATTTTTAAACAAAAATTGAGGGTTTGGCGTATGTGTCTCATTTGAGCTGGGCATCTTCCATCCACCTTCAATAATGGAATTGTGTTGGTAGTACATGTAGTATGTAAACGCTAAAGATGCAAGCAATGTGAAGAATATTGTGCTCGAGGTAAATCGCCGGAGGTGACATCTTCTCAACATCATTTTGAACCCGTTTTGATGCGATGGCAAACGTGGAATATTTTTTGTTGAAACTTGAGTTACTTCGAGGTCACTGTTTACTCAATATGAGTAATAGAAGAAGTTATTAATTTAGGCAAAAATGAGAACCTTCAACATTTTCTTGTTCATAGACCACTCTTTTTTGTTTATTAATTAAATGCAAGTCAAACAATTCCCAATAAAACCAAATGTGTCCATTGTAGATGGATGTTGTTTAGACAATTTAAATAAAATATTTAATAAATTCTTTAATATTGGTCAAATGGAAATCAAAATATTTGTATATTTGATAACGTTTCTGGATGATAAAGATGATATAATTTATAAATTAAAATTAATAAATTTTACTGTAAATCTAAAAGGCAACGTCATTGTGATTGTCATGTTGCCTTCAGAAAAAAAGAAGAATTTGCTCAAGGCGCGCGAATATTGCAAAATAAATTATTTTCAAACATCACAAAAATATTGTAAAAATGGAAGTTATAAATGCTAATAGACAGGAGCCACAGTTAAATCTTGGTAGGTAAATTAAGAAAACAATTATGTTTTGAACTAAAAGTCATTTTTTTTAGATATTAATGCGCAACGTAACTTCATCAAGTACTATGCAAAATTGGAGGAAGTAAGCCCTTAAAACAATATACATGTATAATAATGTCTATTTTTAATAACTTAATTAAAAATCAACTTTCATAGAAACCCGCAACCACTGTACGCTTCTTCGATCGCATTGATTTTTATACTGTCCATGGCACTGACGACTGCGAACTCATTGCAAAGCTTGTCTACAAATCGACTGCTTTTGTGCATCACCTTTTTCCAGATGAACCCGAAAAACTCAGTTATGTTACGCTTTCAAAGGCCAACTTTAATATGGCTGTGCGAGAGTTGTTGTTAGTACGTAATTTCCGCGTAGAAGTTTATATACGGCCGCCTGGAGCTGCAGCTCTTAGCAATAATTGGACCCTGGAATACCGTGGTTCACCTGGCAATTTGCTGCAATTCGAGGAAATTTTGTTCGGCAATAAAGAGATACTTGTAAGCAATAATTTGTTGTCATTGCAAGTACGCTTAGTTGAGGGCAACCAACGGCGCTTAGGTGTCGCTTTTGTGGAACAGAACGATTGTCAGTTTCAAGTATTGGAATTTGTCGACAATGATTTCTTCACCGAATTAGAAGCAATGGTCGTGCTGTTGGGACCAAAAGAATGTTTGTTGCCTGCAGGTGACGGCGAGGTATGTTGTTTTATTATACGTTACTTCAATGAGCAACATCTTTTATTTCGTTTTATTTATGAATTGTAGTATGTAGCCGTCAAGCAACTCCTAGAGCGCAACAATGTGGGCGTTACTGTGCCGAAGCGTTCTGCTTCTACACCAGCTGAGAAAAACGACTTGCTGCAAGACTTGAATCGGTTGATACGTTTTGCGAAAGGACAACAGGAAGATGCATTAACGTTACCGGAAATGCAACTTACTATGGCCATGGAAGCGTTGCGTGTGGCTATTAAATATTTAAATCTTGTTAATGATGCCAGCAATTTAGGTCATTACAAAATGATGCAACTAAATCTTAAACGGTAAGCTCATAAATTAAACAATTTAAATTTTTATTGTTTATGTTCCTATACTTTACAGTTTTGTACACTTGGATTCAGCGGCTGTTGCAGCGCTCAACATTTTACCCAAACCCGGTACGCATCCCAACTCTCCCGGCTATCACTGGCAGAGCATATTGGGTGTGCTCGATCATTGTCGCACCCCACAAGGACATCGCCTTCTGGCTCAGTGGATAAAGCAACCACTCCGTAGTATTGAAATTCTAAACGATCGCCATGACATTGTACAGTGTTTACTCGAATCACCCAGCACACTAACTTCCCTTCATGATGACTACTTAAAACGCATCCCTGATGTGCTAATGCTAACCAAACGTCTGCTCCGCCAAAAAGCTTCCATGCAGGACCTCTTTCGAGTTTACCAAGTTATTTTGCGTACACCACGTATAGTAAACACGCTGCTAAGTCTCGAAAATGCCACTGTGAAAAATGTTTTGTGTGTTGCATTGAAATCGCTCCTAGAAGATCTGTCCGGTTTGAAGCAATTAGTTGAGCAAGTGGTAGATTTTGAAGCTATCGAAGCAGGAGATTACCTTGTGAAAGCTTCCTTTGATGAGCAGCTGCAGGACATGAAGAACGATATGTCACGTATTTTAGCTAAAATGGAACGCTTACAGCAAAAAGCTGCAGATGACTTGAATATGGAAAAACAGCAAGTGCGTCTAGATAATGTTGCAAAAATTGGTTACCACTTCCGTGTCACTTTGAAAGATGATTCCGAGTTGCGTAAAAATAAGAATTATAAAATTTTGGATGTTGTGAAGGGTGGTGTGCGTTTCACCAACGAAAAACTGTCCGAGTATAGTGAAGAGTATGGAAACTTGTGTGAAAAGTATGAAGAGCAACAGAAGTCGGTTGTGGAAGAGATTATAAAAGTGGCTATTGGGTACGCGGCGCCACTTAGCTCACTGAATGGCGAATTGGCACAACTGGACTGTCTGGTCAGCTTTGCATTGGCTGCAATGAGAGCGCCAACACCCTATGTGCGGCCGAAAATGTTAAAGGAGGGAGCTGGTGTGCTCTCTTTGAAGGACTTGCGACATCCTTGTTTGGAATTGCAGGAACACGTAACATTCATTGCCAATCACGTGGCATTCGAAAAAGGTGAGCGCTCGTCAATATATTGTGTGTATTTTTTTTTTATATATACGAGAACTTTTAGATGTGTGTAACATGTTCATAATAACGGGTCCTAATATGGGCGGAAAAAGTACATATATACGTTCTGTGGGCACGGCTGTCTTAATGGCGCATGTGGGTGCTTTTGTGCCATGTAGCGAGGCGACAATAACGATGGTTGACTCAATATTGGGACGTGTGGGTGCCAGTGACAATATAGTCAAAGGTTTGAGCACATTCATGGTTGAGATGATTGAGACTTCGGGCATTGTTCGGGTAAGTGAAAGTTTATTTTTAAATTATGTGTGGGTGGGACACAAATTTGATAATTCATATTAATTTTATAGACTGCCACCGAGAATTCTTTGGTGATTATAGATGAACTTGGGCGCGGCACATCTACATATGAGGGCTGCGGTATAGCTTGGTCCATAGCTGAGTATGTGCACAATTATTACATTTTAATAATTTCATATAAAACTTTTTTTTTATTATTGTTTTAGACATTTAGCGAAACAGACTAAATGCTTCACCCTCTTCGCAACACATTTTCATGAGATTACACACTTAGCTGAGTCTGTAAAGACCGTTAAAAATTGCCATATGGCCGCCGTTGCAGACGCTGAAAATTTCACGCTTTTATATCAAGTACGTCCTGGAGTTATGGAGAAAAGTTTTGGCATACAAGTGGCACGTTTGGCCAATTTTCCCGAAGCTGTTGTCCATACGGCTCAACGTATTTATAGTGAGTTCGAAGATGAATATACCGAAAAGCAAGTTCAAAGTGATAAGGAATTGTTGGATAAAATTGATGCAGCTGTAGAGCGGTTAACAACAACGGGTAATGACGTTGATATCGATGAGGCGGAATTAAGTGCATTGGTGGAGAATTTCGCTAGGGACATTAAACAACTAGATAGCGAGTATTTCCGCGCAGTACTATCGGTGGAAGGAAACTAAAACGTTTATTATTTTTAAATTACATTGGTTCAGTATTCTTCCTTTTTATATCGAATTGTAATAAAAATGTTGCTCATTCTTTGTTAACATGTTGTGTTTCTCCTTAATAGTTAGATTTATAAACAACGAAGTGCCTTTTAATAGCTTATGCTGTGGTTATGTCTACTTAATTATTAAAACATAAGAAATATATAATTTTAAATACGTTTTTAAAATAATACAGTACTTCAAAAACCCGGTTACTTGTAAAACGGTTAACTGTTATGTTTTAACAGCTGATTTGGTTTATTGTGAAGTGTCGCTAAAAGAGGAAGTAGAATTCATTCCATTCTTGGTTTTTCGAAATGAAAACAAATTATCACAAAATAAATGAACATTAAACGAATTTTTGTTTTGATTATTGGTTAAACACTGCAAAAATTGCTAAGTGAAATGTGTGTATAGAAGAGTTTATAGATTGCAAGTGACAACCCAATATATATAGACTAAATTGAAATTTTTTTTAGATTTTTGCAACATAAAAACTCGGAGAAAATGTCCTTGTTACGACAGTGTGGAGCCACTTTACGGCGTCAGAATGGAGTGCAGCAGTTGCTGTTAAAATCTCTAACGATTAGTGGTGGTCAGCGAAACTTCAACCAGCTGTTACTTCAGCCAGCTCCTAGCACAACAAATAAGGCTGGTTCGGTGCGAGGATATAAAAAATTTGGACACAAAGAAGAACCTACACCGCGGCTAACGAGATATTTTCATGTATTTGTTGGCACACTGTTCTTCATAACTATATTGGACTGGAAGAAGTATGTGAACGCATAAATATATTATGATAACTGGAAATATTTTTTTTATATATATGTATGTACATGTTTTAATAATTATTATATATTTTGTCTTTAGGTTAAAGCGCGCTATAATGCCGAAAGTTGATGCCGACGCACCAAAGCCTAAAGATATTCCGCAGAAAAATAAAGTAAAGAATAATGATGATAGCGATGCGGAAGAATCGCATGGTAAAGATGAACCTGCTATTTGCAAGGAAAGGCGTGGTGCAAAGGAAAAAATGGGTTTTCGCGAACGCAAGGTAAGAAAATTTTGTAAAGCTGGAAGGTAGGGTTTTTATTGGCCTAATTTTTAATTCAGTATATATTATATATACGTATATACATTCTCGCAGTGCTATTTTTCTTTATTAAGTCTATTTATTTTACTTTTTTTTTTCTATATATGTATTTTTTTGAGCTTTTCACTGTTGTATATTAAATTAATTTTCTTTTAATTCCATGTCACTTGTGTTTAAATTATTATGAACCTTTCTGTTTAATCAAATATGCACAATATGCACAACCCATGCATTTGTTTGCATACATTTTGTTCACTGTGCACTGTGTTCATATAAATAAATGAATGGAACGTGCAATTACCCTCGCACTGATTGAAGATCATTGAGTATGAAAACCGTATACGCGCCTACTCTACACCGGACAAAATCTTTCGCTATTTCGCCACAGTACGTCTTACCACAGCTACAAGTACCGAAGTCTGCATGACGCCTGATGACTTTCTGCGTTCGATTTATCCTGGCATGATGCAGCCCGAGGGTATGTTTCGTTTCTTTCGACCATAACAAAATTAGGGCAAACGTACAAAAAGTTCTCTACGGTTATGTGTATAAAAACGTCCGTTTAAATGTTAAAAAAGTGTACATATATAATTTATGCGATTATTTATTTTTAAATTTTGTTAATTATTTTCACTTTTCCTGCTTAATTTCACTGTGTTCTTATGCGTAAATGTTTTCCTTTGAAATTCCAATATGTTGTTGGCATATCATTATGTATTACGCGCATAAATAATATTCTGCATTTCATGTCTGGCCAGATTATCGAATACGAAAATCGTATACGTCAATTTTCGACACCTGATAAGGTGTTCCGTTATTTTGCCACTATACAAGTACCGACATCCGATGATCGTTATGAAATCTTTATGACTCCACAAGACTTTCTTACTAGCATGACGCCAGGCATGAAGCAACCAGAGGGTATGTCGAATTAATTGAAAAAAAAAAAAAAAAAAATTAATAATAAAGAAATAGTAATCTTATACAAAGAAAGAATTATAAATAAATAATGAGCAAAGTCACTTTATTGTAAATTTTTTTTTATATAATATTTATTATTGAAAACTAATGTAAGTCTCACTAATTAAACTTATTTTTGCTTATAGGTTTGGGACTTGACCAATATCGCCGTTATGATCCGAAGGTATATATTTTTCGTCTATAATATATTTAAGGTTTGGGATCTAAAAATTGAAATTTTGAAAATTTAAATTGAAAATTACAAAATAAAATTAAATAACATTAATATATAATAACATAAAATATAAATATGAAAAAATATTAAATCAAATAACCTAAATAATAAAAATATATACATACGTGTATATAAAAAGACTTAATCAATTAGAATGAAAATAATTAGAAACAAGAAGAAACGTTAACTGTGGCTGTATCGAAGTTGTCATACTCTTCACAAGCATTTATTATAGCATAAAAGTGTATAAAATGATCTTGAGCTAAATTTTGAGCGGTTAGTTTATATAGAGGTGCAATCTAAACAATTTCTGTCGAGATAGTTACGTTGCATTGGAAAATTATCTGTGCCAAATTACGTGAAATTATTTGTGAAATAAAAAAGTTGGCTTGGACAGTGATCTATGCCAAATTCCGTGAAGTTTATTTGTGATATAAAAAAGTTTTATATACAAGAAGTTGATTTTGAGCGGTCAGTTTATATGCCAGCTATATGCTATAGTGATTCGATATCGGTGATTCTGATATAAATGAAGTTTCGGAGAGAAAAAATATAGTGTACGAAATTTCAGAACGATATCTCAAAAACTGAAGGACTAGTTTGCATGTATACAGACAGACATGGCTAAATGGACTCAGCTCGTCGCGCTGTTCATTTATACCTACATAAAAATTAAAACAATCATGTAAAAAATTATATTAAATTTATTTTTCATATCAAAAAATTATATAAAAACTGAACTAAAACTTAATATACTATTCCCATAAAACAAAAATAATGTTGACAAAAAAATCAAATAACACATAATATGTTAGTGTAATGGGTAAATAACTCTGAATTACCACATTAACTTATTTTAAGCCACTTACAGCATCATTTTTCAAAACACCAGCCCATGTTTCCTCCCTGTATCTAATATCACAAAAACCTTTTTTCTCCTCACCACCTATAAAACATGCTCTCTACTTACAGGTTGCAGGCGAGGTATTTGTGACAAAAAGTCATTAATAAAGAAATAACAGTAACCATAAAAAATCAGCTGTATTTGTATGAATAAACGAATGCTATGTGTACCCCCCACTAGTCTATGTTTATTAAGATTTTATATACACCGTTATAATACGAACTAACTTATTCTGCATGTAGCACTAGTATGAATGTGCGTGCAAGGCCAGCACGTCTAATTAGCTTGGCTTGGAAGCGTTTTACTGACCCAAAAAAACATGTCCTTAACAAATAATGTTATAGATTTATAGACATGAATGTTCTTGCACTAATTTAGCTGCTTTCGACACTTAACTTTTTCGAAACTCTTTGTATGCCAAACTATGCCCTTTATTGTTTAACCCGTTTTGTTGAGTATTTAACAACAAAAAAAAAAAAAATAAATAAATAATAAAAAATGCAGTACCGTTGACCTTTTAACATGTTTGATTTTTGTGTTTTTGAATTTTGTCTATTTTTTTATTAGAAGAAGTTGGCTAATTCATCTTTATTTTGTTTAGGATGTTGCTGAGTGTTTGAAGCTGCATTTGGCAAAGGACAGTATTTTCTACAAATTGGGCTCCTTTGGTTTAATTACCTTTTCGGACTACATATTCTTACTAACAGTGCTGTCAAGTGAGTTTATTATGCTTTCTGTTATTGAAAAAAAAAATTAATTTATAAAAAAAAGATTTATTTAAAAAATATAATATTAAAAAAATTAAAATATAGTATTAAAATAACATTTTAAAATTTGTAACATAATGTAAGTAAATATAATATTAAAAAATATTAAATTAAAAAAAAATTAAATATTTCAAATTAAAATTATAAGAAAAATGGAATAACTTAAATATACAATAATATAAAATATTTTTATTTATTAAATTTATTATAATATTTTTTATTAAATTTATTATATTTTTTTTTTATAAAATTTATTACGAATAATTTTTTTAAGTTAAAAAACTTTATTATATATATTTTTTTTAATTTCAGCTTCTCGTCGTCATTTCGAAATCGCTTTCCAAATGTTCGATCTAAACGGTGATGGTGATGTGGACAGTGAGGAGTTTGAAATGGTCGCCGATTTGGTGCGTCAACAATCCACCATCGGCATCAGGCATCGTGATCATGCAGCTACCGGCAATACATTTAAGGTATGAGCGTATTACCTAAATATTTTATTTTTCCAATTTGCTTGTAAAATACATATGTAGGAGTAGATTAGTGTTCCTCGTTGCCACAAATATCTGTCCTTATTATATTTTATTATTGTATATTTGTATTGCCTATATTTGTAAATATGTATGTATTTGTCATACTTTAGTCTACTAAATGATCTCCTAATTGTAAAATGTATTTTCTATATCTCTTTTGCATATCTTTTGTAAATAACGACTAATGCAAAACTGTCACACCACCACTACCACCACCACCACTGTAACCACAACTGCCATAACTAACAAATGCCTAATCACAAAAATCAATATTTAATATTTTACCTACTAAACCAAAGCCCATGAAGGTATATACTACTTTGGGTAACTGTATAAGTATTTTGCTTAACTAATTCGAAATTCACCTTTTTCACCATAAGCCTACTTTTTGTTAACCTTCATTTTCGCTTACTGTGAAAATTAAATTTTGGTCTGAAAACATTGGCCCGACTAAAATTTTACTATTTTCTTTACTCAATTTGAAATTCGCCACCTTTTATCACCACTTTTTATTTCCTTCCATGCCTATTTGTAGTTTTATTTAAAAATCGGCTGTATTCTCACTCACTAACAGACATTTTCTTTTTGTTTTAACAACGGTACTATTTTGTTTACGTTTTGTTTATTTTATTACGTAATTTGAAATTCACCACCTTACATTGCCACTTTCAATCAACTGCATTTTTAACCCCCAACTCACATTTTCGTTTTCGATTATTGGTAACTGGGGAAATTAACTAATTCGAAATTCACCTTTTTCACCTCAGCTCTACTTTTTGTTAACGTTCATTTTCGTTCACTGTTGAAATTAAATTTTGGCCTAAAAAATTATATTCTCCCACTGACATTGTACTATATTGTTTACCTAATTTGAAATTCACCACCTTTAATTCCCACTATTCCGTTTCACTAATCAGTACTTACTCACCAACTCTCATTTACGTTTTGGTTTAATGAAAACTGGGTAACTGTATAACTATTTTGCTTAGCTGATTCGAAATTCACCTTTTTCACCATAACCCTATTTTTTGTTATTATTTATTTTCGCTTACTGTGAAAATTAACTATCAAATAGTTTCATAATTGCTAAAAAATGATGTAACGCGACTAACATTTTCTTTACCTAATTTGAAATTAACCACATTTCATCTCCACCTCACATCACCATTTTTCATATCCATTTATGTTTATTTGTCGCTTTGTGTAAAAATCAACTATATTTTCATTCACCAATCCACATTTCCGTTTTGTGTTAATAACGGTACTTTTCAGTTCCAATTTGCACGCATTAAATTGTCGCTCATTCTCACTCATTATATTGGCTAAGCGGCTTAAGTTGACCACTTGGTTGCCAAATTAATAATATATGTACTTGAATGTAGAGACTTTGAAACTTCAACTTTCACAGGGCGTGAACTCGGCGCTCACTCACTACTTCTTCGGCCCGAATTTGGACCAGAAATTGACCATACAAAAGTTCATACAATTCCAAGCACAACTGCAACGTGAAATCCTAACGCTGGAATTCGAGCGTAAAACTCCGAATAGTGAGGGTCTGATTACGGAGGTGGACTTCGCTGAGCTACTGGTGGCCTATGCTGGCTATTCGCATAAGAAGAAGTCGCGCAAGTTGAAGCGTGTCAAGCGTAAATTCAAGGATAACAATTTGGGTATCTCCAAAAAAGATTATCTCGATTTCTTTCACTTCTTGAATAATATTAACGATGTGGACACCGCACTGACGTTCTATCACATTGCGGGCGCATCGATTGATCAGGCTACACTCAAACATGTGGCCAAAACTGTGGCTATGGTGGATCTAAGAGATCATGTGATCGATGTTATATTCACGATTTTCGACGAAGACAGTGAGTACAAATGGCATTTTGTGTGTTTTTATTATTTCTTAAACTCTTTTTCAATATCCTTCGTGCGTAATCCGCAGACGACAATCAGCTGAGTAATCGCGAGTTCGTGGCTGTAATGAAGAATCGCTTGCAGCGTGGTTTGGAGAAGTCAAAGGACACCGGTTTCATCAAAATGATGCGCTCGATGTTGAAATGTGCCAAGGAAACGAAGCCGGTGCTTTTGGATCTTTAAACGAGGAAAAATAATTAGTGAATTATTCAACGACTGCGCTTTCTAAAAGCTCGCCACTTTTAGTTAATTATGAATATTTACCATTTGTGTACACTTCCTATTTACTAAACCTGTTTCTATAAATAGTTAATTTTAACATAACCTAGAATTATACTTTTTTATTTAGTTGTTGTTTGTTCGATAATAAATATGCAATACAATCGCGTTAAACCCTGGTTGTTTTTGTTTTTGACACTTCTCTTTATCAAAATAAATCATGTCCAGGAACAGGTTTGGTTAGTTAAATAGCCTGATTACGCGAGAGGCCACGAAAAATCCCACTTGGGCAGCTGGAGATTCTCATCCGTTGTGGTGCCTTGAACCCCAAGGTATCGACAAAACTAGACTTCGTTCCCACGACAGTCGGGTCTAAGTAATCGGAACGGACCCGGATTATTATCCGGCCCAGTTCCAGTTAAGTACTGGAAGATGTGAAGAGAAAGTATCACGAAAACCTTCTCACTTCTTGTTAGATACTTGTATATTGTACAACGCAAAGTCTACTCTTAGCGTTGACAATCGCGATATCTTCAGCACCTACTATTTTCTTATTTTATTATGGGACAAACTTGCCGACTAAGCTAGTATCATAAATCAGGGATCTAACTTACAAAAATAGTGTCGCTGTTTGCAAGATCTTCAAGAATCAGTAATTGAGAATACAGTCCGAATTAACCACTCATATTTTATTGGTTTTTCCGGGGAACTGGATGAGATTGTAGGGTAACCTGTCTGCACAGTTGATAGGGTGAGAGAGAAAGAAATCCAAGATTTTTGCATTAAATTGAAGGTTATATTTAAGCTGAGCATTTCCCAGCAGACTGATTTCCTGACCGTCGATACCAGTTTAGCCCCCGTTTGCATCAGCTCGCATTGTTTCAATCATGACCGTTTTCTTTTGATCTTGTCGTAAGTGAGCCACTGCTTAATATTTTAATTTTCGAATAGACTAGAACTTATAATTCCTCTATCCCTTCCGACGAAGTTGACTAGAAGTTTTAAAGCTATAATTAATAAAAAATTGTTTAAGTGAAATAGGTAGGTAGAGTGGCTGCTCGACGACGCAACTGGACTTTTAGGAGACCCATTCTGATATCACCTGGACTGAAATTCCCTCAATACATCAAGGCATTATTTCACTATCTTTGACGAAACCCTAAGAGACTTTAGTGATATCAAAGCCTATGGTTATAAATACCTCGTTGTGAGCACACCCCTTGTTAGAACAAGCAGTCTTTCTTTAATTGCTGTGACCTCCACTCGAAAGTCACAGCAGTGGTTTGGAAGATGGATGGGGATTTTGGTATCTAATTGTGCTGACAAGACACCACCTCCCACTCGAATAACTAGTTTGCATCCATCCGTGTAGATGGACGCTTATCTCTGCATCACTGTCCACCTGGCCCCTTCCCACTCCTCTCTGGAAGGACAGGCAATATTGGGGTCTGAATTTAAGTTCAATTTTATAGGATTTCGAAAATCCATGGTATTGGTTAGAAACGGGAACCTACTAAGTGTCTTAGTAAAGGGTGATCCAATTCGAGGTTCCTTTCTTTTTAAAGAAAAAACACATAAACTTTAAATTTAATGGCGAATGTTTATTAGCATTCGAAAAAATATTCTTAAGCATATATTATCTTTTTCATATGTTGGCCTCGTCTACCTCTCTGATGCTCCATCCGTTGAGTCTATTTATCGATGACTCGTTTGAGCATTTCGACTGGTGACTGGCGAATGTCACGCGTTGTGTTTTGCTCCAAGGCCTAAATCGAAGTGCGTTTCCGATATGGACATGACGCGATAACGGTCGCCATTGATGGTGACGTTTTCACCGGCATCATTTTTGAAGAAATATGGGCCGATGAATTCACCGGGTCACAAACCACACCAAACCGTTGTTTTTTTTTTCAAGATGAAATTACTCTTGAATCCTTTCAGGTTGTTTTTCGTTCCAAATGAGTCCCATAGTTGTACAAAATTTTGGAAAACGTGGGATCTTCTCGGAACTTTTCAAGTGCCCATAGCGCGAAGCGATGTCGCTTGGAAAGGTCGAGCGGAGATATCGACGTAAAATGCGCCAAGTCGTTCCAAATGTCAGTCCGAGCTGCTGTGAACGGCGCCGAATCGATTCTCCACGGTTTTCGTTAACACTTACAGCCTACGGCTGGTATATTTTCTTCACTGCGGCTGGACGTGGTCTATTCGGTCAAATATTATCGAATAATAAATGCTTAGGTCCCAAGATGGGTGACGGTATTGCGCATAGTACGCTCAGTAGGCCGATTATGTTGGCCACAAATTGAGCGAAGCACGCGAAACACATTCTTCAGAGAACGTGAATTTTCATAATAAAGTTGATTGATTTGTAAATTTTGTTCAGGCGTAAGTCTTTGCTTGATAAAATGCCAAACAATACTGAACAAAAATAACACGACAGCTTGATACGACTCACGCGTGATCTGTCAAAAAAAGACTATTAAAAAAAGTACCTCTACATAGATCATAACTGGTGATCTATGTAAGTGGAGGTACTTTTTTCTAAAGCCTTTTTTGACAGATCACGTCATTATTTCTTTTTCCAGTTAAAAAATAAATAAATTCCCTCACTCAGCAAGTTGTAAAAGCTTTTTAAAACTATTTTTTATTATTTTTGCTTTATTTTCTTTTTGTTCTTTATTTATATATTTAAAAACGGCTCAATCGGCTTATGCTGTCGCAGTTGACAGAAGTTCTCTGTGTTCTTTTATGCTTAGAAATTATTAAAAAAAAAACTTTTTTTTTGAAATAAAAGTCAATATTATTTTACATATTTTTAGTGTACATTGATGAGTTTGGTTTAAAATAAAATTTATGATTTTTTACATAAAGTGTTTTTATACCAACTATTCCCACTTGCATTTTACTAATTAGTTAACAGTGTTGGTCAAATAATTTTTTGATCTTCATTTTAATATTCAAAAAATTGATTTATTAATTATCTCTCTCTCATATACATAACTATATATTTACTTAGTTTGCTTGTTTTTTAAATAAATATTTCTTTCTCATTTTACTACGCTTAATGATCATAAGAAATTCATATAAATATAATTTACGATTTTAAAAATTTACTTTTAAATTTAAAGGCAATCTGTTGAATTAATTCATCATAAATTTCTCTCATCTCAGTTAATATTATATATATATATTATTTTTTTGTTAATTTTCTCTTTTTTTATTATTTCAATTAAGTTTTGTAGGACGACAATGTTGCTGCGAGAATTAGAACCTTCAACGCTTAGCGTTAAGGTTGTTCTTTTGTGTTTACATTTGCATTATCTTACATAATTAGATTTTTGTGTGGCTGTTTATGAAACTAGTGACTAGTGCTTGTCAGTTTCATAAAATTTACAAAAAATTCTTTTTAAAAATTCATTAAAATAAACTTTTTCGTGTTTTTTTTTTTTGACAACTTAATGTCAATAATGTAAACCTTTGTTTTCTTTTTATATTTTTATATATGCTTTGAGATATTTACTTTAATAATGTGTAAATAATGTAAACGGAAGAATAGCTATAATGTTGTTAGCCTTTCAAGTAATTTGTGCTTAACTTGGTTGAGAATTGCAATTGGGTATGTGAGATTATTCGTTTCTGTTAGATATATACACTTCTGCTGTACTCAATGGCATTTTATTGCTGATGAAATTAACGGTTAAAATTACGAGATAACGGTTTTGAAGGTCTAAGTATTCAAAAAGCTCATTTATTCAGTATAGTTGTGAAGTGGTCTTTGTCTTAACTGAACCCCAAAAACTTATAATACTCCAAACATTTTGTGTAAAAGCCGTTAGTTTCCTTGATGCCGAGACGTATATTGACATACGAGGTCTCTAGCAGTGACTTTCAGAACAAAAGACGAATTTCGGATCTGTTAGAAGTCTTTTGCGTTATTGTTATCTAAATATTTTAGTAGCAACTTTCTCGGTTTTGCCGGGAGCCCCATGTTAGAGCCCTATCTTTTTTCTGATGATAAAGAGATAAATGTTGGATCTCACACTTTTAGCATATACTACTTTTAACCATATACGCTGTGAACGAAATAAATCGGCTTAGCAAATTTGTGATGACTTCAAATCATACATGGGCTTAAATCCATTTTAAGCAGTCTTTGGCAAGACAAAGGACTTATAGATTATTAAGCATAAACCTCAATACCTACCATAACTGCAAAAGAATCTTGGAAAGTCAATCAAGATGAACGTATACTAAGAATTGCAGTATCACATGGAAAGAATCCCTTACCAACTTGGATTGAAATTTCGGCTAACTGTGACCTCATTGGGGATTTGAGTTACAAAATATTTCGTTTTTTCCTAGAAGCTTTTACCGAAAGGGTCCTTAAAATTGTAGGTTATTTTTCAAAATTGTACTTTTTTTCACAGAAGCTATTACCGAAAGGCTCCTTACCAATTTAGGTCAGATCACAAAATAATTTACTTTTTCGTTGAAGGTATTAAAAGGGTCCTTATCAATTAAGGTTAGATGTTCAGCTATGTTCCTAGGTATCGACTCACGAAACGGTTCGTTCCATTGCCGAGTGGGTCTTCCTGCTTTTTCGGAAGTAGAGCAGTTACTGAGTGGTATAAGTCTCAGGAATCAGTCCATTCTTTCATAGAAGCCATTGCTGAACGGATTCAGCTGTCTTTCGAAAGTAGATCAGTTAAGTAAGCATTGTTTGCCGATCTATAAAATCTTTGTGTACTGTTGCTATGCGGATAAGGAAGCCCTCTTGCATACGTTTTAATCCTAAGCTATATCTTAAGGAAGCTTTTGAGCGAATTCTAAGAAATTCTGAATTCTTTTCTACTTTACATATAGACGTAAACCAAAAGTTTGAGTAAAAATTTTAGGAAGGCAGAAACTATCTTCAAATATTCACGCTTAATCTGACAACAGAAGTGATAGTTCATTGCTGGATTGTCGATCTACTAAAGCTGAAGGATTGTCGATTTACGAAGGATTAAAGTTGGCCACTGACTTTTAGTTAAAAGGCGACAGAGAAGGAGAATTGCTAACGTAAACTAAAAGTGTGAGTAAAAATTGTAGAGTTCCGCAAACTATCTTCAAAGACTCAAGCTCAATCTGGCAACAGATGTGATAGATTATTGGTGAATTGTCGGTTTACGAAGGCTGAAGGGTTGAAGTTGGCTGCTAACTTTTAATTAAAAAGCGACCGAGAGGGATTGACGAGTATTTAATCTCTATATTTCTTTACTTGGTTGCCAGTAAATTTCTGTTTCGATTACGCTCTGGAACTGTCTAAAAAGCGACGAATTTGCAGGGCCATTTGGGTTTGGGATTGCCTGATTGTCAACTTCCGAAAGCTGAAGGGTTGAATTGAGCGAAGGCAAGATTGCATAAAAAGCGACGGATTTGGAGGCTCGATTGGATTTCGCTGGACTTCATGTATTTTTAAATATTGGAAATCTCAAACAGTGATTGTGGAGTGCGGAAGGATTTCAAGAACTCTACGCATTATATTTCTTTATGATTTTCTTTGCATATGTCAATGTAAATTCCAATGGATTGACGGAAAGCTGCCTGATTGTCAACCTCCGAAAGCTGAGAGGTTAAATTGTGCTTATACTGCTAACATACATGTATTCTTAAGTTGTGGACGAATACTTGTTTGAAAACCAATATCTGCTGGGATCACTAGCTGGAGCTTCACAAAATCTTTGGTCTGCGATCCGCAAATATGGTTAGATTGGGTTTTGCTTCAATTCGTGTATTTTTAAATATCAAAAGTCTCGAAATGTGTTCGCTGAGTGATCTCGGAGGGAGCAGAAGGCCTAACACTTTTCAAGAGCTCTTCGCATTAAATTTCTTTATGGCTTTTTTAGCATATGCCGTTTGAATTCCAATGGATTTACGGAAAACTGTTTGATCGTCAACTTCTAAAGAATGAAGGGTTGAATAGAGCGAAAGCTGTTAACATTTATTCTAAAGGAGTGGAAGAATACTTGTTTGAAAGCCAATATCTGTTGTGATCCTGTCCAGAGGTTCACAAAATCAGTCTGATTGGATTTTGCCTCAACTTGTATATTTCAAAATCTCAGAAGTCTCGAAATGTGTTCGCTGTGTGATCGCTGAGCGAACAGAAGACTTAACAATTTTCATCAATTCTTCGCATAACTTTTCTTTCTGACTTTCCTGGCATACTATATATCTAACTTTCAAAGTCAACACATAACCACAAATTGCAATTCTCACCGCTTTGCCTGCTAACAAATGCGAGCTAGTGTGCGTCTCAATGCTCTATTATGTTTAAAATTATAACGGATGCAAAATAGGCAGGTCTCGGTTTGGTTGTTTGGTGGTACTAGACACATGTTTCGTTTTACATACACATACATATACAATATATATAAATTATAAATCATCTGCTTTTGGTTTTGGTTTACATTTCAAATATAGTACATACAAATTTATATACATATAAGTAGTACATAAGGTAGTGTACATTAACATATAAATATACACAAATATAGGCGCATATGCATACATACTTATGTATATATGTACACATGCATATGCGTGTAGGCAATTATTTACGCTAGAAATTAACAGTAACAAAGTAATAAGTATTTTAGCTTGCACTTAACTATGCGCTTAGTCGCCGCCATTCATTTACCACCATTTAACTAATTAATTTTAACATTTTTGTTTTTGTTTTGATTTTAGCTGTTAACTTGAAGGCTAAGCCTCATTAATCAACGAATTCGACTAGGGGGTACGTACATAACGGTTATAAAATTCTATCAAAATTTAACCAAGTAGATTTCTTTATCTAATTTCATTAGTTTTTTGTGTTTTTTTTTTAGTTGTTTTTGTTTTGTTATAATTTATAATAATTTTTTGGGTTTTTTGGCAAATACGTTTTTCTCATTGTCTCAAACAAAATGTTGTGTGTTCTTGTTGTTGCTATTGCAAAGCACATAACATGCAACAATTCCGTATGTGATTTGCTTTAAGTTACATGTATACATTTCACGTGTGTGCGTGTGTGTGTGTTTGTTGTTCAAAAAAAAATATTCTAAAATTGTTTTTGTTGTTGTTTTTTAAATGTTTTTATTTTACATTTGCTTTTGTGTTGTTGGTTTTTCGTCAGTTAAAAACTTGATTATCGTCGGAAAGCAGAAGATGAAAAGTTAACTTCGGTTTCAAGTATTTAGTCCTACAGTCATACATACATACAATACATAAGTACAAGACAAGTGTATACAGTAAAAAAAAAATTAAACAGTTCCGCTAGTTTTGCTAGTCATTTTTTGTTTTTAAATTTTCTAACCATTATTTTCTTTTTAGTAATGTCTTTGTTTTCTTTGGCGTTTCCGTTTAAGTCTACATGGTATTTCACATAAGAGAGAACGCTAGGAGCATTTATAGTCAATACAGTAAAGAGGATTGTGCTAAATTATTTTTGGTGACAATGCAAATTTTTCTTCTTAATTTTTACTGTTGCCATTGTTGTTGTTGTTTTTGGTTTTTTTTTCATAAAAAATTTGTATTTAGTTACATACTTTCGTTCGATAGGGTAAAAAATAAGTAAATGTTTACAAACATTTAAGTGCGTAAATAGCGCGTTAATAAAAATATAAATACGGTCATCAATAAATTTACAATGTCCAATCGCAGCGCTGTCGCATCGCCGCAATATGTATATTTCTCCTCCTGAAAAGATATTTATAAAAAAATATATTTATATAATAATTAAAATCGAAACAAGTAAGGAAGGGAAATAGGAGAAACTCTCCTACATTCGTGACTGCAGGCAAGGAGGAGGTTCTTGACCTCACTCTGACCTCAAACGGAATTTGCCCATTTGATCTCAAAGGAGGAGGGTCCTTGACTATGACTCCTTCCCTAATCATACAAGGATTGTCGAAAAGTAATAGAACTGAGCCGATTAAAAAAAAAATATTGAACCAATGGTTAAAATTTTTTAAAAACTTTCCAAATAGGCTTCTACTACGTCGATGAAACGCTGCCAGTGCAATTTCCAAGTATTGAAGACGTTACGGAAGCCGGCCTGCATACTTCTTGGATCCCCTCTGTCGTCTCAAAATGCTTGCCTTTCATCGAGTTTTTCAGGCAAGTAAATAAGAAAAGTTCAGGGGAGCCACATCTGGGCTGTAGGGCGGTTGCAGAAGGTTAGGTAGCTGTTCACAAGAAAGACGGTGTGAGCCAAGGCGTACTTACAATCAGCTGCGATGTCTTGTCGGGCCGATTGACCCTTCGTTTGAGTTTCTTGAGGACTTCCACGTAAAACTTGGCATTGACGGTTTGTCCTGGAGGAACAAATTAGTGGTGGACGATGCCTTTGCTGTCAAAAAAGACAATGAGCATCGTTTTCACTTTGGATTTGCTCTTTCTTCCCGTCTTCATCAGCGACCTTTTTCCAGCCCTCAAAAATGGCCTGGTGCCACTGAAACACACTACTTCTTGCTAAAGCAACATCTGGGTAAGCCTTGTTGATGATATCAAACGTCCCTGTCGCAGATTTACCAAGTTTCACACGGAATTTAATTGCGTACCTCTGCTCTAACAAACGCCGCATTTTCGGATTGCACCACTCACAGAAACACGTCGCGCGAAAATGTTTGTCCTGACTCTCCAGGTGCTCGGAGACAACCGTCTACCGAATCCAGTATGTGTGCGCACGATCAAAAGTATAGTCGCGGCGAAAGAAATATGTCCTATTACTTTCCAGACAAACCCTGTAGGTATATCGGTTTCAGTCTAGTCGAAGAATCCCCGTCTACAAAGTCTTTTAGAAATCCTAGAAATACAAACTGGGAAATGAACCGCAAGAGGCTCTGACGAACTCTCCCATGCGCGCCTGGGGTAGACTCACCGACCATCAATGATCCGGTGGATGGGTGGGTCGAAGTATTCAGTTCGGCATGTAAAACTGCACTGGAGAGCTCCTGTCTACAGAAAACATCGAAAGGTAGGGCTAGAGCGCTCTGGTGGACTATAGAACTCTCGGAAATCAGAGCGTTCTGCACACGTTTATTCAACAAGGTCCGTGGGAGTGGGTCAACTGACGACTGGGAGTTGTATAAAATGGAACTTACAATATACAAGTCTGAGTTAAGGAAGGCAAAGAGGACTTCATGAAAAAGCTTCGGCGAAAAAGTGAAAGAATGCCATGAGTCCTAAAGTCTAGAGGTGAATTCTCGCAAAGAACCCCATCTTCCCCGATTATCTCAAGGAAGCAAATGGGAAGTAGGCCCTGAGCAGTAAGGATACATTTTGGGTGTTCCTTCATGCTCACTTCCCGAGCAATGCGTTCTCTAAGGGGATATCTCTCGGAGGCAAGAACATTTCTTGGTCTTTGTCTACCTTCTGTATGAGCGGCACTTGACCTGGGCGATCAATTAGTTCAAACCTTTCAAGCCCCCAGGGCCGGATGGCTTCATAACAGCGCAGCTGCAACAGGCTGTTACGGTGTCATGCAACTGGTTCTCACTTATCTATGCTAACTAAATAAGACTGGGTTACATTCTGAAAGCCTGGGGACGAATCAGAGTCACGTTCATCCCGAAAGCTGGCAGGGGCTGCACATTACGGCCAAGAACTTTAGGCATACCTTGTCTCTGCTCCTAGAACCTCTGACTCTACGACACCATAGTTAAGCACATTATATTCCATCGAGTCTTTATGGATCATGCTTTGGTTATTGTTATTACTACGGCCGCAAATATTCCCCAGATAGTATTGTGGATTGCTACCAATGCCCAGTTGGCAGTCCTCGGTCGGATAAAAATTTGGTAATAAAACCTGATCGTAAAGAATGGTAGTTCAAAGCCCATAAGATTTCATGTTGGCTTTAACCAGTCCCTCTATTGCTGAAGAAAAGGTGCGATCTAAGGATTAAATTTATTGCTCAAGAAAATTAGTGATCCAAGCATTCTCTGGATCATTTCAAATTACTAACTTAACTCCGACAAAATAATGGGTTCATCTACGACATTTCGTAAAGCGACAGAGTAAATGAAGTTCATAAAGCCCAAGTAATTCGAAAACTAATTACATACGCTTCAAGTCCGCCACTCACAATAAAACTTCCTGTAACTTCATACTGTATATACATTACATTGGTACACAAATTTACCTCTGGGTGCTGGGTGAAACATTCCTCCAGACGCCGTCGCTCGTAGAAGCTCATATTTAATTTATAGCACGGAAACTCTATATCATATTCTAAACGTTCGGGTTCCGTGCTCAAACGCATACCTTTGGATGGCATCAAAACATTTACCACCACCAACAAAAGATTGGTATTCGGTATTTTCTTTAAATAAAACGGTCGAGAATATGGCACTTTTATTTGGTCGCTTATATCTTCGAGCGAATTCGGTTGTAAGACATAGAGTGTTGAACGCGTATCGCATGGATTATAGACCGGATCGGGTTTCTTCTTCTCAAATAATAATTTACCATCGTCACTCATGTCTTTGTCTTTTTGCGGTTGACGTGGAAACGCATCCGGCGCCGCTTCGTAGTCGTCATCGATCTCGTCCGAATATTCCAAAACTGGAAATGTACAATGAAAAATTATATGGAATATATAAAGTAGGTTAGTATACATACATGGCGCGCCGTCCGCCCACCATTTGATGCGCGCATATTGCCAGAAGAGCTGCGCGACCAACCAGCGCCAGCCTATGCTCAACAATCTGATTGGCTGTATTTGGGGAAAATTGGAAATTGTAATAGAGCTTCTTTATTTTTTGCGCCGTAGGGACTTACGTGCAGTAGAGCTTGCGCGTCGCTGGAATCATCGACTTCCTCGCGACATAGCGCTTGATAGTCGTAAACATTGATGGCTTGGAAGAAGCTCTTCTCCACCATTGCCGCCATAACGTCACCTTGGTGTTCGCCAAAGAATTTCCCAGTATGATTGACATTTTGCGCTATCACAATGTATGCATTATTGTCAATGACGTAGCAATCTATCTCGTCGCTCGTACAGGTCTTTATGCAACCATTGCACTGGAGAACATTTTGAAAAAGAAAAAGCCATTGAATAATTCGAAAATTAATGGGTAAATGAAACAAGTTTACGATCTGTCACTTACATTATCTATCGAAGTGATATTGAAGAATCGGTCCATCATGCGCGCATGTGAGAATTGAAAGCCGACCACACATGCGGGTGCCTCTCTACCGCCATCACGTGGAAATATCGCATGCGAAGCGGTGACCATCAATTCATTATCCTCCATCGGATCACTGGCATGTTTCACCATGTACACGAAGCTTTCGGTGCGCTCTTGATGATGCTGCAATATGGCGCTCTTATACCAAGTTTCGTCGATCGCTGTCGTATGATAGTCGCCAAATTCACGATCATTGTCCACTTCAACTTCACCGTAAATGAATTGCCAACGTGTCAGGCCGCTCATGGTGGCCGCAAAACGCAACGAACCGCCAAAGCCCTCTATCAGGCTACGTTCCTCATCATTTGCGAATTTCCACTCACCATAACTGGAGTTTGTAACCTTGGCATCGAAGATGAGCAGTTGCACGAGCTCCTTGTTGCAGTAGTAGGCATCCTCGTCGAGCGTTATGCGGCCGCAATTTACTACAGTGGAAAGGATGCACAAGTTACATTAATTTCCAATAACAACATAATAAATCTACAAATATAATCTGGATCACTTACTTTCATCCGTGTCATCACGGTCTGAATCGTCTTCTTCGTACTGTTCGGACCATTTCCAGTCATTTTGTAACATCTTGGCAAGGAAATGGCGCAACTCAGCTTCAGGTGTTTTGAATTCATGGCCTTCCAGGTAGTGGTACTTACAATAAACCCTAAAAAGTGTTGATAAACAACTTTAGAGTTGTTCACACTTTATATTTCTGCCACCGAACTTACCAAGCGGGATGCACTTTCCAGTTATCACCGACAAAGTAGTCCGATATATTCACTTTCATATGCTTGTTCTTCATCACCTCTTCACCCACCTTAATCCAGGTCTTACCATATTCACTTGGCAATACGATGCCTAACGAAAAGGGTGTGTTCGGTAGTGGCGCAAAGAAATAATCTTGTTTCTCTTCGGATACGCGACGCATATTGTCATAGTGAAACTTTACGCTTATATCCTTGAATTCACCAGATTGATATTGCACCATGGCACTACGCAGCTGTAGTATGGACTCACCCGGTTGGCGTGGTTCCAAATCCTCGTAAAGGTGCTCCACTTCCGTGAAATCTATACTGTTGTAATTGGGATTGAGCATACCAGTTTTCTAAAGAGAGATGAGAGTATTTTATTTCATAAATTTGTGGTGCTAAGCTGTGTTAACCTACCGAAATCGGACGTAAATCTGGATGCAGCAGCATGTAACCGTTGTTGGAAACCACATATGAGTAGCCATTTACACCAAGCTGTAAATAGAGTCGAGGAAACTCTTAATGTTTGATTAACATTTTTTTCTTTTTTCAATAAAATATTTTCACTTCGTAAAATGCTGATTTTTCTGGCCTAGATTGGAAGTTAAAAGTTCCATTGAACTATCAGCTTTTAGCAGGGTTCACTTCGCCGCAAGGTAAGCTGTTGTAACTTAAGAGGAAGATCTCTTTGTTTGAAAGACCAGGTCGAAAATGACCTGGAATCTACAATCCGCGCCACCTTGCGAAAAGAAGGAAAGACTGGCGAGCTGTTAACTCGGTGATAACCTCGTAAGCGGTGTCCACGCCAGTAAAAAAAGAAGAGGACATAATTTTGAAACTACAGAAAAGTTAATATGATCTAGAAAGCAATCCTTTATCTACAGTTCTGGTTTAGAATTCCAGTATTGACAGATACTAAACTGAATTCGAAGAAGTAGTGTATCCCAAATTGGTTGTTGAAAGTAAACGGTAGGGGTGGGATCTGACAAAACCCTATATGAATCTTTTTTTGGTCGACTGGCCGATAAATAGTCCAACTATCTAAAGTTTTAATGATATCCTACACTTACCTTATAAGGCAGCGTTAGTTTATCGATATCCTCCACCGGCACATCGGTGCCAGCAACACCCAGCAGACGTGCTCGCTTCGAAGAGTTCTCATTGCGGTAGGAACGATCAAAGGCTGGAACGCCCACAGCGATCATAAGCCGTGTGCCAGTATCGTTAGGGCGCGGCTCATACTGCAATGAAATGAGGATGAAATATGTGTGTGGCTAGAACTTTCAGTCAGTTGTATGGCTTACGTACCGTTCGATCTGTAAACGAATGCGTCCATGTCGGCGGGTGTTCCTCATTTTGCAGCACCAACGGCGTGGCTATCACATCTACATACTTCAACACCTCCTCATGCACCTCATCCAATGTCTGCACATGCGAATAGTAGCCACGATTCAAGCACGCCATCCATTGTATCTCACGCACCTTGGTCACTTCCTTGCCCAGCAAATAAGTAAATATGCGTATATTCATATTCATGGTGCCGTTCTCACCATTGCCCCAATTATATTTTTCGAAAATTTCGGTGGTATTGCCAGCAACGCCATCAGTGACAACCATTATTGCTTGATTGCAGGTGGACGTCTCATTGCAACGGCGTTCGATATAGTATTTCTTCAGCAGCTGAAATGCCTTTTCATATGCCAACGATAGGTTCGCATAACCCTCGGGTTTGATCTCCTCAATGGCATCATTAAACACATTGATATTCTCGGGAGTTGCCTGCACTAGGGCGTCCTTAAAGCATGGTATTATATCGTGAACCTCCGCGGAGTAATTGAAAACCGTAAAAAAATCATTATTCGAGAAAGAATCCAAAATACTGCGTATTGTAAATTTGGCAACATGATTGCGGAAACCGGTCATCGAACCCGAATTGTCCAATAGTATGACAATATCCTTGGAGCAGGTGGCAGTCTCAATATACCACGAACGTTTGCGGCAATCGTAGGTGTCGGCATTCTCTGGATTGCCGCGCCGCTGCCATTGTAGGCCGGGGTAATGGCGCAGTATGCCAGTGTCGGAGCCGAAATATTGCCACGACAGCGCGGGATCTGATTTGTAGTTTTGTTTGAAAACTTCATCCAGCGTTTCGGACCACATAATAGTCTTCAACACTTCTTTACCTAAATTAGTAAGGAGCCATAATGAATTTACAGAACATTTTATTTAATAATATTTATATTTGAACTTACCGCCATCAAATATATTAGATGGTACATGGACGGAACTGTGTTCTGTATCAACAGATATATTATAAAAGTGCGTATCCGGGTTTAGCGTAAAATTTAGATATCTATCCTCGTATTCCATCATGCCATCCAGCAGCTCTTCGGCGCGTTTGTCATCGAATTTTGAAAATTTACTCGAATAGTATTGGTAGTTCTCCTCCGCATATGTGAAATTAAATACGAATTCTTCGTTGACTGCCTCGGCTTTTTGTTGTATGCAACGTACCGCATCCATTTTGCGCGCAAACATGCGTCCCACATTCGCTGTGATGGATTTAATGAGTTCGGTGCCATTTTTCAATTCGACGCGTGCATTGTATTCTTTGTATTTCTATAAAGAGGAAAGTATACCGTTAGCACTTCGCTAGTATTAGTTGCATGCTTATAGCTTGCTCACGCGTACTTACGGCTTTAATCTCTTGAGATTTGGTCATACGTTGCGCTAATTCCCACAATTCATCGCCAAACTGCATTGCCCATTTGCCAACGCTAGAAGGAGGAGCAAAAATAATAGTTTACTAGTTATGACATTTAATTTCGGCTATAATCGCGTAAGCGGTGTCTACGCCAGTAAAGAAGAAGAAGAAGTTATGACATTTACTATGGACTTTGATAAAATACAACGTCTTTTCTGCTAAATTAGCTAAATTTATTCTTATATTGCTAGGCACTTTTGTTCTGCTCACGAGAGCACCCTCAAACATCCCCTTCCCAGGGTTTTGCGCTTGGTTTGGGCCCCACCACGTAAAAAACCCTTCCAATGAAAAGGAAACAACAGCCTCGGATAAGTGACTCCCCTTTTGATGACGACCATGGCAAACATATTAACGATAATGAGTTAAAGGCATGTACCTGAAGTGTCAGGTCTCTTAATTGGGAAGGTACCAAGCTGGTTGATGTCCTATTTAAAGCGAAGTCTGACATCACTGAAGTCCAAAAAATGCGTTGGAAGGGACAAGGACTGAGGCGAGCATATCTTTGTGGCATTTACTACAGTCCCCATATAAAGGATCGCCAGTTCGGTGTGGGATTCGTGGTGAGAGAAAGACTCCGTCGCTGAGTACTGTCATTCACTCCGGTGGATGAACGTCTAGCTACAAGCCGCATCAAAGCCGCTCTGACGGAAGAGAAGGACTATGTGATCAAATGGTCTTTTGATGATTAGCGATTTTTACTCAAGGTAGAGCTAAGCGCTCACATAGTTTTTTTTATAAATATTTATGAAAAATATTTTAGGCTAGTGGAAAAAAGAACTGCTATCGTCAAACACAATACGAGCTTAGAAAGATAAAATTTCGTACTAAAAAAATCTGGAGATTGCGAGCGAGCTTCAGCGAAAAAAAAAATGTATGAAAGAATGCATCACTCTTTCGGAAGGCCAATTGTTGAAAATTGCCTGGAAGTAACCAATGTTCAATAAATTCTTTTATTGAGGCTGAATATAAAAAAAAGGTTAATGTTTGAGTGCCGCAAGGGGTAATGGAAAAAAAACCCCGTGGACCTACTCTGTATCTACTCATAGTGGCTGAATCGCAAAAAAATCAATAAATTTCTCAAGTGGATGGTTACTGATGAAGAAAAGTGCATTACTTACAATAATGTAAAGCTGAAGCTCAAGCAATAAGAGTCGCGGTGAGCTGGCGCAAACGGTGGTGAAGCCGGGGTTGACGGTCAGAAATGTTTTGCTATGTGTTTGGTGAGATTGGTAAGGAATCATCCATCATGAGCAGATGCCCAGACGCTTCCATTGTATGGGAAGAGGTATGGTATTCCATCAGGACAACGTCAGAATACACACATCGATAGTGACTTATGAAATTATCTTCAAAATGCCGGCAAGTTATCGTTCAAAATGGTGTATATTTTAGCTAAGTCAGATAGTTCTAACTAGACCTTTCTTTTTAATAGACTTTGTACCATATATGGATAAATTTAAAAGCTGATTTTTTTTCGGGAAAAAGTACTGTACACTGACATGTTTGATCGTGCGAATTCCGATCTTACATTCATGGAGAGCATTATAACTTTCGATCGGAATGGAGGGAAAAACTAGCCGAAACCAAAACACACGCCAAAGCGGCTAAAAAATCAGAGTGATGCTCATTGTTTCTTTTTCGACATTCGTGGTTTGGTGCATCTATTTGGTTCTATTTGGCCGTATTGAGACGTTAGTGTGAGAACATCTTTCGAAAGCGGCCAAAATTGTAGAAGAACAATTCATGGATTTTAATGATAATGTACCATCGCATCCAGCCACGATTGTGACCGAATTTACAGCCAAAAACGCAATGAATACCATCGATCAATCACTGTAATCACCAGATTTGGCTCCGTGTGATTTTTGCTTTTTCCTCAAAAAAAAACAAATTCCCGCTCCGTGGAAACCGGTTTCAATAGATCGAAGAGATAAAAGAAAATGAAGGAGCTGAAGGCCTTCCCAAAAAGTGCTTATGAAAAGTGTTTCGAGGACTTGAAAATCTTTGGCATAAGTGTATTACATCATTACTTTGAAAACGAAAAAATAATGTCCGATCTGAATCTGAGATTGTAGTGGGTTTAAAAAAAATATTTTATCAAATAAATTTAGTTTTCTTTATACATATGTACTTGATTTTGGCAGCTCAGTATGTAGAGCAAGTATATGTTATAGTATTCCGATATCGGTGGTTCGTGCAAATAAGTAACTACTTGGAGAAAAGAGAAAACTAGAGAAATTTCAGATCGATATCTCAAAAACTTAGGGGACTAGCTGTACAAGCACATGGATAGACTTGTCAGGCTGTTTTTATAGTTTATGTGGTATCGGTGGCACCCTGTTCAGAGTATTATGAAAGGTATACATTAAATAGTTGGCGCTCTTTAATATTGGGTAATCGAAAAAATCTTTTTTGCTATCGCGATGTGAAAGCTGGACCGCGCTCTGGTCGACCTATGGTTGAAAAAGTCGATGAAATTATGGAAAAAATTGAGTAGAACCGTCACTTAAGCAGCCATGACATCGCTAAGGAACTTAAAATTTAACATTAAACGCTTTTGAACCATTTAAAAAGGCTGGCTTCAAGAAGAAGAAGAAGCTGTTTGCTGCTCGATGTTTGGGTACCACATGAACTGTCTGTGAAAAATTTAATTAACCAAATTACCATCAGCGGTTCTGATGAAAAGAAATGAATTCGAACCATTTCTAAAGCGAATAGGAGCAGGAGACGAAAAGTGGATGAAATACGTCAGTAATGTGTGGAAAAGACCATAGTCCTAGCGTGGTGAAGCTCAAGCTAAAAATAAAAAACTGGCAGAACTGATCACTAGAAAGGACTTCGCCTTCAATCAGGACAACGCAGATGACTTGGCAGAAACTGGAAGATCATAGCTGGGAAGTTTTGATGCGTCCATCATATAGCCCTTACCTTGCACCATCGGATTACCATTTGTTTCGGTCAATGCAGAACTCCGTTTATGGAGTAAAGTTGGCTTTAAGAGAAGTTTGTGAAAATAACTTGTCGCAGTTTTTCGCCGAGAAACCAGAAACCAGTTTTATACTGATGGAATAATGTCTTTAGCAGAAAAATGGCAAAAAGTGATTGACCAAAATGGTACATATTTGGTTCGTTAAAGTTCATTATTAATATAAAAATAATAATTTGATTAGAAATACGAAAAGATTTTTTTGATTACCCAATATAATGATGTCTGATCTACAGTATCCCAAATACCACCACTTGCATTAGCTTCAAACTACTTTTACTAAGAGTACTCTAAATAAGTGTGACTTCCACATTAAATATGCATTGCTGTCAAATAAGAACGTCCACAAATGCTGCAGTGTCGAACAAATGTACTGACAACTTTCGACCGAGTGAAGATAATGAAAAGCCAAATATTATTATAAGTGGCAACAATACATTTGGCGGGGGGACAAGGAGAAAGCAAAGTGCAAACAATTTACATGCACCGCAAAGCTAGTGCCGTTATATGCCCCATGGGTACACACACACACATACATAATTGAAGACAATTTGAGCAGGCATGTGTGAGTGTATGTTTGGCTGTGTGTGACTGTGCCAACACCCGCACACAAAAGAGCACATGCAGACACGTCTACCGCAACAGCCGCGGGCAAGCAAACACGTCAAATAGGCACACAAAAGCCAGCTGCTCCGCAAGTCGGCAAGTCGGCAGCAACGTGGCAAACGCAAATAGCAGCCCCGCGGTGGATATATGTATATATGTATGTCAGCATACGTTTAATACAGGCAAATATAAATTGCATTCACATACATATGCACACACACAAACACATACAAATGCAGTTGAGTAAAGTAGAAAAAAGCTGATAATGAAAATATACATACATATATAGGTATATATAATAATATATAACAATATGTATGTATGTGTATTTAGCTGCTTATGAGCACACTGGGACATGCCGTTATGCTGCTGGCGTCGCACTGACGACATGTCCCATCCGCTGTGCAGAATAACTGCTGGTGCAGGCATTGTTGAGAAAATTAAGTTAGCAGTGGAGCATAGAGTGCCAGTCAGCTGATCACAGCCAACAGCTGTTATTTGTTTACAAACAAAAAATCCGTTAATAAAAAGTTGCTGATAAAATGGCGCATAAGCAAAGTTGATGAATACGAAGGTAATGCCGAAAGCGTAGATGCAAAAATGAGGGCTTATAATGAGAGCGCGTTGTTGACAACTGTAAAGAGAGTTTGAGCATGAGAGCGCGCACCAGCGCCGTATAGCTAATGCGTGCGCAAATAAATGGCAATCAACAAGTGTGCTGTGTTGAGGTCATATTTGCGTGCTCTAAAGTGCTTCTTGCTGCTTTATTGCGTTATTGCCTTACACGTTCTTTCTCTGCTTTTGCACATTTTCTTTGAAATCGTTTCGGCACACATTTTCGTGTTTTGAATCCCTTTCGTTTGCGCGCTCACTCTCCAGTTTGCTCGCTGCTTTTTCTCTATATCACTCTCTCTCTCTCTCTCTCTCTAAGTAACGAGCACACCGCTGCGTATACGCAACCTTATTTATATGCTTTGTTTTAATTCCAACAATTTATCCGTTGTTCATTTAGGCATTTCATTTGTATTTAACCTGACGTTTGCCTCACAACAACAACAACAAAATAATACATACATTTAAACATAATTGAAGCAAGTCACAAAAACAAAATAATATTTTTATGGCTATTCATAAATCGACGGGGAAACAAACGTTGGTTAAATATGCTTGTGTATATTAAGCGTATATATGTTTGTGAATATGTATTATACGTATTCATGATATATATATTTGTAGGTATATACCTATGTTCCAGCCATGCATATGGCGTCAGCTTTTTTATGGGCAATACACACACATATGCAAATATGAATTTTATCAGCTGCTCGATTTTCTGACTTTATTATTGTGTATTTTCTTATCACCTGCCTATATATAATCAAGTAATAATTATGTTAATTTTTCTTGTTGGCAATGGTTTGTTTACAAGCAATATATAATTAATAACGCGGTAATTTATTTTCTAATATTTATTATATTCACCCTGGTCAATAGAAAATTACACAAATAATAAAGTGTGCGCTTTGTCTCAAATACTTTGGCCTATTTATTTAGGTTATATTATATTTTTAGATTTTGCTAGATATTTCTTTCATTTATTATCATTTTGTTATTTTCAGCAACGTTTCTGCCCCACTAAACCAGACCCTTATCACTGCTGATACTTTTTGCTATTTTTTTGTGCGACTTTTTTTTAGTATTGAACGTAGAAAGTGCAGCGTCTTCCACTTTTAGGTATTTATACTTTAAATCCGACAATTTTGTTTAGTAACGTGTTCTTTAAACCAAAAGTGAGTAAAATTTTCTTTTAAAAATCGGAAAATAATGCCGTAAGGCTTTCAATTCGAATTGCATTTTGTAAGCTCCCAAATTAAGATTCCTCCAAAATCCAGCTCCAATTGTTACGTGCAATGACGGATGGATTCAATCTGCTCCCGAGTGGCAAAAGCGTCTTCAGTCCGCATTGTACGGCAACTCTAAGGATGCGCATTATCCATTAGACTAAACGTAGTGCTAAGTCGATCTAGGGTTGCTCGAATTACCAACTCTGCTGAGTAATTATGTGTGATGGATATTGGATGCAAAGCGCGACTCATGATTTGGTAATAAATTTGTACAATAAGTTATTCCAGTCTGATCATTTTGGAATCAAAATGAATAAAAATCAAGTTACAGCTGTTAAAAAGACCAACTACGAAAAAAGTATTGCATTATTGAAAAATATTATGAAAAAGCACCCTATACAAACATCCACTGCAAAAATTAATCGATTCGGTAAGAAGGCAATGTTCTGTGTTTGATGAGATCAGGAGGGTGTTGTATATCATGAGCTTCTAAAACCTTGTTAAGCTGTTACTACTACTGCCACTACAGACTATGCATTGATCGAAAAACTACCCAAATGGGCCCATTCACCTGCACGCAAAGCAAAATTGGTTCTGGACATAATCAAAGCACTTTGTTGGGAATTACAGCCCCACCCGCCGTGCTTTCATCGATGAGACACGCATTGGCCGAGCAGCATTTTGATTCTTACACAGAAGTCGAAAATAGGTTATTTGATTGGTTTGGTTGAAGAGACGAACATTTCTATTAGCATGGTATCGATAAATTACCAGAAAGGTGATAAAAATGTGTTAAAGCAATAGTCAATACTTTGAATAATGTTTTTCTTATTTTCATATTCAAAAATAGTATTTTATTTTCACAAAAAAAGCTCATTTTATACCGTTTGAAAGCTATGGTATTCCTATATCGATAGTTTATATCTTAAAAATAACATACTACAATTTGAAAACGATATCCCAAATAGTTTTTGGGGTACAACGTTCTAAAGTGCTGATGCTCAGTTCATTGGTTCATATTTAAATGCGTTTTTATCAAACCTACTTTCTTCGAATTTGCTTTAGTGATTACACGTAGGCAAATAGTTATATCAATATCAAGTTTTTTCTGAATGTTCTTTGTATATTGGGTCGTTCACTAAGTAATTTCGTTTGATGACTGCAGCTAATCTAAATGAACTTTTTCGCAGCTAATTTTGCATTTAACCGTTTTACTGTTATACACAGTCTGTCAAGTAAGAGCGCACCGACAGTTAATGAAAGATTTCGCTTTAATTCCTTCGCGAGCTGATAGAGGGAATCTTTGTCCTTGATGCATTGTCAACAAAGGTTCAGTTGTCGTTGATCTTTTGAAAGAGAATCACGTTAAACGCCATGAGTGCTAAGTACGCGTCGCGCTACGAAGCTGTTTTCCTTTGCATCCACCCGAAAGGTCTCAAAATGTCGCAATCAGCGCCTGCTAAATATGTGGGAAAGGCGAAGGAAGTCGAAGCATAGAAGTGGATACAGCGATATATAGTGGCTAAAATGTTGATGATTTACGATGATGATGAACGTGGTTCGATAGGAAAAGTGAACAAAAAAGATGAAAAAATAATAGTGAATCTGTTTTCGCGGAATCCTGCTTTAACACTGCGGCAAGGACAAGCAAAATTAATGGCAAAAGGTTTAGATATATCTTACGAAACTATCCGAACCCTTCTACATACTTATGATCTGAAATGGCGCAACACAATGAAGAAGCCTCTGTTGACTGAAAAACTTGTGACAAAGCGACTCCCTTGAGCGCATGAGAATATTGATAGAGATACATTGGATTGGCCGCCGCTAACAGAAGCTTCATGGAAGACGCACATACACTTTGAAGCAGTTATCTTACGAAATTCGTCGGATCTGGAAATCCTTGCCACTAGAATACGCCGTCCAATTAGAAAGCATGCCTCGGAGATGCCAGGCAATTATCGATGCCGGTGGTGACTGGACATTTTTAGGAATAGTTATTGTTTGGTGCCCTATAGAAGCTGAAAGATCGAAAACAGCATTTCGGAACTTTCCTATGTTTTACTATCGAAAGGGTAAAAATGCAGTTCAAGCAAGACGAAAATATTGTGACGTGTACGGTGAAGATGTGTTGACCGAACGCCATTGTAATATTGGTTTGCAAAATTTCCTTCCGACAATTTCCATCTTGAGGATGCAACACATCCTAGAACGACTCTTGAAGCCGATGTGAATAAAATAAGGTCGTTGATAGTTTGCGCAGATTGTGGGGTCTCCCGTTTTGTGAATTGGGCAGAGCAAACTTAAATTCTCACCGTTGGACATGCTTTTCTCCGACCATATTCTACAAAGATGCTGATGCATGCTGCTTATTAGTTCTTCGCCTCCGTATTTGAATTAGACGTGTAA
This sequence comes from Bactrocera zonata, assembly GCA_037783105.1. Lineage (NCBI taxonomy): Eukaryota > Metazoa > Arthropoda > Insecta > Diptera > Tephritidae > Bactrocera > Bactrocera zonata. The sequence goes on from JBAWJQ010006111.1 coordinate 241,692, forward strand.
TTGCTATTCGAACTTCTTCATGGTTGGACAATGGAACGTCTGCTCCATCGTCATCGGTTGGGTGATCGAGCTCACCATCTCCTGATGTTATGCTTTTTCAGCAGACTGAAGAAACTAGATCACCTCTGAGGGTTCTACAGTCACTAGGTCATATCTGAGGGTTCTACAAGAGTATGCTTCGGTCTCAAAACTTTCTGTGTGGCTTCATATTTTCATGGAATTTTCGGGCACTACCCCCGTCGATTCTTGTGGAGCTCTTCTCGTATTCACCCGTTTCGACACTTCTCTTTTTTGTCTGCAAATGCGTCTCGCTTCCCTTTTCAACTCTCGGTATCTATCCCAACCCGCACGAATTGTGGTTGAATATAACATCGCGAGGTAGGCAGTCTCCGCAGCGACACGGAACTTCTCATCGGACCAGCTATTTTTTTTTGCATTTTCCGAAAAGTAACGATTTCGTTTTCAGCTGTACGTAAGGAGCTTGTAATGCTGTCCCACAGTTCCCTCATACCGAGTTGTTGACAAATGCTCTCATAGAGCAGAAGTGCAAGTCTAGTAGAAAATCGCTCGGCTGTCTGCAGTCCGAAAGTCGAACCATCTTTGTGTTTGTTGACTTGCGTTTTTTGCTTCACAGAGGCGTGTGCGTATCTTCGCTGCAAGAAGATAATGTCCAAGTCAATGCTAGGACCTCAGAGCCTGAACACGTCTAAAACACTGGAGACGTGTCTACCATAAGATGATCGATCTGGTTGGTGGTTTTTCGATCCGGTGACAAACAGGTAGCTTGATGTATTTTCTTGTGCTGGAATCTAGTACTACAGATAACCATATTTCGGTCAACGGCGAAGTCGATCAGCCTCAACCCATTTGGGAATGTTTCCTCATGGAGGCTGAATTTACTGACCGTTGTACCACAGATACCTTCTTTGCCCACCCTGGCGTTAAGGGCTCATAGAAGAAATCTTTGGCCACATCGTTCTTTCACTTCCGTCGGGTCGTCGTCGTCAGCGTTTTTCCGGTTGATTTTATATCATAGAAGTATATATATCGATTCAGATTCGAGGACTGCCAATTTTCTCATAAAAATATATATCATTTATTGTCTCCTTTTCTTAAATTTCTGGAGTAAAAAGTTATTTTTAATCTAGTCTTTACAATAACACGCACTGCTCCTTCAATACAAGCGCATAAACTGTTTACAAAAGTATAGGTGCACAATAATTCGATCAATCGCATTTCGCCACATACTTTAAACCCAAACTACTTGAATCGAATATGCAATCCATTTAATTACATTCTTGTATTTGTTGAATAAAATTCACTTTCATTTAAAATCATTAAATTTTGAAGATATTAATTTTCAAATTCTCAGAAATGAGGAAGCCATACAATTCAATCATAAATCTTTCGAAGACAAAAACAAATATTTTAATCGACAAACGTTTAACAATGCCACTAAAAATAGAATACACTGCCAATGGACAGCTACCGAAATAAGTGCAAACAAGCAGCTTTATATATTTATATGGGAACATTAGTGCGGGTCGATTTTTGAAGGGCATGCAAAATTTTTGGAAAAAAAAAATAAAATAAAAAATAGTTTCACAGTTGATATAGATTTTGGGGAATTTACTCGTACTACTTGACGACTGTAATTTTAGAAAATTAAAATTTAACATATTCTTGATTAAGCAAATCGAGAAAAGAACCCAATTTTGAGAAACATTTTGATACCAGCGCCATCTACCGCTACTATGTTTTTCATAAACTTAGAACCGATAATATCCTTGGAACATTAAGAGTATGTTTCGAAATTATGTTTTTAATCTAAAGCAAATGTTTTACAAATAGTTTTTTTATAAATGCTAAATTATCTTAAATAATTTTTTCGTCGTTTTATCGAACACCAAACTTTAAATTCGGAGATTTTTCTACATTTTAGTCATTTTAGTCTTGCATATATATCGAATATACATTAATTTGAAAATATACTCCAAAAAATTAATGTCAGTCCGATAATAGCTGCGGCGGTATGACTGTAAGAATTTTTTAAGCTACTGTAATCAACTACCGAAAGTTTAAAATACCTTGCTCGAGACGCAGCGCTCGAAGTCCGTGAGAAAAGCTTCTCCAAAAAAGTTGAACCAAATACTTCGAATATTTCGACGAGCTTTTTTGATATATTTGTTAGGTAATAATGGAAGAAATAAGATTTTAGAAAATATTGGGTAGTCGAAAAAGTCTTTTCGTATTACTACTTTGCCATTTTTCCGCTAGATACGTTATTCCATCAGTGTAAAACTTCTCTGGTTCCTCGACGAAAAACTGCGACAAGTAATTTTTACAGGCTTCTCTTGAAGCCAACTTTACTCCATTGAAGGAGTTCTGCATTGACCGAAACAACAAAAGTCCGATGGTGTAAGGTCAATGCTATGTGGTGAATGCATCAAAACTTCCGAGACAAGCTTGCACAGTTTTTTCCAAGTTATCAAAGATCTGTGTGGTCTAGCGTTGTCTTGATGAAAGACGAAGCCTTTTCTGTTGATCAGTCATCAATTGTTGACAGTAAAATGAGGAATCAATCGTTCGACCAGGCTGAAGTAGCTCATAGTGGATGATCCCTTTCCAATCCCATCAAACACTCAGCATAAACTCTCGAGACGTCAATCCTGAGTTTGCGACCATTTGTTGAGCTTCATCACGCTTGGAATAATTTTTTCATACATAATCTTTTTCGCACATTATTATCGTACTTGATCCACTTTTCTTCTTCTGTTACCATTCGCTTCAGGAATGGTTCAATTTCATTTCGTTTCAGCAAAAAATCTCAGATGTAAATTCGGTCCATTAAAATTTTCACAGACAATTCATTTGGTACCCAAACATCGAACTTCTTTTTGTAGCCAGCCTTTTTTAAATAGTTCAAAACCATTTGATGTTGAAATTTAAGTTTCTTAGAGATGTCATGACCAATTTCATTGGTGGCTTGCGTGGCATCCTTCCCTTTTTTCTTTAAAAATTTCAAAATATAGCGAATTTCTTCATTACTTTCACTCATTTTTGAACAGCTGTAACCTTTGTTTCAACTTCCCCGAATATTTTTTTTTGAAGCTTAAAATCTCACCTTTCCAATGCTATATGGTATGACACAATGTGATTGGTGGCACTGGAGGTATACGACTGCAACGACATCCACCGACAAAATACGAAAAGACTTTTTCGACTACCCAACATTTGTTTTAAACCTATTTATCCTCTTTCTGAAGTTTTAAAATTATATAAAAAATACAAAAATTTGACTTCTGCTCTCCACTAGGTTTGACCTCTAAAGAAACTGCAAGACTGGTTTATTGCCTTTTGTTTGATTGACTGTAGTTAAGCACGTATGTATGCAAGATAAACCCTTTTTAAACACGCGCCTAACAAAAGCACATTCATAATTCATCTTCAACAATTAATTTACACACATACATATACATACATACAGACACAGGACAGCACAACAAAATTGCATTTTGCAAAATGGTGCACATTTAATTGAATTTCAATTGAAATCAAATAACTAAAGTGGTAATGGTTACTCATACGCCACACACCACCCCACACGCTCGAGTACGCCCGCACACACACACACATACAAGCGAACTCAATTAGCGTTATTACCAACACTGGCAGACAAGTTAAGAGTTGTCAGCGTTGTATGACAGTCGTGATGCATTCTGTTGGCAATTGCGATATTTTATATTTCTACAATTGATGACACCTCCTTCATTCATTTAAGTGCACAAATGGAGCAGAGCAGAGCAAAACTCATATGTGAGATACTGAAGGCGATTGTATGGCGGCACACCTGCTTACAAGAACACATACCAGCACATATGGCATGCAGCAGTCGCACAAAATATATAACGGAATAAATTACTGTATGTCAAGCGGACAGCGCGGCATTCGTCGTTTGTGTTTATGCCTGTAAGTGTGACGTCATAGCGGTAACCCTTTTCACTGTTTTTGTATAATAAATAAATTAAATTCTTTTTTGATTCATATTCAAGCATTTCGCTTGAAGCCACATCAATCACTCATGCATTCAATCAATCAATGATGATTATTTACACTTGAGTGTGCAAAGTTTGTGAGCTTGTTAGTTGGTTAGGTCGTCAATGTGAGCCCGACACTATGCTTATATAAATGGAATATGCCGTGCGCCGACAATTTTGTCATTCGCAAAATGCTATTTGTCTAAAAATATAGCAGATGATTGTCTTTTATCGATCCATGATGCCCGCTTGAAGTTATTTTGGAAATGAAGAAATGTTAGAGAAAAATGCATGTTTTGAACTTATTTATTGAACTAGTTTTTCTAGGAAGTACTGCATCTAGAATTGGATATTCATTCAAGAATTACTATATCTCCATACACCATGCCATAGTGATTTTAATAATAGGGGATACCAAGTATAAAAAAATGTAAATAAAAATCCTATTCAATTTCGATGGAAAATCGGGAAAATTGCGGGATCTGGACAGACGAGATCATTATCGACAATTAAGACCCTTTAAAGAGCTCACCTAGTATGAAAGTCTAAAAATAGTGAGTTTGGAACTTAAAAAAAAAAACAATAACGAACGACATCATATTTTTTCTGTTTTTTTTTTTTTTGACATTTCTCTTCAGTAAGGTTTGCCATTTCATCATGGAAAGATATACGATCCAACAACGAGTCAAAATTATTAAAATTTACAACCGATATTCCGCGTCAGAGGTCTTAACTTTAAGAGCGCTACGTCCAATTTATGCTCCTCATAATCATCCTGTTAGCTCAACAATTGAGCGTCTAGTGGAAAAATTTGAATCCACAGTCACAGTACAAAATGTTCCAAAATGTTCGCCAGTGAGGCAAAGAAGTGCTCATAGCAACGAGAATATTGCTGCCGCTAGCGCATCAATTAAATAAAACCCAAATCAGTCTCTCATACGTCGTTCTCAAGCGTTGGGAATCACTGTGACGTCGTTGTTGCGAATTTTGCGAAAAGAACTTGACCTACATCCTTACAAGAGCAAATTGACGCAAAAACTGAAGCCGCTTGACCACCAGAATCGACGTATGTATATTCGTGAATTGAGCTGAGTAACAACTTGAAAATAATACGGATTTTCATCGAAAAATCATCTTCAGCGATGAAGCTCATTTCTGGCTAAATGGCTTCGTCAATAAGCAAAATATGCGTTTTTGGCCAGACAGCATACCACACGTAATCCATGAGAGTCACCATTGCATTGGAGAATATGGACTTGAACAGTCACAATCAACTTATTGAAAACCAAGTTTGGTGAATGTGTTGCCTCAAGAAATGAACGGGTCAATTGACCACCTCGATTATGGATTTTTCTTCAAATCTGATGCCGGTGAGGAGGTAAGACTAGCTTAACCAGACTAACTTAACCTAACCTTTGTGATAAAGCTTTTATAAATTGGGCAAAGTGGTCTCAAAAATAGCTGGTTCATCGTATTATTGGAAATCGCTAGCAGCGTTTCGGTATTGAGAAACTACAAGTTAAATATCATGTCCTTCACGAGCTACCAACATTGACTCGTTCCCAAGTTTGTGCATTATATGTATGTATCGTGCATTGTGGCACGCAGCAAGCCATTCGCAAATTTTATCCTTTTAGTTTTATTGTTGTTTTTGTGTAAACATGCAATCTAAAGTAGATGCCAGCGATAAAATTTATGTACCAGTTGAACAACATGCCATGCCACTGTTGTGGGAAAAGCTGCAAATTAAGTTTTCAGCTGAAAAGTAATTCACGTTAAGAGAGAGTAAAAATTTGACATGGTCTGTTAAACTTAAGCGTAACTACAGTTGTGACACGCAAAAATGCATAAGTATGAGTGCCTTTTATTTGGAATTTAAAGCAGTTGTACAACCCTTATTTGAAGGATTCTATAAAGCGGTTGAGAAGTTCGGAGCTTTTTTGAAAAAATTACTGAGCGTACTATTCGGAACACTATCGCCCATCTGGAGACCCAGCATTGATTATTGAACAATATTCGACCGAGCGTACATGAATACCGTGCTGACGTATGGAACGACTTGGCGCATTTAACGTCGAGATCTTAAATTGAAAGCGTACGAAATACAGCTTCTGGAAGAACTGAGGACGCTCGACCTTTCCAAAGAACATCGCCTCGCTCTATAAGCTCTTGAAAAGTTTCAAGAAAATCCGACGTTTTCGAGTCAAATTTTGTTCAGCGGTGAGATCCATTTCTGGCTCAATGGGTATGTAATCAAGCAAAATTGCCGCATTTGTGACGAAGAGCAGCTTAAAGAGATTCAAGAGCTGTCGTTTCATCCAGAAAAAACAACGGTTTGGTATGGCTCGTGGGACGGCGGAATCATCGGTCAATATCGCCATGATAACCGACTATTTGATACCTGAAATTGAAGCTCGTGACCTCGGTGACATTCGGTTTTAATAAGACTGTGCCATGGGTTGTAGGATCAATCAATGAATTTATTGAGAGTACACTTCGGTGAGCAGATAATTTTACGTTTCGGGCCGATTGATTGCTCACCAAGATTGTGTTACATCACACCGTTAGACTTTTTCGTGTGGGGATATGTAAAGTCCAAAGTCTATGTGGACAATCCGGGTTAGATTCAGGTTTTGTAACTGAAGATTACGCGTGTCATGCGAGATAATAAGAGATAATCTTCAAAAAATAAATGCCAAAGAATGTTTTTTCGAATGAGGATAAACTTTTCCCATTCACTTTCCGTGTTTTTTTTTTTAATGTAGAAAACCTCGAAATGAATCACCCTTTACATACATATGGCAGTATTCTGAATGTAACATTGAAATTTATATTAACTATATGCATATTGACTATATATATAACCGAAATTCAAGATGAACAATCCGAACATATTATATGCAAGGAGCCACCCTTTGTAACCCTGCCGGAAAGTATAAGCCCAAAGAGAATATTGAATTTAAACAAACAAAGCCGCATGACGAAATTTCACTCTAAAGTCATAAATATGTAATTAATCGAATAATATTATATAATTATAATAATTATAATTTAAATATATAAGTATAATATTATTGCCGTTATTATATCCTGAACAGGGTATATTAAGTTTGACACGAAGTTTGTATCACCCAGAAAGAAGCGTCGGAGACCCAATAAAGTATATATATAAATGATCAGTATGTTGAGCTGAGTCGATTTAGCCATGTCGGTCTGTCTGTCCGTCTGTTCGTCTGTCTGTATATACACGAACTAGTCCTTCAGTTCTTAAGATATCGTTTTGAAATTTTACAAACGTGATTTTCTCTTCAAAAAGCTGCTCATTTGTCGGAACTGCCGATATCAGACCACTATAACATATAGCTGCCATACAAACTGAACGATCGGAAAAAAGTTCTTGTATGGAAAACTTTTGTATTTCACAAGATATATTCACAAAATTTAGTATAGATTATTTTCTAAAGCAACAAAATAATCTCCGCAAAAATTGTTCAGATCGGATTACTATAACATATAGCTGCCATACAAACTAAAGACATAGTTGCTAAAAGAAATGCACCTGTGAAGGGTATATTAGCTTCGGTGCAGCCGAAGTTAACGTATTTTCTTGTTGTTTAAGAATGAAAGAGAAAAACTAAAAAATACTGATCGCACTCTGTTATACATTCCGTCAAAAATAACATAGTACAATAATATAGAATATAACATTTTTTATCAAGAATTGTTTAGAACAGTATAAATGTAAACATTTTGTGTGAAAGTTCTAAACTGGTCAATAAATCATCACAAGTGGTCTCTTAGACAAGTCTTGACATAGAAATTAACAACAACATTTAATAAAATGTAAGAAAATAGCAATATCATCATATAAATTATCACAGTAAATTTTTCTCATCATCTTGAATGACTTTGTACTCGATAGAAAACTTAAAGACAAGTATACAATGACGCGTCAGGCATTTCTTTCAGTTACAACCAAAATTCGTCTCAGCTTATCTCTAAATATTTTCCCCCCTACTTGCGTAAATTCCATTAGAATATTTTCCTCAAGAGCATACATACACACATATAAAATATGTTTAAGTGCTGGTATGCACATTTTTGCCACATTCCGTCGCATAAATTTAAAATCCTTTCGGCTGAGATGGTTTACACATTTTTGTTGTTATTGATTTTCTGGCGCACTTTATCGATGCGAATGTCTTCTGGCATTTTAAGGTGAACGTACACACACACACGCCGACAGATGCCAGTATGTGTATCTATGAATTTGTCAGCACATAGCTGTACACTTGCTTATATACATACATGGAAACATAAATACATGAATTCATACATACATACATACAACTATGTATACATATATACCAACACAAAGGTAACTTTATGCACGTGTTACAATTTGAACGAGCACCAATGTGAATGCTACGCGCGCGACGAAGGTGTTGCGAGAAGGTAATTTGACGGATTTGTGTCGTTAAATCTTGTTTTGTGGCCAGTCAAGCGTTTACGGCAATAATTTCTTTGCGGCTACGATTTTGTAAAAGGCACTTATACCCAATTGGGTTTTGAACTCTTACCCGCAATCGGTGCGTAAGCTTAAAAAGCGTTCGTTTTCATCGGCATAAAAATTCAAATACTTCAAGAAAAAATTGGCTATCATAGAATCGGCAAAAGGCAGAACAAAAGGTATTATGGTGGGGTTCCAAATATAAAACGTGACAGATAAAAACGCAATAAAGCGAAGCCTTGCATTGCCGAGCAAAAAATGAATAATGAAAAGCGCTTCGTAATAAGTCTTAATAAATTTTAAGTATATATATATTTACACGCTTATATACATATATATGTATTTATAGAATTCAGTATAAAAGGAATTTTTCTAAAACCTTCAAGCTTTTTATTGCTAACTTTCTGCATAAATTTTTAACTGTTTTAAACCCTTTTCGTTGCATCCAAATAATAATGATTTCAAGTGGTAATAAACTCGCTTCAGTGATCCCTAATAAATTTTTCTGTTTAAAATAAGATTTCGTAGGAATGTGTTAAGTTCTTAACTGTTTTTTAATGTAGTTAATTTAAAATTCCTTGTTAAAGAAAACAATAAAAGAAGGTTTGGTACAGGGTTTGTCTGGAAAGTAATAGGACTGTTTTTCTTCTGTGACTGCACTTCGAAGCGTGCGCGCACCGACTGGATTCGATAGAGGACGTTCCTAGTTAATTGTCTCCGAACACCTGGAGAGTCAGGACAAACATTTTCACGCGTCGTGTTTCTGTGAATGGTGCAAGCCGAAAATTTAGCGTTCGTAAGAGCAGAGGTACGCGATTAAATTCTGTGTGAAACTCGGTAAATCTGCGATAGAAACGCTTGATATGATCAAGCAAGCTTACCCAGATGTTGCTTTATCAAGAAGTGATTTGAAAAGGGAAGAATAAGCAAATCCAAAGTGAAAACGATGCTCATTGTCGTTTTTATTCCTCACGGACAAACCGTCAACGTCAAGTTTTACGTGGAAGTCCTCAACAGACTCAGACGAAGAATATATTAGGTCCGACAAGACATCGCAGCTGATTTGAAATTGCACCACGACAACGTCCCGGCTCACACCGCCTTTCTTGTGAACAGCTAGCTAACAAAGGTCGGAATCCCAACGCTTTCGCAGCTGCCCTACAGTCCTGATGTGGCAACCCAGACTTTTTTGTTTCCTTGCCTGAAAAGGATCCAAGCAGCATGCCCCTCGCCTCTCAAGGCTATTCCAGAGACATCTCGATCCATCGGATCTTCTGCATTGTATCTTTATTATTATACTCTCGCAACAAAGTTGCTAAGGAGAGTATTATAGTTTTGTTCACATAACGGTTGTTTGTAAGTCCTAAAACTAAAAGAGTCAGATATAGAGTTATATATACCAAAGTGATCAGGATGACGAGTAGAGTTGAAATCCGGATGTCTGTCTGTCCGTCCGTCCGTCTCTCCGTCCGTCTGTCCGTCCGTGCAAGCTGTAACTTGAGTAAAAATTGAGATAGCATGTCGAAACTTGGTACACGTATTTTTTGGCTCCATAAGAAGGTTAAGTTCGAAGATGGGCAAAGTCAGCCCACTGCCACGCCCACAAAATGGCGAAAACCGAAAACCTATAAAGTGTCATAACTAAGCCATAAATAAAGATATTAAAGTGAAATTTGGCACAAAGGATCGTATTAGAGAGGGGCATATTTGAACGTAATTTTTTTGGAAAAGTGGGCGTGGTCCCGCCCCCTACTAAGTTTTATGTACATATCTCGGAAACTGCTATAGTTATGTCAACCAAAGTCTATAGAGTTGTTTCCTTCAGGCATTTCCATATACAGTTTAAAAATGGAAGAAATCGGATAATAACCACGCCCACCTCCCATACAAAGATTGTGTTGAAAATCACTAAAAGTGCGTTAACCGACTAACAAAAAACGTCAGAAACACTAAATTTTACGGAAGAAATGGCAGAAGGAAGCTTCACCCAGGCTTTTTTTAGAAATTGAAAATAAGCGTGGCGTCGCCCACGTATGGACCAAAAACCATATCTCAGGAACTACTAATCCAATTAATTTTACAGCAAAATAAAAAAATATTTAAATGACGGATAATGAAATCTCGATTATCACTTTATCATGAGAGAGTATAAAATGTTCAGTGACACCCGAACTTAGCCATTCCTTACTTGTCTTTTCCTCAATTCTTTTGTAAATGAGGTTGGATAACGATATATTTAGTTTTAGTTGTGCTGGATATGGTAGCGAGTTTTCGAAGTATCGAGATTTTATTACTTTTTTTTACCGAACTAGCGATATTTATCGACTTCATCATGAAAATTCACGTTCTGTGAAGAAAAATGTGAGTGTACACAATGTACACGAAGACCGTGGAGGGTAGATTCGGCGCCGTTCGCAGCAACTCGAAATGACGTATGGAACGACTCGACGAATTTTACGTCGAGATATTAAATTGAAAGCATACAAAATAAAGTTTGTGTAAGAACTGAAGCCGGTCGAACTTCTCAAGCGACATGGCGTCTCTTTAGGGGTTCTTGAAAAGTTCCAAGAAAGTCCGACGTTTTTGAGCCAAATTCTTTTCAGCATGGAGGCCCATTTTTGACTCAATGGATATGTAAAAAAATCAAAATTGCCGCATTTAGGACGAAGAGCAACCTGAAAAGATTCAAGAGCTGCCATTTCATCCAGAAAAAACAACGGTTTGGTGTAGTTTTTGGGCCGGTGCAATCATCGGTCCATATTTCTTCATAAATCTATGAATTTATTGAGAGAACACTTCGGAGAGCAGATAATGTCACGTTTTGGGACGGTCGATTGACCACCAAGATCGTGTGATATCAGACTGTTAGACTTTTTCCTGTGAGGATATAGTCTAAAACCCATGTGGACAATCCCGCTTTGATGCAGGCCTTGTCATTTGCCAGTTACTAGTCGAAATCCTCGAACGAAACGTCGAAAATTAAAGGAATA
>JBAWJQ010006115.1:600000-776671 GCA_037783105.1 Bactrocera zonata
TTTACATCGTCAGCATATAATAAAACTTTTGAAAACTTAACAACAGATGATATGTCATCAATAAATAACAACAACAGAATTGGACCAAGATGGCTACCTTGTGGAACGCCTGAAGAAACATGGATTATGTAAGAAAAATGATCATTAAATATGACTTGTTGAATTCTATTACCAAGATAAAAAGCAACCCATTTTAGAAATATTGGTTGAAAACCAAGAAGATCAAGTTTATGCAAAAGAATTGAATGGTTTACTTTATCAAAAGCTTTACTAAAATCTGCGTATATGACATCAGTATTCTTATTCTCCCTAAAGCCCGTTGATACATGTGATACAAATTCAAGCAAATTAGTTATTGTAGATTTCCCTTTACGAAAACCGTGCTGAGAACAAGAAATTAGTGGAGAGATCCGGAAGGTTATGTCGTCTGTTATAATTGCTTCAAAAAGTTTAGGTATTGCAGACAACTTTGCTATTCCCCTATAGTTTTCAATCGATGACCTAAATCCACTCTTATGCAAAGGAATTATAAATGACTTTTTCCATATGGATGGAAATAAGCCTTGTATAAGATATGAATTAAATAGTTTTGTTAGGGGTTGGTATATATACACATTTCTTAAGAAAGCATGAGGGAATCATATCTGGGCCATAATTGTATGATTGTTCTAACATATTTATATGATATAAGACGTCTGCTTCGGAAATGGTAGGTGCATTAATGACAGAAATCGGACATAACTTGTGCTGAAGCGGAAAATTTTTTGAAGATTTTGGAGAGTAATTGGACTTAAAGAATTCAGCGAACATATTAAAAATGGTGTGATTGTCACTAGACATACTAGACTTATATTTCATAGCGGACGGAAAATTAGAAATTCTGCGTTTGGAGTTGACGAAACCCTAGAATAATTTTGGATTACGTATAATATTATTTTTTACTTTATTTATTATAACATATTTTGTTAAGTTCAGCAAATTGTCGACGCAATTTAGAATATTTTGAATAGTCAGCAACTAAACTAGTTTTTTTAAAAAGTTTAAAAGCACGAGATTTTCTATTTTTTAATTTATTAAATAAATTAGAACTTATTTTTTGAGTAACAACATACTTTGAAACATATTTTTGGAATAAGTTTAAAATAGTTTAATTAAAGTGGGAAGCACTAAAATCAATATTGCTACTGTAGTCAGGCCAAGTTACTTTAGAAAGTTCGTTATTAATCTTCTTAAAATTAGCTTTCGCAAAGTTGAACCGAGAACAAAGTTCTTGTGTATTATTATTAGCAAAGTTAGTTATGATTTCGATGTTAATTTCCAAAGCAGGATGATACGGGCCCTCTGGCCGAACCAAAGGATCACATCGGACAACGGAGAACATTGAGGTGTTATCAACATAAACTAGATCTAAGATCCTACCAAACTCGTTTGAAATTAAATTAATTTGGTTAAGACCCAACTCCGACATTTCATCTAAGAACTCGTTGAAACATAAGCGAGTACTGATAGGAATTGTATAATCATCTAGAGTTCCATGATACGCACGGTAAATTGAAATCTCCCAAAACAATCATGGAATCAGTATCATTAGCCATCGAGAAGACATTATTTATTAATGAAGCATGCTGCATATATACAGATATGTCCGAGTGAGGCGGTATATAAGATAAAGTTAAGTAGATATGGCCACTATTAGCGCAAATACGAATACATTTAAATTCTATGAAGTCTGCATGCGGAACATCGACTTCTTCAGATGGAATTGAAAAATGAACAGCCACCAAGACACCACCTCCTTTTCTGTTCAGCCGGTCATATCTAAAGATTTCGAATTCGCTGTTGAATATTTCATTATCAAAAATGTGAGGCTTCAGCCAAGTTTCTGTGAAAGCAATAATTTTAAAGTTGCAATGAGTGCTATTTAAATACAGATCAGCGAGTTTTGTATTAAGACCTCTAACATTCTGATAATAAACATTCAGCGAATTATTGTTGATTAGTTTTTTGTAATCACGGGATTTCTTGGCATTTTAGAGATAACTACAGGGGGCTTATCACGTTTGTGCTCGAATTCGCGCACAAACACACCAGATGGCCAGAATGAGTTATCAAGTATCAATTGAAAATTGTCAGCGATTACGTCGGAATCAAAAAATGCAACCCTGCATCAGCCGTCGATTGGGGATATCAGAGCAGGACAGATATACTTTTCCATATGACACTACTGAATGGGCGCAACAGAGATGTATGATCACATGTACACGTACGTGTGAGGGGAAAAATCGGTAGAGTCTTCATGCGCCCTATGGCAAACTACCCACATGTTCACCTACCTTACTACCTACTGATCCACTGGTTTTTTACCCGCTCATGGTTGGCAGGGTATGAACTATATATATTTTTTATTACATAAAGTTGCGCACCCTTTAGGTACTTATTTCTTGTTGTTTAGGTCACATCCTTATGTATATGTGTTTGTGTGTTATTTTCTGCAGTTTTTCTTTTTCACCTAACACCTCTTTATTTATTGTAATTTATGAGATTTTATATACACACACATATGTAGATATATGTATATATATTTTTTGTTTTTGGCACTACCGGTACATTGGTTTTTTATTTTTATTTTTTGTAAAGAGTTTGTCCTACCGGTACCTTTTGCTCTTGTCACCAACGGCTTTTGGTTTTACTTTGTCACCACCGTTGTTTTTTTTGGTTACAGAATTTTTTCACCGTTTATATTTTATTTTGTTTTTTCTTGTCGCAAACGGCCTTTGTTTGTTCACTTAATCACCACCGTTTTTTTTTTTTTATTTATATCACCTCCAGTGCTGTCCCGTACGGATCGAAGGACCATGTAGTAATCTGTTAGTATGTAAGCATATTAAAGCTTTCACGGCATTTACCTGGTACGAAAAGAATTAATAATGCGCAACGAAAAAAATGGGTAGGCGATTAGAAGAGCGGAGGAGTTCGTAGCGATAATGTATAAGCGGCTGGTGCCTTGTCCATCGGTCCCTTTTGTTCCTTTTTTTTTTTTTGTATGTTGCACTCGTGATGTTGTGGTATTTTTGTGAGTGTGGTGTGGAATGTAATGATGATGTGGTGTGTAATGAAGATATGGTGTATATAATGTGTGTGGTGTGGGAGTGTAATATTATGAGGGGGGTCTGAGACTCATTTAGCCAATCGAATAATTGGAATTTTAGTTTAAAATCGCGATTCCTAACCTTTTTCGTATCTCAAAAACCCGTGAGATTTTTCATGGCGCAAGACCAGGGACCAGTGCGCAATTAAAAAATTAAAACTAAAATACATTTAAAGAGTGTAAAACAATTAATAGTGCATTAATTAATATTTTGTAACCAATTACCTGCGTTTAATTCCTTTCGGAACTCGGTTTTCGGCTGAACGAAAGTGGTGAAAAAATATAACGCTCGTATTATACATCTAAACACAAATACAAAAAAAGCTGAAAAAGCAAAATATAACATATACATATACGCAAAAATTTATGCTAACATATATTCGTTAAAGTGAAGGTGTTCCCTAAATAAGCGAATAAAAAAATTTAAATACATATTTTCATTCGAATGAGTGAAGTGGTATGTGCAGCGGCAAATCTATAAAAAAGAAACAAAAGAAGTTATAGAATAGAAAACAAATACATACTACTAATTACCTATGTATAAAAAAAATCATATTCAAAATTATATACATACATACATACGTGACAAATACTGCTTGCTAAAAATTTCTAAGTCTACTCCACTTACCTCTGCTACCAAACTTCGAAAAGAATAAAAGGAAAAAAGGGAGAAGAACGTGGTTGCTGAAACGAAAAATATATAAAATATGTAAAATCACTAAAAAACGTGAACAAAATAAGTGCAGCAAAAAATAAGGAAGGTGCTCAACTGAAAAAGAGACAAACGAAACATACATATATACATTGTGTGCATAAGAAAGCGGAGGCTGTGTTAACATACCAACAGGATATATATTAGGGTGATTTAAAAAAAATATTTTTTTTCGTTTGGTACTCGGAAAAATAGGTTCCTAGACACCTCTAAGAAAGCCTCCCCAATATGAGTTCTTAATTGTAACGGGAAGGTCCTCCTACATACAGTTTTCTATATTTTCTTATTATCAGATAGAAAAATGTATATCTCGCTTCCGCTTTGTAGGAAATTTACTGCGCTATAAAAGTGGTCTCCTATCATTTTTCGACTAAGTTAGGCGTTTACGAGATATTCATCGTCAAACATCAATTCATATTATTGGTACTCTGAAAAATAGGTCTCTAGACACCTCTAAGAAAGCCTCTCCAAAAACCTATGAGTTTCATC
This sequence comes from Bactrocera zonata, assembly GCA_037783105.1. Lineage (NCBI taxonomy): Eukaryota > Metazoa > Arthropoda > Insecta > Diptera > Tephritidae > Bactrocera > Bactrocera zonata. Next base: position 604,350 of record JBAWJQ010006115.1, read on the forward strand.
ATTCATAATGATTTTTTTCGTTGAGTTATAAAATTCATAAGAAATAAAATTTTTTTCCAAAAATAAACAAACTTCAACCGTTAATATATTTTAAACGGTTGGGTTTACGAAAAAATCGTGGAGACCTTTTTTTGTAGAGCATTCAATTTCCTACAAAATCTAAAGAACAAGATACTTTTTCAAGCAGTTGGAAGCGAGATATAAATTTTTCTATCTGATAATAAGAAAAAATAAAAAACTGTATGTAGGAGGACCTTTCCGTTACAATTAAGAACTCATGCTTGGAGAGGTTTTCTTAGAGGTGTCTAGGAACCTATTTTTCCGAGTACCAAACGAAAAAGCAAAAAAAAATTTTTTTTTGAATCACCCTAATATATATGCATACATACATACATACATAAGTGTAAGGAAACTGGTAAACGGTAGGTACAGTGAGTTACAAAAAAATTCTACCAAAGCGTTTGAAACAGTTTGGGCTGAAAGTACCGTTACAAAAAATAAAAACAAATAAATCGGTAAAATTATAAAGTGCCGCTTTAACGCTGCTGTAAAAAACCCCTAAAATCTCTAAAGTCGCTAAGTTTCCGTTGATTAAAAAGTTTCACAGGGCAATAAAGGAACATATAACGTACGTAACGCACAACGTCTTATGTTTGTAACGTGGGTACCTGCTGACGTCAGCCTTACCCCACGGCGCTCAAAAGCACAGCGGATCAATTCAATTGATCAGCGCCCAGAACGCTAAGCATATCGATTGGCGGTGTGAGATGGACACACTAATCTCCTTGGTCGGGTTCGCCCATCTAAAACCTCTGCTGAGCTTTGGCACCACCACACCGGCACCCAGTTGCAATGCAACTCCACATTCAACTGACAAAGACAGTTCTTCCCGCATTTGGGTTTTAATCACAACCACCAGCAGGTTGGAGTAAACACCAAGGGCTCCTGCTCGCCGTGGTACCAGAATTAAATATCCGGTCAGACCTCGTAGCCGAAGCTACTACCAGTTGAGCTTCCATACGGCTCTGGACTGGTGGCCAGGGATTGAACTCCATACACACATCACAAACACATACCACTCATACAAAATCTAACCCTAATTCCCAGCTAACCGCCTTCGCCGCTTAAACAACTCACGCGCAAACGACCCTAACTGTTTGGTATTCCGACTAGTAGAGATCAAACCACTAACACCGCACAACTAAATTCATACCTAAGCTGGGACAGCCTATCAGAATAGGACCGCCGGGACGTACAGAACATCGCTTAAGCATTGTCATCTCCACCGCTGTTACATCTCCACCAACAACTACGTCGCCACCAACATTGCCGCTGCGTCAACGCCATCATCGTCGCTGCTACGTCCACGTCAACGTCACCGTCCGCTGCTTCTCCGCCAACGTTATCGCTGCCGCTGACCGTTTCGTGGGAATGAGCTGCAACTGCATGTTAAAGGTAAATAAATGCAAGCAACCCGTTTATGCATTCAAAACTGGTAACAAGTGGGGATTACTGAAAGAGGTGCAAACAAAAAAAAATTTAAATAAACAACAAAGCGCACACTTTCAATTTTAGGCTCTCCTATTTGAACCCCACGTGCTATGTTTTTATCAATATATAAATTTGAAGTGAAACCGTAAGAAATTTTGGGATTTCGATAGCATTATAACTTCAATAAATCGTTAAATAAATTTGATTACAGAAACCAATAAAAGAAAATATTTAAAATTAAAAGTATTCGTTTTTGTTTGCAATGTTTTCGATTCACTTTTACAATTCATCGGTCGATTTTTCGCAATTTTTATCAAATTTAGTACAAGCATTTTTCGTTTTAAATTAAGTAGTTCAACTGTGCTATTGCTCATTTTTCATACTCGTACCTTATCGGTTTGGCTTTCGTATAAATGGGAATCGATATTTTTTCGTTTTCGTAATCGATTCCTAATATAACTGTTATCAACCTTTGTCGTCCTTTAATTTAAACAAGCAAAAACGAGCAAGCCAAAGCCAACACTCGCAAACCTGTCTCTAAATAGGGATTTGTTGGACTTACAGTCGTTAAGTCGTCAAAGAACGGTTGCGAAAAGTAGTATTTTGCGAATTAAAACGGGCCTTCTAAGATTAATGAAATTGATGAAGACGACATGACCCGAGAGGAGTTAGAGGACGAAATCGTTGAAACGAAGTTCATAATAAAGTAAAGTTTAGCGAAAAATAAAACTTCACTAGCAAAAACATCTTTCGTAGCTTCTCACAACTCAAAGCTCCCTAAAATGAATATTCCGAAATTCAAGGGAGAATATTCAGAATTTAAAAACTTCATGAGTTTGCTTGAGATCTTGGTTCATAATGATCCACGTATCCAAGATATTGAAAACTTTAGCCATTTGGTTAATTATATATCTGGAGAGACTTTGGAAACAGTAAAAGCGTTTCACACGTTGGATGAAAATTACCCGAAAGCGTTGGCAAGTCTCAAAAAAGTTTATGGTAGTAAATGTTTGATATTTTTCAATACCTTATCTAAACTTTTTCAGCTGCCAACCATCCCAAAGCCATGATTGACGAAACCAATTGCTACCCGATCCAAATGGGAAGAAACGCTGAATTATGACATGCTAGCACTGTGGAAGGACTGTGAAGCCACCCTAAATAGAAGATACCAGCACCTATCAGCGGAAGGAGCAGCACAGTCAAGGACGAAGCCCATACCAAAAGGCATTGTGAGTCATGGGAAGCAACAACAAATAAACAGGACCAAGTCGGCGTTAGTTGCTGCAAATACAAGGCAGCTTAGTTGTCAACAGTGCAAATCGAGGGATCATCATCTAACTGCCTGCCCCACTTTCAAGGCTCTTCCGGTGAAACAGAGATTCGAGTTCGTCACATCGGTGCCCTTACGCATAAATTGTCTGCGTACTCGCTGTGGCACCAGTTTCCTTCCCCGCTGCTTTTAGTGAAAAACAGTTGTGGAGATTACTTGCCTGCGAGAGCGTTGCTGAACCTAGATTCCCAGGTCTACTTTATGACGGAGGACTTGTCACTAAAGTAACGGATTCGACATCAGCACAAAACATGAAGCGTAATAAGAATTGGCTATTCCAATACCAAAGTGTGGTCAAAACTAAGCGCATTTGTCAAGTCGAGGTTAAATAATTATGAACTTTCGGCGGAATTTGGGGTAATGCGATGCATTTCGGTAAACCATCCAGACCATAACATCAACGTTAGTGGCTGGAAAATTCCGCGGAATATCGAATTGGTGGATCCAGAATTCCACAAATCTAAAAAGTGGATATCCTATTGGGTGCTGAAACATTTTTCGATCTTTTAGCTGTTGCCCAAATTAAAAATGGTCCTAACCAACCAACACTGCAGAAAACCCTTTTAGGTTGGATTGTTTGTATCTCGCAAATACGTCAGTAATTTAAGTTCTCCTCCCAGATTACATAGCACATTATGTCAAGTTGAAGAAAACTTTACGTCAATAGATTCAGTAGTCCAAAAATTTTGGGAATTACAAAATTAGGAAAGAAGAATTTCCTTCACATTCAAATGGCATGACCGTAAGTTACTCGGTCACTCCTATGAAAGCGCAGTTCGGCGGTTTCAGGCCCTGAAGATAAGAACATTAAAAGATCCAGAACTTCGTAAAATGTATCTGGACTTTATAAATGAATACAGAGGACTGGGTCATATGGGCCCAACGAACGATATGATCCCGAGTGAGCCACCCTACTTCAATCCGTATCAATGCGTTTTAAGCCCCGAGAGCACAAAAACCCAATTACACTTTGTCTTTGATGCTTGGAGTCCGTCTTCAATTCAAATAGCATTGAATGAACTTTTGATGGTGGGTCCAACCATCCAAGAAGAGCTTTACTCAACTCTTCATCGTTTTCGCATTAAAAAAGGCAGAAATAGTCAACTTATTGTGTGGACAGAGCAGAGTAAATAAAAATTTTTCGTCTTAACACCGTAAAGTACGGCACTGCGCCTGCTCCATTTCTCGCAACAAGGTGTTTGCAAATGCTCAATGATGCCAATACAATTAAATATGCACTCGGTTCATGAACCATCAAAAGAGACTTTTATGATGATGATTTATTAAAAGGGTCCGAAAATTTCGAATCCCTCGATTTTTTGAGAAATAAAGTTAATCTTCACCGGATTCACCTTAACGAAATGGTTTTCGAACCACCCTAAATTTTTCGACAGTGATTGCACTGAAAACTCATTAAGCTTCAGTCTCCGCTCGCTTTTTTGATCCTCTTGGATTTTTAGCCCCATTAGTTACCAAAGAAAAAATCTTATTGCAAGAGCTTTAGATTCCAAAACTAGATTAGGATGAGTCGATTCCATTTTGCCTCGACACTTCTTCTTAATTGGCGTAGACACCGAGTTGACAACAGCGCGCCAGTCGTTTCTTCTTTTCGCTACGTGTCGTCAATTGGATATTCCAAGCGTAGCCAGGTCCTTCTCCACCTGGTCCTTCCAACGGAGTGGAGGTCGTCCTCTTTCTCTACTTCCCCCGGTGGGTACTGCGTCGAATACTTTCAGATCTGGAGTGTTTTCGTCCATTCGGACAACATGAACTATATCAATGTCATCATATATCTCATCGTTCCATCGAATACGATATTCGCCGTGGCCAACGCGCAAAGGACCGTAAATCTTTCGCAGAACTTTTCTCTCGAAAACTCGCAACGTATACTCATCAGTTGTTGTCATCGTCCAAGCCTCTACACCATAGAGCAGGACGGGAATTACGAGTGACTTATAGAGTTTGATTTTTGTTTGCCGAGAGAGGAATTTACTTCTCAATTGCGTGCTCAGTCCGGAGTAGCACATGTTGGCAAGAGTAATCTTGCGTTGTATTTCCAGGCGGATATTGTTGATGGTGTTAATACTGGTTCCTAAATAGACGAAATTATCAACAAGCACACTTAAATTCCAATCGCTGAGCATGCTTTCGTCCGACCATATTTTACAAAAAAGCTGATGCATGCTCCTTATCAGTACTTCGCCACCGTAATTGAATACTCAGCTGGCAATCCATTGGCCCCCGTCGCTTTGTTGACGTGTCTTCCGTCTATCACAACATGATCGATCTGGTTGGTGGATTTTCGATCCGAAGACCGCCAGATAGCTTGATGTATTTTTTGTGCTAGAATCTAGTACTAGAGATAACCATATTTCGGGCCCCGGCGAAGTCGATCAGCCTCAACCCATTTGGGAATGTTTCGTCGTGGAGGACGAATTTACCGACCGTATTGCCAAAGATACCTTCTTTGTGCACCATGGCGTTAAAGTAGCCAAGCACGATTTTGATATCATGGCGGGGGCAGCTCTCATAAGTGCACTCCGAGCGCCCATAGAAGACATCTTTGGTCACATCGTCCTTCTCTTCCGTCGGGGCGTGGGCGCGAATCAGCGACATGTTGAAGAACCTCGCTTTGATGCGGATTGTGGCTAGACGTTTATTCACCGGAGTGAATTTTAGTACCCAGCGACGGAGTCTGTCTCCCACAAGGAATCCCACACCAAACTTGCGCTCCTTTATATGGCCACTGTAGTAAATGCCACAAGGACCTACTCGTCTCAGTCCTTGTCCCGTCCATCGAATTTCTTGGACGGCGGTGATGTCAGCCTTTATTTTCACGAGGACATCAACCAGCTGGGCAGCGGCACCTTCCTTATTAAGGGAGCGGACATTCCAGGTGCATGTCCTAAATTCGTAGTCCTTATTTCGTTTTCTATGGTCGTCATCAAAAGGGGGGTCTCTCATCCGAGGCTTATTGTTAATTTTCATTTGGGGTATTTTTTTACGTGGCGGATCCCAAACACAGCGCATAACCCTATGCGGAGGATCCTTCGCCTTCTCACTTTAGCTCGCCTTCAAACGGATATTCTTAGGCTACCCAGAGGATGCTTGGTCAAAGACCGGAAGTCGTGAGCTGCTTGAGTCATATGTAAAAGAATCGTTTCTGGCCACTCCCAAGTGAATGGCGACCAGAGAACTTTCCGCACTTGAATGAACATGACTCCATCCTCCATATACATATGTACACATTAAAAATAAAAATAAAAATCAGAAACCAAAACAATTCATAAAAAATATCACAATATATATGGTAGTACTAATAAGTACGTAAATAAATAAATACATTTTTTATAACTTGTTTTTTAAAAACTACTATGTTAACTCTGTAAAATATTATGCACAAAGTTTAAATTTAAAAAATACCATGTAAAAATATTATTATTTCTTAATTTTTGGATTAACCTGTATTTACCATTTTCCTTACAAGGAAAGTTGAAAATATGCTGTCCGCCCCCGCATCCGATCACACACTTCCTTACTTTTAGCATTTTCACTAAATTTGATTATAGCGGTTTATTTCTAGCACTTGAGCACTTTCACTTACAATAGGGCTTTTAAAATATGAGTCCTCGGGTCTAAAAAGTACCAAAATCGTACCAATGCTAAAGTAAATGTTTTAAATTTAAAATCACGTAGTGGACTATTGCGAGATTTTCGGAAAATAATTCGCTGTATATCTTGGTCATCTATATATTCGACTATTTGTCGATAAATTTTTTCGACATCCCTATTCAAAACGTATTTGTATATAAGCCAATTTCATATGAGGAGCATTAAAGCTGGTTGGAAAGTGGGTTCCATGAGAAGAATATCATTTAGGGAATTCCCCGATATGGTGGATCTGAAGGCATTGAAGACAACTCTAACTTTTGTTGTTTTTTTTGCCTGGTCTTACTACTGCATGATGTGTCAAATACGACGATTTTTTCCCTTGAGCTTACTTCCTTCATGTGATCTAACTGGAGGTATTATTTTAACACACCATCATATTCTGATTTGAGTTCACCTTTTTTAAGTAGGTTTCTTCGCATACTTAGAAACTGCTGTATTGCAGAAGTGCGAGAATGACCTAAGGCGTGTTAGGAATTGTTGCTTAAGTGGTAGTCGTACCACATACCGACCATTTCCTGATCTAGTAGTTGTGGTTTTGTACAAGTCTTCACAATAATGGTTTTCTGGCGTTTTAATTGAAATGGGGGGTGGGGGTTTGAGTTCATCTAACTTCCAAAATTTCCTTAATTGTGAAGTAAGACATAAGATATTTCTTCTACTAGAGTTGGCATTGTGGTAACTGGTTCCGCAACTAGTCCACTTAGTATCCAACCGAATATAGTATTTTGAGCTGGAAGGGTGTTTGAAATTTTTGCAATTCTAGTATAATTTGCGGTATAAGGTCGCTGCCTAATAGAAGGTCTAGCGGAGGTGTTGCAGTTGGGATCTTCTAGCTTTAGGTGTATAGCCTTTTGCCAATTCCAAATCATATAGATAGAAGCATGCTCGTAAGTTGCGGCAAGACCACAGCTTCTGCTTGAATGCGCTTATCCGCTTGGAGGGAAATTAAGGCAATGGGGCAGATTTAATTTGAGTTCTGTACTACTCTTCCGTCCATTCCCGTAATGCCTATCTACGTTTGAATAGTTCTCCTTGGTGTTCGATGGATACGACTGCTGTTGGTAGTAATAATCTACTATGAATTTCGTCATGTAGTGATTGTGTTTTTTTGCGCCTTTGAGCAACATGGTGTCTGTAGGAAAATATCGGGATTTTGTTTATCGGGAGTTGTAGTTGCAACTAAACCAGTGGTTCTTTTTGAGAAAGCGCTACTTTGAGGTGTGTTGCGATAGTTATTGAAGTGTAACATTGAAGAACACATTTTATGGCAATATACGCAATTGAATTTGCTTTCACAATTATTAAGATTATGCGCATGTGGCAGGCAATTTCTATATAGTCTTTTTGTTCTGACGAAATTATTTCTGTCGTTAGTATTTAATTTTTTAAACTTCTCGCAAGATTTGAGTTTATGCGCTCTGTACATAATTCGCATGACGTATGTTTGTTTTGTTTGGAAGTGAAGGATTGGATTGTGTTTTAAAAAAACTACGATTTAAGTTGTTGTGTTTGCTTGCTTGGGGTCTGATGAAGCTTCGATTTAGGTGGTGTTGAACGTTTTAGAAATGATTTTAGCGTAAGAAATATCTTTCCCTCTATTTTGCTTTGAAGCGCATTGATTTGAGCGTGTAGCTTCTGCAGGTGTACATTGACTTCTGTCATCAAAAACCATTTTCGGATTTTTTAAAAATTGAGTAGACTTAGAACCTTTAGAGTTTGTGCTCATTTGCTAATAATAATAATTAATAATAGTAAAATATATTTTTCAGTGTAAGCTGATAAATGTAATAAGCCGAAAACTCTTTTACGTAAAAGTTTTTATTTCCGATTTAACGATTTAATTATTAAAATGCGAGTTTACCGTTTTTATTTGCTACTTTGTTTTAAAATATTTATTCAATAACATAATTATTTTATTGCTTTCATTTAAATTTTTATATATAGTCGAAAAAGTATTTTCGTATTTTTTCAATAGATGTCGTTGCAGTCTCCAGTGCCACCAAACACATTGTATCATACCAGGTAGTGTTGTCGGGAAAAGTTCGTGAAGTTTGAAAAAAGTTACAGTTGTTCAAAAATGAGTGAAAATAATGAAGAAATTAGCTATATTTTGAAATTTTTTAATAAAAAGGTAAAATCATTATATTGTACAAAAGCTATTATTACTTCACTAAAAATAATTCTAAATACTTAGTTTCTTATAATAAATATATGTACAATGTTTGGTTCAGTTTACATTCTTAAGTCAAAATTTACTTGGGCAAGTATTTAACGCATTATAAAAGATATACACAAGTGGTGTGAAACTCTTTTATATTATATTTTTCCTGGTTAATACTTTGTGGAATAACCAATATCGTACCGCTTCACAGCTTCGAAGCAAACTCTCTATTAGCCTTAAGCATCTGTCCAAAAGACCTCCTACTCCTGCCCAAAGATCAGTGCAATTTGTAAATTTTCTTTGCCCAATTTTTCGGGTTTAGATCTGGTTCATGCGCTAGCCAATCAACAAGTGGAACTCTTTCTTGCGTAAGGCAGTTTTTCCAATATGCTAGGCGTCGCTATCGTGCATAAAAATCCAATATGCTAGCATAACAATATGGATATAGGGCACCATTGTATTCCTTAGTATATTAAGATTACAATTTATCCATATTCTCTTCCACACACTTTTAAATTTCCTCTACCTTGCTTTACGGTCTTTTTGGTACATCTTGGATTGACTTTTTTCTCTTGATGTACAAATGTTTTTCCATTAGGACCAATGTGGTTTATTTCGGTTTCATCCGTAAAAAGTATGATTTTCCAAGAATGTAAATCTTTTGATATGTGACTATGAGCGAATGCTAAACGTAATTCAATATTCTTTTCGACAGAAGTGTTTTTTCTTATGCTCACACGCTCAAACAAACTATTTTCATTTAAACGTCTCCGCACTAGTTTACTTGACACGTTTAAACCCAATTCTGCATTGATTGCTTGTAAGGATTTAAAGGGATAAGCTTTACATTTTCTATTAATTATGTTTTGGGATAACAGATTGATTTCTTTCTTAACATGTTTGATGATATTGTACACAAGTTTTCTGGAACATTTCATTATATAAGGTTTTTTCCAAAGTAAACAGGATTTTTTGAATCTAGCGCTGCCAGGTGGCGCCATCTATATGTCGACTGGTGCGTTAGAATCTTTACCGATTGTCCAATGAGAAGTTCATGACATTTCATTGATTCGAAATGAAGTTATTGCGTTTTAATTGTCAGCATGTTTGTGTCGTCGGTGCGAAAATGAGCTTCGATGACAGAGCCAGCATTAAATTTTGTTTTAAAATTGGTAAAACTTTTACCGAAACGTTTCAATTGATGAAACAAGTTCATGGCGATGATTGTCTATCACGTAGCAGAGTGCACAAGTGGTTTCAACGTTTTCAAAGCGGTCGTGAGAACATAAATGGAATTAAACATCTCCAAAACATCGATTTATCTCATTTTGACCGAACATTTGGGCATAGTGTGGGCACGGTTTTTTACTCAGAATTCAACATTCGAAGGAATATTTTTTGACCAAAAATCTCATTTAATCATTAACCACTCCCCGCATTCACTGCATGCAACTTCTTCCTTTTCGGAAAAATGCAATTCATCATGAAAGGAAAGCGTTTTGCAGACGCAGAGGCCATTCAAAAGGCTCGCACCGGCATACTGGCGGCCATACCGACCAACGAGCTAAAACACTCGTTCGACATGCTTTTGGACCGTGCAGAAAGCTGTATTGAAGCAGAAGGAGACTATTTTGAATAAAATAAATTGATTTTGCCTAAAAAAACATTAGTTCTGCTTTTTTAAGGCCTGTATACTTTGGAACGCTCATTGTATTAGCCATTTATTTAAATGGTTTGTGCCGTTTTTGTAAAGGTCTCAAATCATTCTTCTTTTTTTCAAGTTAACAGCATTTACCTTTTGCCTTTCAAATAAACTTTGTAACAATTAAATATTAAATACAACTTCACAGCTGAGAACGGTTATTTGTTAAATCAAATACGAGTACAACTAATGACCGAAAACTATATAAAAGTGCGTTAAATCATTGTCCAATGAATTTATGACGAAATTTCACAACCACATATTATCAACACCTGAATGGATATGATCGCGGTTATTTTCCTACGCATTTAAAGAGGCGTGAGAAGCAACATTGATCTCATTAAACAAATTTATGGAAATACAGGTATCGCTCTCTTACCAGTAACAACAATATTCCTAATTTCTGTCCAGAGCTGTATACGCATGTTTGAATTTATTATTGCTTTTATTTACCTTCTTATCTTTTTATCGTGCCTCTTGCTTGTTTATTTTAAGCATACTGCTTACTGATCTGAGCAACGAAGGAGTATTACGGAAAACTTTCAAGTGGATACTTGAATTTAATTTGCTGTTTTATTTGTTTGTAACACAGGGGTAACACAAATAGGCATATTATTAACTTTTTCCCGTTTCAAACGGATTATATAAATTATAAATCCGTGTGTTTCCATACATATGTACTTATAATAAATAGAAATGAAAACGATAATCTTATATTATAGAAAGTAAGTATTTGGTTTGTGAAGCTGTTTTAATGTCCTATGCCTGTGTGCTCCAGTTTTCTTTTGTGTGGTGTTCCGTATGCCTTGTTATTATATTGTATTAAAGTGTTTTCATTGGCCGAACGCACCCGAATTACGTTTAATTTTATTGAACCGTTTGTAGACACTTCTATATTTATTCAATATTTCCATTTATGTACATATGGCACAATCACACATGTTCTATCTACATTAAGCTAACATATCTTATCCCAGCAAAAGCAGTGTGACCGAAACTTCTGCACATATACACAATTTTGACTTATTACTAAAACACCCTCACAAACAATTTAAAGGCGTAAAGAGTCAATCAGTTGTGTCCTGTTTTTTTTTTTTTTTTTTGTTTTTTTGTTTTATATTACAAGCTCTTCACACAACAACTTTTCTCATGTTTACATTCGCTTATTAGTTCCGAAAATTCGAATTCAAAGAACAATAAATTCAGCACGCTTGTTCAAATGTAAAAAGTTTCCAACTAATTCATTTTTATTATAAATTTTATTATTATTCTTACTTTATTAGGAAAATATCAAAAATATTAAACGTAATGGTAAGAAAGGAGTACAAGCGCCATCGACTCCGATATTATAGTATAAAGATAACAAGATCATATTTTGTTATAAAAATTACATGTATGTAATAGTTTACATTTAAAAATTGGGATAGATTCCGGCAAGTGAACCCCATTTTTTGAACTTTGTAAATACACTATTGACAACATCATTAGTTGCCTGCGGATCTTTCAAATAAGTGTAAATGAAAGCATAATCGGCATACAAACATATGTAGTTATTTTAATATTTTTTTATATTTAGGCAGATATCAGTGAGTTTATCAAACGCAATAATGAATAGTACTACGAATAGGAGGAAGCCTTGGAGTATACCGTTGTTAAGAGGGTTTACCTCAGAAAAAGTATTATTAACGCGAACTCGGAACTGTTGGTGGATCATAAATGCTTTTATGATCATAAAAGCTTTTAGACGAACCTTCTAGCCTGCAAATTCGCTCAATATTGCGTGAACGCCAACGCGATCAAAAGCCTTCTCGAAGTCGGTAGCCAAGATTGTGGCGTAGTTTTTTGTGGCAATCGAGTCGAATACAAAATGTTGCAGTTGCAAAAAGTGAGTCGGTTGTACTTTGTCTGATCCTATAGGCAGTTTGATACGATTATTTTTTGTAATGAACCGAATTAGTTGTTTCATAATAATTTTTTCAAACGTCTAGCTGAGGCAAGAAAGCAAAGAAATAGGTCTATAGAAGAAACCAAGTTCATGGGATTATGTGGCTTGATTATTAGAATGACTGTACCAGTTTTCCAAGTATGAGGACAGCAGCCTTTCGCAAAGATACTGTTATAGAGGGATAGTAATCTCTGTTTGGCAATTAGAGGTAGATGTGAGAGTATCGAATAAGATATATTCGATGCCAGGTGTTTTGCTTTTAGCATGTAAGAGAGGATAGAGTCGTGTGTAGAAGTTCACGCAAGTGAGGAAAGTTCTCTGATCGCCATTCACTTGGGAGTGGCCAGAAACGATTCTTTTACATATGACTCAAGCAGCTCACGACTTCCGGTCTCTGACCAAGTATCCTCTGGGTAGCCTAAAAAAATCCGTTTGAAGGCGAGCTAAAGTGAGAAAGCGAAATATTCCCTACTTAGGGTTGTGCGCTGGGTTTGGGACCCGCCACTTAAAAACCGCCCCCAATGAAAAAGTTTGTCCGGTCCCTTAATTGGGAAGGTGCCGCTGCCCAGCTGGTTGATGTCCTCGTGAAAATAAAGGCTGACATCACCGCTGTCCAAGAAATGCGATGGACGGGACAAGGACAGAGACAAGTAGATCTTGTGGCATTTACTACAGTGGCCATATAAAGGAGCGCAAGTTTGGTGTTGGATTCGTGGTGGGAGAGAGACTCCGTCGCCGAGTACTATCATTCACTCCGGTGAATGAACGTCTAGCCACAATCCGCATCAAAGCGAGGTTCTTCAACATATCGCTGATTTGTGCCCACGCCCCGACGGAAGAGAAGGACGATGTGACCAAAGATGCCTTTTATGAGTGCTTGGGGCGCACTTATGAGAGATGCCCCCGCCTCGATGTCAAAATCGTGCTTGGCGACTTCAACGCCAGGGTGGGCAAAGAAGGTATATTTGGCACTACGGACGGTAAATTCAGCCTCCACGAGGAAACATTCCCAAATGGGTTGAGGCTGATCGACTTCGCCGGGGCCCGAAATATGGTTATCTGTAGTACTAGATTCCAGCATAAGAAGATACATCAAGCTACCTGGCAGTCTTTGGATCGAAAAACCACCAACCAAATCGATCATGTTGTGATAGACGGAAGACACGTCTCCAGTGTTTTAGATGTTCGTGCGCTCCGAGGTCCTAACATCGACTCGGACCACTATATTGTTGCAGCCAAAATTCGCACCTGACTCTGTGCAGCAAAAAACGCACGCCAACAAACACAAGGAAGGTTCGACGTCGAGAAGCTGCAATCACAACAGACAGCCGAACGTTTTTCTACTCGGCTTGCACTCCTGCTCTCTGAGAGCACTCGTCAACAACTCGGTATAAGGGAACTGTGGGACGGTATTTCAAACTCCTTACGTACAGCTGCAACCGAAATCATTGGTTTTCGGAAAGTGCAAAAGAACAGCTGGTACGACGAGTAGTGCCGTGTCGCAGCGGAGAGAAAACAGGCCGCCTACCTCGCAACGTTACGATCGACCACAACACGTGCGGGATGGGACAGATACCGAGAGTTGAAGAGGGAAGCGAGACGCATTTGTAGACAGAAAAAGAAAGAGGCCGAAATGCGTGAGTACGAAGAGCTTGATAAGCTGGCCGATAGGGGTAATGCTCGAAAATTCTACGAAAAGATGCGGCGACTTACAAAAGGTTTCAAGACCGGAGCATACACTTCTCCATCCTGCTGAATGGCAGTGAACGTATAACGCCAGGAGAAGGCGAACCCGATTCCCCAATCGATGACGATGGAGCAGACGTTCCATTGCCCGACCAGAATGAAGTTCGAATAGCAATCAGTCGCCTGAAGAACAACAAAGCGGCGGGAGCCGATGGATTGCCAGCAGAGCTATTCAAACACAGCGGCGAAGAGCTGGTAAGGAGCATGCATCAGCTTCTTTGTAAAATATGGTCTTACGAAAGCATGCCCAACGATTGGAATTTAAGTGTGCTATGCCCAATCCATGAAATAGGAGACCCAACAATCTGCGCCAACTACCGTGGGATTAGCCTCCTCAACATCGCATATAAGGTTCTGTCGAGAGTATTGTGTGAAAGATTACAGCCCACCGTCAACAAACTGATTCAACCTTATCAGTGTGGCTTTAGACCTGCCAAATCAAAAACCGACCAGATATTCACCATGCGCCAAATCTTGGAAAAGACCCGTGAAAAGAGAATCGACACACACCACCTCTTCGTCGATTTCAAAGCTGCTTTCGACAGCATGAAAAGGAGCTGCCTCTATGCCGCGATGTCTGAATTTGGTATCCCCGCAAAACTAATACGGCTTTGTAAACCGACGCTGAGCAACACTCAAAGCTCCGTCAGGATCGGGAAGGACCTCTCCGAGCCGTTCGATACCAAACGAGGTTTCAGACAAGGCGACTCCCTATCGTGTGGCTTTTTCAATCTGCTGCTGGAGAAAATTGTTCGTGCTGCAGAACTGAATCGAGCAGTGTACAGCTACTAGCGTATGCCGATGATATTGATATCATCGGCCTCAACACCCGCGCCGTTAGTTCTGCTTTCTCCAGACTTAACAAGGAAGCAACACAAATGGGTCTAGCAGTGAACGAAGGCAAGACGAAATATCTCCTGTCATCAAACAAACAGTCGTCGCACTCGCGACTTGGCTCCCACGTCACTGTTGACAGTCATAACTTTGAAGTTGTAGATAATTTCGTCTATCTTGGAACCAGTATAAACACCACCTACAATGTCAGCCTGGAAATCCAGCGCAGGATTACTCTTGCCAACAGGTGCTACTTCGGACTGAGTAGGCAATTGAGAAGCAAAAACCAAACTCTATAAGTCGCTCATAATTCCCGTCATGCTGTATGGTGCAGAGGCTTGGACAATGACAACAACCGATGAGTCGACGTTACGAGTTTTCGAGAGAAAGGTTCTGCGAAAGATTTATGTTCCTTTGCGCATTGGCCACGGCGAATATCGCATTCGATGGAACGATGAGCTGTACGAGATATACGACGACATTGACATAGTTCAGCGAATTAAAAGACAGCGCCTACGCTGGCTAGGTCACGTTGTCCGTATGGATGAAAACACTCCAGCTCTGAAAGTATTCGACGCAGTACCCGCCGCGGGTAGCAGAGGAAGAGGAAGACTTCCACTCCGTTGGAAAGACCAAGTGGAGAAGGACCTGGCTTCGCTTGGAATATCCAATTGGCACCACGTAGCGAAAAGATAAAACGAGTGGCGCGCTGTTGTTGACTCGGCTATAATCGCGTAAGCGGTGCCTACGCCAGTAAAGAAGAAGAAGATGTAAGAGAGCAGATTCCGGTTCACAGTGTGTTGCTTTATTGTCTAAGTGAATTGCTGGTAAGGAAAGGTTTATAGGAGCGTAGTACATGGAAAGCCATCGATGTTTCTCCTGGGTGCATTCTTCAGAAAAGTTGCCGTCAACTGAAATTTGAGACCAATGTTATGCAAAAGCTGCTCCAATATCTATGAAGTCGCTTAGAACTGTTATATGGGGGTGTGGGGTACTGGTTAGAAGTTTGATGTCATGCAAAATTTTTTTAGAGGTTGATGAATGGGAAATATGCGAGGTGAAAGTTTCAAAATTCTTTCTCTTCGCTGCCTCGGCCGCTCTTTTGAAGCGAGCATTAGAATTTTTGTGGTTTTTTATATTTGCATCGGTTATGGATTTCCTTTTAGTTTTCCAGTATTCAATTTTTTGGATGCGAAGGTCTTGAAGCTCCTTATTCCACCAAATGGGGGAGGCTTTGAAAATTTTTCTTTTGCTTTGGGGAAATGATTTGACGTCGGCCTTTTAGCTGCAATGCTCTCGACACAATTGGCGAAAACTCTAAATTTTTGTTTTAATTTCACCAAGGTTTTAGTGATTCCCGTAGAGAACTTCGGAAATTCTTAATTTTGGAATAATCATCAAATCTCGTGAGCTTTGCACACCTTCACCCAACTTTAAACAATTCAATTGTGCCCAATATGCCTTTGCAACTGAGGTTACTGCAGTTATTTCTTCTTTTGTTGAACCTTTGTTCATATCCACTTCCTCCGCATCTCAGTCCGCAGTTATAGTCATTAATCGGGCCTCAGCTTTTGAACAAAGCCTGCATTCAAAACGACAGGGCCGGCGGAGCTTTGGAGTTTCTCAATACATCGTGCCAACTGTCCTTCTGGGTTTCTGTATTGTAGAGGCCATTTTGATGCTGCGTGATCTGTCCTGACTTGAACGCGCCGGCAATAAAGGTTCCTATGAAAATGTTTCATGCACTTCACCAACAACAGTTATTCTCCCCGAGTTACACAATAATTTTTATCTGGCTTGCTTATTGTCGACTATAATACGCCGCCACTTTATCACGCCCGTCAATAGCTTGTGAAAGAACGGCTCCTTTTGCATACCCACTAGAATTCGTATCCAAAATACTTAACCACTTCCAAGTTCTTAAGATGTTCATCGAAACTTTTACCCAATATGATTATATCGTCAAGATATGTATATCAAAGTAGTCTTCCAGTGCAATCCTTTTGTTACGTGAACCATAAGTTTTTCAAATATAAAAGGAGAGTTGCATAATCCAAAGGGTATTCTGGTAAATTGTCATAGACCATCTTCAACGCTGAAAGCCGTCTTTTCTTTGTCTGGTCAAGTGTTGAGAACCATGTTGAGCCTTACAACGAGTCCAACGTTATCGATTCTAGATAGTGGATACCTGTCTTTCGAAGATTACGTCATTCAACCTTCTATAGTCCACACAGAACCTCATGCTATCATATTTATTCTTCACTACTCCCACAGGTGAACTCCATGGTCTCGCTGATAGTTCGATTACGCCTCTTTGGCTCATTGCACGCATGATCTGACATACAACTTCACGTTTTGCTAAAGAAACGTTTCGCGGAACCTGACGGATTTGTCTTGCATCACCTATGTCCATAAAATATTTTAAATATTTTGTTTTTTTCTGGTTTCGAATCATCTTTATCTGTAATGGTTGATTATTTCAAAAGGAATTGTTTATCCTTATAACGCGTTGCTCCAATTCCTTTTTGAGTTATGAAATGCTCAAATAGTATAACATCTGCTACATTTCATTCCAATTGTAACACATTTTTCGTAAAATCGTCTACCCTATAACTTATTCTTGAATTGGATCACTGGATTGTTAAATAAAGGTCCCAATTTAATAGCTATACACTTATCCAACAACTTAATGCTTCACTACTCATTTTAGAATTAACAACTTCTTACTTATGTCTCCTTTCTTCTTAACACGGCAGCACTCTAACCATTATATAAACCTACAAGTAACAAATCCTGTCATTTTCACCCATACATACACAGGCGAGAGGTCGTAGAATGACAGAAATTACTTTAAGAATGCAATAGAATGAGGGAAGACTCAGGGCAAAAGCCCAGGCAGTTCGTTACGGTTCCGTAAATATTCTACTACCAAAACGGCCAAATGTCTTAGAAAAGGCACTAGTGTGTTGCCGTGTTATGCTATCCAATTTATTATGTTGAGTACGTTTTTGTTAAATTTTCAAATGTATTTCGATTATCGATTAAATTTACATAGTTTTGATTAAAATTTTATTTATTGTATCAAAATATTGGTAAATGTTTTCTATCTTATTTGAAGAATGTATCTATTTTTGTTTAAATTATTACAAAGAGTTTTGTTTAGGATTGTATATTTTATATGTGTGAAATTAGGCCTCTTGTGGAACCTAAGACCCAAAAAATATTGCAAACGCGCTTATACTGCAACCTCTTTACTATTTTTAAATCCTTTTATTTAAATCTCTGTGCCGAAAAGTAAAATATTTTTGTATTATGTTTCTTAGTAATAGAAATTGAATTTATCACAACAATATATAAATACATCGTCTATCATATTAACCTTATAATCTGCTCATATGATTGCATGTATACGCATGTGCGCGTTCAGAAATTCAAATTATTATTTTATCACGCGCATTGATCTGCATGTTCATACATTCATGTGTACTTATATGTATGTGGTAAATGTACCACGGACCCAAACCAAACGTACTTAAGGACATTAAAATACGACCCTGTGACAATGACGCGACAGTGACATTACAACACTGGTAAAACGAAAGACAGAAATGAAACTAAAAGGAAGCACAGTTGATCACAACCTATGGTACAACACAGTTGACCGCAAACTATCGTAGAGGACAGTCGCCTATATAAACAATGTTAAACTAAGTGGATAATATGCATATAAGTGAAATGAATTTGAAATAAATAGACTTAAATTATATACGAACAAAGTGTATTTTATTTAAAAAGGAAAGACAGAGTGTTGGTGAAAGACGGTGTGTGTGAAAGAAGACACACCACAGAAATGGTGTCAGAAGTGGTATAAAAGACCACTACGTTGAATTAAAACCGATTGATCATTAAATCAAAGCCAATTCGCTAAAATCGGTATAAACGTTCTTTAAAACGAAAAAACAATTCAAACGGTGGCAAAAATTGTGTAAATATGTTTCTTTAAACATAAGTAGAAGGACAAGTGAAAGTAAAAACCGTTACGAGAAAACGGATTTTTGCAACGGGATAAGGCCTAACTATAATGTGAATAAGCTAGCTAAAGCCAGCTTAGGCCTATAGACAATCAGGCGACCGACGCCAACAGTTTAAAAATCCAGTTATCACGATAAGTGCGCAGGCAACAAGGCGGCGTCAACAGTTTTGTAGCAGAGAGTAACGGCCGTTCAGTTAGGTACAGAACGGAGCGAGACAGCGGGCAAAAGTTGCGTTGTGTGTGAGTGACGTCACACAGCAAGTGTGGTATTGTCGACAGCAGAGAGGCGTCGACTGCGGTAGCGCTGAGTGCGAGCGCATGCGAAATTGGCTACGTGAGAGAACGGTGAAGAGTATTCACAAGAGTTGACGGCTGCGTGGGAGATTCAAATCTGTGTTCATGTTGACGGCTGCGTTGGAGATTCAAATGCTGTGTGAATTGTGACGGCTGCGCGGGAGAACAAGAGAACGTTCGAAAATTGACGGCAGCGAGGGATGAAATTTGAACAATCGTAGCTGAAGCTGGTTGTAGCGTTAGAGCTAAGTATTTGTATATCGATAAATTTTGTATGTGTATTGATGAATTTTGCTTTAACTGATTAATTTTTGCGTTGAGAAATTACACTTTGGAAAATTTTAAATAAAATTAAAGTAAATGGAATAATTTTGAGAAAAGTTTTAAGAAAATTTGGATTGAATTAAATTAAAGCTACATATACCTTTGTTTACGGAGCAGCAAATTTTAAAATTTAATCAATTATTCTTCTTCTTTACTGGCGTAGACACCGCTTATGCGATTATAGCCGAGTCAACAACAGCGCGCCAGTCGTTTCTTCTCTTCGCTACGTGGCGCCAATTGGATATTCCAAGCGAAGCCAGGTCCCTCTCCACTTGGACCTTCCAACGGAGTGGAGGTCTTCCTCTTCCTCTGTTTCCCGCGGCGGGTACTGCGTCGAATACTTTCAGAGCTGGAGTGTTTTCATCCATCCGGACAACATGACCTAGCCAGCGTAGCCGCTGTCTTTTAATTCGCTGAACTATGTCAATGTCGTCGTATATCTCGTACAGCTCATCGTTCCATCGAATGCGATATTCGCCGTGGCCAACGCGCAAAGGAACATAAATCTTTCGCAGAACTTTTCTCTCGAAAACTCGCAACGTCGACTCATCGGTTGTTGTCATCGTCCAAGCCTCTGCACCATATAGCAGGACGGGTATAATGAGCGACTTATAGAGTTTGGTTTTAGTTCGTCGAGAGAGGACTTTACTTTTCAATTGCCTACTCAGTCCGAAGTAGCACCTGTTGGCAAGAGTAATCCTGCGTTGGATTTCCAGGCTGACATTGTTGGTGGTGTTAATGCTGGTTCCTAAATAGACGAAATTATCTACAACTTCAAAGTTATGACTGTCAACAGTGACGTGGGAGCCAAGTCGCGAGTGCGACGACTGTTTGTTTGATGACAGGAGATATTTCGTCTTGCCCTCGTTCACTGCCAGACCCATTTGAGTTGCTTCCTTGTTAAGTCTGGAGAAAGCAGAACTAACGGCGCGGGTGTTGAGGCCGATGATATCAATATCATCGGCATACGCCAGCAGCTGTACACTCTTGTAAAAGATTGTACCGGCTCGATTAATTTCTGCAGCTCGAATAATTTTCTCCAGCAGCAGATTGAAAAAGTCACACGATAGGGAGTCGCCTTGTCTGAAACCTCGTTTGGTATCGAACGGCTCGGAGAGGTCCTTCCCGATCCTGACGGAGCTTTGAGTGTTGCTCAGCGTCAGTTTACACAGCCGTATTAGTTTTGCGGGGATACCAAATTCAGACATCGCGGCATAAAGGCAGCTCCTTTTCGTGCTGTCGAAAGAAGCTTTGAAATCGACGAATAGGTGGTGAGTGTCGATTCTCCTTTCACGGGTCTTTTCCAAGATTTGGCGCATGGTGAATATCTGGTCGGTTGTTGATTTACCAGGTCTGAAGCCACACTGATAAGGTCCAATCAGTTTATTGACGGTGGGCTTTAATCTTTCACACAATACGCTCGACAGAACCTTATATGCGATGTTGAGGAGGCTAATCCCACGGTAGTTGGCGCAGATTGTTGGGTCTCCTATTTCATGGATTGGGCATAGCACACTTAAATTCCAATCGTTGGGCATACTTTCGTCCGACCATATTTTACAAAGAAGCTGATGCATGCACCTTATCAGCTCTTCGCCGCCGTGTTTGAATAGCTCGGCCGGCAATCCGTCGGCCCCTGCCGCTTTGTTGTTTTTCAGACGGGCAATTGCTATTCGAACTTCTTCATGGTCGGGCAATGGAACATCTGCTCCATCGTCATCGATTGGGGTATCGGGTTCGTTTTCTCCTGGTGTTGTGTGTTCACTGCCATTCAGCAGGCTGGAGAAGTGTTCCCTCCACAATTTAAGTATGCTCTGGGCATCGGTGGCTAGATCACCTTGGGGGGTTCTACAAGAGTATGCTCCGGTTTTGAAACCTTCTGTAAGCCGCCGCATCTTTTCGTAGAATTTTCGAGCATTACCCCTGTCGGCCAGCTTATCAAGCTCTTCGTACTCACGCATTTCGGCCTCTTTCTTTTTCTGTCTACAAATGCGTCTCGCTTCCCTCTTCAACTCTCGGTATCTATCCCATCCCGCACGTGTTGTAGTCGATCGTAACGTTGCGAGGTAGGCAGCCTGTTTTCTCTCCGCTGCGACACGGCACTCCTCGTCGTACCAGCTGTTCCTTTGCACTTTCCGAAAACCAATGGTTTCGGTTGCAGCTGTACGTAAGGAGTTTGAAATGCCGTTCCACAGTTCCCTTATACCGAGTTGTTGACGAGTGCTCTCAGAGAGCAGGAGTGCAAGCCGAGTAGAAAAACGTTCGGCTGTCTGTTGTGATTGCAGCTTCTCGACGTCGAACCTTCCTTGTGTTTGTTGGCGTGCGTTTTTTGCTGCACAGAGGCGGGTGCGAATTTTGGCTGCAACAATATAGTGGTCCGAGTCGATGTTAGGACCTCGGAGCGCACGCACATCTAAAACACTGGAGACGTGTCTTCCGTCTCTCACAACATGATCGATCTGGTTGGTGGTTTTTCGATCCGGAGACAGCCAGGTAGCTTGATGTATCTTCTTATGCTGGAATCTAGTACTACAGATAACCATATTTCGGCCTCAACCCATTTGGGGATGTTTCCTCGTGGAGGCTGAATTTACCGACCGTAGTGCCAAAGATACCTTCTTTGCCCACCCTGGCGTTGAAGTCGCCAAGCACGATTTTGACGTCGTGGCGGGGGCATCTCTCATAAGTGCGCTCCAAGCACTCATAAAAGGCATCTTTGGTCACATCGTCCTTCTCTTCCGTCGGGGCGTGGGCGCAAATCAGCGATATGTTGAAGAACCTCGCTTTGATGCGGATTGTGGCTAAACGTTCATTCTCCGGAGTGAATGATAGTACTCGGCGACGGAGTCTCTCTCCCACCACAAATCCAACACCAAACTTGCGCTCCTTTATATGGCCACTGTAGTAAATGTCACAAGGACCTACTCGTCTCTGTCCTTGTCCCGTCCATCGCATTTCTTGGACGGCGGTGATGTCAGCCTTTATCTTTACGAGGACATCTACCAGCTGGGCAGCGGCACCTTCCCAATTAAGGGATCGCACATTCCAGGTGCATGCCCTCAAATCATAGTCCTTATTTCGTTTGCCATGGTCGTCATCAAAAGGGGGGTCTCTCATCCGAGGCTGTTTGCGATTTTTCATTGGGGATGGTTTTTTACGTGGCGGGTCCCAAACCCAGCGCACAACCCTAAGTAGGGGAATATTTCGCCTTCTCACTTTAGCTCGCCTTCAAACGGATGTTCTTAGGCTACCCAGAAGATACTTGGTCAAAGACCGGAAGTCGTGAGCTGCTTGAGTCATATGTAAAAGAATCGTTTCTGGCCACTCCCAAGTGAATGGCGATCAGAGAACTTTCCTCACTTGCGTGAACTTCTACACATGACTCCATCCTCCATATACAATAATTTTTTACGGCTTTTGGAATATTTTTGTATTTAATAAATATTGTAAGACGAAATGGACCGTGACCAAATTTTAGGTTTGAATATACAGGAACTGAAAGAGAAATTGGGTGGGTTGGGATTAGCGACCACTGGACGAAACCCGACATTGCAGGACCGGTTACTAGAACACTTCGGCCTGAATGTGAGCGACAATGAAGACAGCGATGGTAACGATGCTGCAAGTCAACGTAGTGCTGTCCCGAGCGTGCAAAAAATTGAGCGATCAGTGTTTACCTTGCGAGATATTGAAGATTCGCTGACATCATTCTCCGGTTCAGGGCAACCAAGCATCGGGCAATGGCTGGAAGAGTTCGAGGAGAATGCAGAAGCGGTGAGCTGGAACGAGTTGCAGAAATTCATTTATGCAAAGCAGCTTTTGAAGGGTGCAGCAAAAATGTTTGTTCGAAGTCAGCGCGGTATCAACAGTTGGAGTTCACTGAAGCAGGCGTTAAAAGCTGAATTTGGAGTTGTTGTATCGGCAACAGAAATTCATAGCACACTACGAAATCGTCGCAAACGTCAAGGGGAAGATTTCATGGAATATCTCTATAGCTTGATGGAGATCGGCAAGTCGATAAACTTGGACGACACCAGCTTGATAGAGTTTTTCATTGAGGGGATTCCGGATTCCAAGGCGGGTAAAGCAAATTTGTACCAGGCTAAAACCGTAAAAGACCTAAAGGAGCAGGTGAAGGTTTATTAAAAAATCAAGGTTCCTGTTTCGAAATCGCAATTCGTCAACGCAAACAAAACGTCGTCTACGTCATCAAACATAGCTTCGTCGAGTTCAGGCGGTTCAGCGAAAAAATGCTACAATTGCGGAGATGAGTCACATTTTGTTAGAGATTGTCCACGCAAGAAGGTGAAATGTTTCAAATGCGGTGTAGAAGATCACCGAGCAACAGAGTGCTCTACAGTTGGAAAATTAGTTAAGAAGGAGAAAAACGCAAACATGATGAAGAGGAAAGCGGCAGTAAAGCCGAACAGGAGAAGTAGTTTAACGTTCAAGGACATTTGGTTGAATGGAGTATGTGTTTCGGCATTAATCGATACGGGTGCAGATGTATGTTTGATGCGATACGATACACTGTTGATGTTGAATTTGGACGTGAAGCTGACAAAGGAGAGAGTATGCTTGGTCGGAATTGGGGACAGTGAACTTACAACAATAGGTAGCTTCTCCATCCGCATTGAAGTTGATGGCATATGGTTGGAAATGAAATTCCATGTTGCCAAAGAGACTGATTTGAAGTATGCTCTAGTAATTGGGAACAATATTTTGAAGGATGTCGATCTGATTGTAACCGAGGATGGTGCGGAGTTCAGACAAAAGGAAGCAGGGAAACGACAACATAAGGTGCAACAACTGGCTGATAAGCATAGCGAGGAAAGCTCGGATGGTGCTGATGCTAAGGAGCATGCAGCCGAAGCCGTCGAGCTGGAGACTAAGGTCATGGGTGAGCACAAGGAGGTGCAAAAGACTGTGAGCCGGAACAGTGGTATGCAAAAGGTGGTGGCTATAGAGCACAGCGAGTGCGTGAGCGAGCGCGCTGCTGTGGCTGAGGAGCCACGTGAGCATACACCAATGTGGAAAGCTATGGAGAAGCTGTATAACGAGGGCGCAAGCAAGAGCGCCGTTATAGCAGGGAAATCAGTGGCAGTTGCGGGCGAAAATCGAGTTGTCCAGCTGATGAAGGAGTTCGGTGAATTATGTCTGGTCGGAAGCATAAACGAGAAGGCCGACGTTGAAGTGAACGTATCCCACCTACAAGTAGAACAGGCAGATGCGGTAAAAGAAATGGTTAGCGCATATACCCCTGTGAGAAATTTCGAGTCACCAGTCGAAATGAAGATTTTGTTGATCGACGATAATCCTGTGTTCGAGAGACCGAGGACGAGTGGACGAGCAAGTGGCGCAGTGGCTGGCAGAAGGGATCATTAAACCCAGTATTTCCAACTATGCGTCACCAGTAGTACTTGTATCCAAGAAGGATGGAAGAAAACGACTCTGCTGTGATTATCGACGACTGAATGAAAAGATAGTCCGAGATAATTTCCCTATGCCAATGATGGACGATGTCATCGAACGACTGAGTGGAGCAAACGTTTTTACAACATTGGACTTAAGAAATGGATTTTTCCATGTTCCAGTCCAGGCGGATTCGCAGAAATACACGTCGTTTGTAACATACAACGGGCAGTATGAGTTCCAATACGTGCCATTTGGAATCTCAAACTCGCCAGCAGTGTTCACCAGATTCGTTGTGGCTGTACTGAGAGAACTGATCCAAGATGGGACAGTGGTAGCCTACATGGATGACCTAATCCTATAATTCCTTCCAAGGACGAAGAAGAAGGTATCCTGAAGTTGGAGCGCGTTTTACTGACAACAGCATCAAAAGGGTTGCAGATTAAATGGAGTAAATGCCAATTTCTGGTACGAAGAGTCGAATTTCTCGGATATGTCATCGAAAACGGTTCAATAAAACCCTCTGAGGCGAAAACAATTGCTATAAAAGACTTTCCGATACCGCGAAATCGTACGGAAATGCAACGTTTCCTGGGACTGACGTCATATTTCAGAAGATTCGTTGAAGGTTATGCTGTAATTGCCAAACCACTCTCCGATCTACTGCGAAAGGACATAAAGTTCAGGATGGAAGAGGAGCATCTAGCAGCTTATCAACAGTTAAAAACAGCGTTAATGAATCCTCCGATTTTAAAGCTGTATAATCCAAAAGCAGTAACTGAAGTGCACACGGACGCTTGCATGTTTGGCTACGGAGCTGTGATGCTGCAGAAAGATAACGACGATCAAGATTTCCACCCGGTCCAATACATGAGTCGCAAGACTAAACCTGCAGAAGAGCGGTACCATTCGTACGAGCTAGAAGTGCTAGCGATTGTGGAATCGTTAAAGAAATGGCGAGTGTACCTGCTGGGCATGAAGTTTAAAATTGTCACTGACTGCAACGCATTCGCCATGACAATGAAGAAACGCGATGTGCCACTACGTGTATCCCGTTGGGCGATTTTCCTGCAAGACTTTGATTACGTAATCGAGCATAGAAAAGGAACCAGAATTCGACATGTCGACGCTTTGAGCCGTGTCTCGTGCTTGATGTTGGAAGACTCACTAAATCATCGACTCAAGAAGGCTCAACAAAGCGACGATTGGACGCGAGCCGTACGAAAAGTGTTGGAGAAGGATGACTATGAAGACTTCTACATAAAACACGATGTGTTGTATAAAGACCCGGATAAAGAGCTGATAGTCGTACCGTTGTCAATGGAAGATGAAATCATTAAGATAGCACATCGGCAAGGTCATTTTTCCATTAAGAAAACGCAAGACGCTGTCGAGAAATCATTCTTTATCCCGCAATTAAATTCGAAAGTGACAAAGATCGTGAAGAGCTGTATTGAGTGTATTGTCACTAATGCTAAGTCTGGAAGGAAGGAAGGATTGCTGAATCCTATCAACAAAGAGGACAAACCATTGGGAACTTTCCATCTTGATCATGTTGGTCCGATGGAAACAACAAATAAGTCATACAACTACATACTTGTTGTCATTGATGCTTTTTCGAAATTTATCCCACGAAAAACACTGGAGCAGAGGCGGTTGTAGAACGCCTGAAGAAGCAAGCTGCGATATTTGGTAATCCAAAGCGTGTAATCACCGATAGAGGCGCCGCATTCACATCAAATCTCTTCAAAGACTACTGTGAAGGCGAAGGTATCCAGCATCTACTAATAGCGACTGGAATTCCAAGAGGAAACGGCCAAGTGGAGCGGATTCACAAAATCGTAGTACCCATGGTGTCAAAACTATGCCACGAAACCCCGAGTAGCTGGTACAAACACGTCGATAGGGTGCAACAATTCATAAATAGCACTCCGCCTCGTAGTACCAAGACGACCCCATTCAAAATACTGACGGGCTTAGAGATGCGTGTTCCGGGTATTCCAGAACTACAGGAAATCCTAAATGAAGCCGCAATCGATGAACTTAATGCGGATCGAGATGCAGTGCGCCAACAAGCGAAGGAGAACATCATCGAAATTCAGCGGGAGAATCGGAATTGTTATAATTCACGCCGCCGAACAGCAACCAACTACGACATCGACGAACTGGTAGCCATTAAGCGTACCCAATATGGAACGGGCTTAAAGTTGAAGCCCAAATATTTCGGGCCGTACAGAATTGTGAAGAAGACGGAGCATGATCGCTACGAAGTGGTAAAAGTCGGGGACCACGAAGGCCCAAGACGCACCACGACTGTTGCCGAGTTCATGAAGAGGTGGAAACCTTCATTCGGGACGAATGAAGCCGCAGGACGGCCGAATGTGGAAAATGTACCACGGACCCAAACCAAACGCACTTACGGACCTTAAAATACGACCCTGCGACAATGACGCGACAATTACATTACAACACTGATAAAACCAAAGACAAAAATGAAGAACTAAAGCGAAGCACAGTTGATCACAACCTATGGTACAACACAGTTGACCGCAAACTATCGTAGAGGACAGTCGCCTATATAAACAATGTTAAACTAAGTGGATAATGTGCATATAAGTGAAATGAATTTGAAATAAATAGACTTAAATTATATACGAACAAAGTGTATTTTATTTAAAAAGGAAAGACAGAGTGTTAGTGAAAGACGGTGTGTGTGAAAGAAGACACACCACATGTATATATATTTGTATATGCTTCCGAACAAATAATGCACAAGCATACAAACATACATATGCGTACACATGTGAATATGTCACCAACAAAAAATTGAAGCATTGTTCTACAAAAACAACAATTGTCTAAATGGCAGAAGCATCACAAGTCAATATGGCAGCCGAAGCCCAAATGTAGTAAATTTTACAATAAAAACGATTTCATCCGTAAACGCTGACGCATATTCCACAAGCGACCTCGCTTCATTCATAAAACAGACGCCGTAACATTTCCCAGAGCATGCTTTTGCCTACAAGCGTCTTTTCGCGACGATGGCAAAAGCTAAAAGTCATAAATTGAACATCTTCTGGTGTTTGTTCTAAGAAAGAAATGAGAAAAGTGGCAACCTAGTTGTTGTCGATTTACAATATTTGTCAATTCTAAAATATTTTTCCGTGGCTCGTAAAAATCTGCGTCGATATGTATGCAAGCTCATAAAAAAAACATACATATATAAGTGGCAACCTAATTGTTGTCGATTTACAATATTTGTCAATTCTAAAATATTTTTCCGTTGGTCACAAAAATCTGCGTCGATATGTATGCAAGCTCATACAAAAACATACATATATACGCTGCCTTGTTGGCGAAGCTGTTCGAGCAGCAAGGGAAGCGGCGACAATCGGCGGTCATTCGTTTATTTTTTTCGGCACAGCTTGGATTTTCTACCAATGCTGTGACGCTCTGTCGTCCCGTCAGTGCTTCGACAGATTGACTCTTTGACAAAACGTCAGTTTCGGCCATTAGCATGCACTCCACTCTTTCATTTTAGCCCACACCAGCTGTAATCGCAGCATGTGACTAACTATGTTGTCGGGCCTTTCATCTGTTAGCATTTTTATGGTCTCTCTCTACACTGCATACCTCGTGCAGGAGAAGAAGATTTGCTCTGCGTTTTCTGAGGCATTTCCACAGAAAGAACAGTGTGTTTCGTCATCGTGGCCAAATTTGTGCAGGTATTCCCTGAAACAGCCATGGCCCGATAAGAACTGCGTTAAGTAGAAATCTGTTTCCCCATGTTGTCCAGGCTGGTACATTCTTAATAAGTCTATATGTCCATCTTCCTTTGTCTGCCGCATCCCATTGCTTTTGCCACTCCTCGAGACTTGTCTTCCTCTCGTTTTTGCGCCCGTGGGCCGTTAGGCGCCTATGCATGGCTTTTTTTTACACTAGATTCTTCTTAACTCAGAGGCCATTATATCCGGTGGCATAAGACCAGATATGAAAGCACTCGCCTCGTGCGACACCGTTCTAAACGCACAGGCAACTCTAAGGGCGCATAACCTGGACACAGATTTGGCCATATTGACACAAGTTTTTTGACGAAGGGCTGTCTCCCATATCGGAGCTGCGTACATAAGCATTAATTGGCTAACTTTAGCCAGCAGAGCTCTCCTACTTTGACTTGGGCCACTAATGTTTGCCATGATTCTCGAGAGGACCGCAATCACTTTAGCCGCCTTACCACAGGCTTTTTCAATGTGCGCCTTGAAATTGAGCATCGTATCGATCATAAAACCAAGGTACCTCAGTGAATTTTGCGTTACAACGTTATATCCATCAATGTTCAGGGTCACCGTTTCTAGCTTTTTCCTGCTCGTAATGAGCACTGCCTCGGTTTTTTCACCTGCAAGCTGCAGCTTGGTACTCGTAAGCCAGTCTTTAATTTTCGCCATGGTCTCATTGCATATGTTCTGTATTTGCAAGAGTTCTTTAGCTACGATTGTTTAGGCCAGTGCCCTAGTGAGTATATAACAAACCATTGCCAGTTAGCTGTTAATAAATTTCACTCAACTGGCAATGGTTTCGTTAAAAACTCCCGCTAGATTGGACTCAGTGGCTTAGCAAGCGATTCTGCTAGTCACCCTTTCTCACTTTTCAAAAGGATCGAAGCGAATAAAGACGTCGTCCACCGGCCATCATATCCAGCACCACCACTGTCACAAGCAAGGTAAAATTCAATAAAGAACCAACCTTTGTCTAATATAATATATATAACAGCATTTTTTTCTTGTTTCTTATTCTCAACGATCGACGCATCGTCCTCGAGTGACTCGTCGAGTTAGAGAATAATCATTGATCCTTCGAGCCGGATTATAACAACCATATTTTTCACACAAGTTTTTGACACTGCACACCAACGGACAACTAACACCGCACACCGGGATTCTTGTTGCACAAACACAAACGAGGCGCTGCACACCAACTGGTAAAGTAACACCGCACACCGGGATTCTTTTTGCACAAACACAAACGAGGCGCTGCACACCAACGGGTAAATTAACACCGCACACCGGGATTCTTTTTTAACATAAATACATTTTGGCGCTGCACACCAACTCAGGCAAATCAAAGGTACGTGATTGCTTTTAATAGCACTTTGATATAAATCGTTTACAAAAAAAAAAAAAAAAAAAAACAAGAAACAAAGTTGTTTTTAATCGCACTTTTTTCAATATTGGTGACATTTATAAGTCTTTTATATAAGAAAAGAGACAAAGTGACTGGTGATTTTAGTGTTTCCGTGAAATAATTGCAAA
Organism: Bactrocera zonata; assembly: GCA_037783105.1. NCBI lineage: Eukaryota > Metazoa > Arthropoda > Insecta > Diptera > Tephritidae > Bactrocera > Bactrocera zonata. Next base: position 634,609 of record JBAWJQ010006115.1, read on the forward strand.
AACAAAAAAAAAACCGTAAGTGCACGGTTACGTTTACCGGATTTTGTGCGGTAATACTTTTTTCATATACATATTTTTTCACAACTAATCACTTACGGCACTGACTTTTGATTTTTCTCAATTTTTTGATTTTGTGCGGTAATACTTTTTTCATATATTTTTTCACAACTAATCACTTACGGCACTGATTTTTGATTTTTCTCAACTTTTGGATTTTGTGCGGTAATACCTTTTTCATATATTTTTCACAACTAATCACTTAAGTTGATTTTTTATTTTCCTCAATTTGTTCACAAAATTTCTGATTTGTTTTTTTTTGGAAATATTATGTAATTTTTTCACTGAGACACTTCACTTTTTTCACTTTGAAACACTTTCTTTGTACAAACTGATTTTCGTTGGCGTATCTTGGGTGGCGAGCCATATAAAGTGTTGCATATACATACATACTTACGTACAATTACATATATATTCTCGTTTTGGTTGGCAGTGGTGTACTGCAACTCACATATATCAAATAAAGTACAATAAGCCAGATATATTGCGATATCGGCTACTATAGTTAAAAATTTTGTTTGTTAACATATATTCAATAAATCAAGTATTATTGACCAGCCAGATATATTGCGATATCGGCTACAACAATCAAAAAATTTTCTTTTTTCTATTTTCTCGTTTGGTTGGCAGTGGTGTGCTGCAAATAAAATTTTCTATCGTGGGGAGTTATTTTCAAAGCGATTCCCATATTCTTTAGGCCAAAGTCAGCTCAGTCTTGAGTATTACTCTATTCTTTTGAATTTTATTTTTGATTATATCAACAAACCATGGAAGCTTTCATGCGCTTAGTAGACTACGTTGACGAGTACGAGTCTGGATTCAGTGCCGCATCAAAGGACATCTCAAAAAACGCTCTTGTGACGCAACAAGACGAATTGAGAGAAATTTGGTGCAAAGCGAAAACTGCCCATGACGACCTCAACAGTAAAGGTCTTCAAAATATTATGCCCTCATAAAAAAGAAATTCAAGTTAAGTGGTCAATGCCACATACGTTGCATGGGGGCAATGAAGGATATGTCTGAGATCCTCTCAAACCCCAAAGACACAGAAAAATCTGCTGAGGTAGATAATAACCACTCCCTTCCGCCTTGCGATACTGATGTGTTTAAAGGGGACTACCTTTCATGGCCAACATTCCGAGATATGTTCACGGCCGTATACATCAAAAGCAATCGTCTTTCACCGGTTGAGAAAGTATACCACCTCAACAAAAAGACTCAAGGGGAGGCTAAGGTTATTGTGTCGAAATGCCCTTTTACAAATGATGGTTTTACAATGGCATGGAAGGGTTTGACGGACATGCACGAAAATGACCGAATACTAGTCGAAACCCAAGTCGACATACTGCTCGACTTACCGTCAATCGACAAAGAGTGTTCAAGCTCGATAAAATGGCTACAGCGGGAGATCAACAGCTGTATCTCCTACCTGACAGCCAATAAAGTGGACATTGGGAACTGGGACCCAATTATAATCCGCATTTGTTCTAAGAGACTGCCACAAGCAACATTGGCCCTGTGGGAACAGTCGGTAAAGAACAAAACAAAGACGTCAAAGTGGGAGGAATTGGACAACTTCCTCACGGATAGATACCGTGACTTAGAGGCAATAGAACGTGCCAAGAAATCGTCCAATTCTGCAAAGCCTGTCAGTGCACCCACACAAAATAAATACAACAACAATAGCCATCAGAACAGACTCGGCGCCTTCCAAATAAGCGTTGAGAAATCAACATGTCTGATGTGCAAAAGCGCAGATCACAAATTAAGATCTTGCCCCATGTTTCTTAACATGGCACCGGCGGACAGGATCAAGTTCGCTAAGCGCAACAAGGCAATTAATGCCTCGGCTTTGGGCATTTGGTGTCGCAATGCACCAGTGCATTCAACTGTAGCACGTGCCATGCGAGGCATCACTCACTACTACATGTGAGGACAGTGCAGCCTAGCAGCCAAAGAGGCTCATCTACGCCATCGGACGAGATTCCGTCTACGTCCAGGCAAGCGCAGCAGAGACGCAACTTCAACAAATCGAAAGGTGTTTAGTGCAGCAGTGTTCACTTCACCTTGCTCTTTTGCTTACCACTTGCTTACCACTTTGATTTCTTTAAATAAAACCCACTCGGTTAACTTATTAAAATAACTCCACTACGGTTTTAATGACAATTAAATGATTTACAATATTTGGTAGATGAGTTCAAAGGTTCTTTGCACAATATTGCCGGAACTACGGTAATTTTAATTATTCTTTAATATTAAATAAGATGTGCGGATATCGAAAGGCGCGAGGTCACAGCGGCGATGTGTAAGCGTTATCTATGGCGTAAGCTACGTTTGCAGATCGTAACGAGACTGAACTTGAACTTTTTTGTTGACCCCCTTTTCACCAGTGTGGTATGTGTTTGCGTGTGTGGATGTCCTCTCGCGTGTGGGTAGTGTTGGTGTGTGGGTCCTGTGGAATGTAGGTTCTGTGTGTGTGGTGTATTGATGGTGGTGGTGTATTCGTGTAGTGGCATTAGGAGGGGGCGGCTTATCTCATTTAGCCATCCCGGCCCCCCTAGGCGAATATTCAGCCTAGCAATCTTTGGAGTTGTTGGAGTGTGGCCACTACGTTGCTGAGTCCAGTAGCTGGGCGATGCTGTGGCGCTTTTAGACGACGCCTGGTTGGTGCAACGTGGTGCGAACGCCATTGATGGGGCGCAGGCCGGGCTGCAGTAGTTCGGCGTCGCACCGTCCGGTTTCCTTGCGTTGATCTACCCGTGCTTGGGGCAGCTGGCCGACCTACATCGCGTCGTGGGGTCCTGTGCAGCAGCGTATGATGTGGTCTGCCACACGTGTGGCATAAATCGGCTGAGACACACTCCTGCGTCCCATGCGTGTGCGACAGGCAGTTGAGGCAGTGCTCATGTGCCTGGGCCACACGCTGTCGTTGGGTTGGTGTTAGCTCCTTAAAGAGCCCACAGTGTTGGAGTCGATGTTTCCGGCGACATAGCGGGCATCGAATGCGACGCGGCTCGACTTGAGCGGATGGCGCTGATGGGGCTGCTCGTGAACCACTACCAGAAGCAGCAGTCGATACTGTCGCATTGGTTGAGCGGGGCGGAGGAGTAGGCCCAATACGTGGTCCGTTGGTGGCTGACCGAACAGTTGGTGTTGTAGGCATGTCCACGTCCATCTTGAACTCTGTAAGAAATTGTATTTGAATATACATGGTAGTATATAAATAGTATATATGCTTGTGCCACGTTAGGTGGCATGACTGGGTCGTCGGGTTGACCGACCATTTTTTTTTGTAATTTTTATTGTTATTGTTAACGGTTGGTTGCGGGTTGCGATTTTATTGATTTATTGGCATTTGCGTTACGGCATTATGTTCGGATTGTTTAGTATCGGTTTTTCGTTATTATCCGCGGTTGGTAGAAAGCATAATTTAACCAGCGGTCTGGTGAGTATTCCGCTTTGAGTACGGAGATCAACGACGCGGATGTGACCGTCTGAGCCATAATGGAGCTTTTCTATACGGCCAAGTCGCCACTCGGTAGGTGGGAGACAATCGTCGTTAATAAGTACACAATCTCCAAGCTTTGGCGCATTTTCTGATGTTTTCCATCGATACCTCTTGTGGAGGTCCTTTAAATAGTCTTCTTTCCATCTGCGACTGAAATTATGATGGAGAATTTTAATTCTTTCCCATCGATTTAATAAGGATAGCGACTCCACGCCTGGCTCAGGAGTGGCCAGAATGGGTGCTCCTTTGAGAAAGTGCCCTGGTGTTAGGGCTGTGAGATCTGAGGGATCTTGCGAGAGTGTTGTTAGTGGCCGTGAATTGAGAACGGCTTCAATGCGGATTAATAGTGTTGTAAATTCTTCGTAATTAAATTTGTAGTTTCCAGCTACCTTTTTTAAGTGGGATTTGAAGCTTTTTACAGCTGATTCCCATAAACCACCCATATGAGGAGCTCTTGGGGGGATGAATTGCCAATTAATGCCTTGGGGGCGTACTTTTGTACAATCTCAGGGGAGACTTGTTTAATGAAGTCCACAAACTGTTTTTCTGTGGCTCTTTGAGCTCCGATAAAGGTTTTTCCATTGTCGCTCATAAGTTTGGACGGAAAACCGCGTCGTCCGACGAAGCGAGCAAATGCCGCGAGAAAAGCCTCTTTTGTCAGATTAGTACATAGCTCGAGGTGCACTGCTTTTGTCGTGAAACAGACAAAGACAGCCACGTAGCCTTTCATTAGGGTAGGAGACCTTAGCATGGATGCCTTTATCTGAAAAGGCCCAGCAAAATCAACACCTGTGATAGTGAAAGGCAGAGCGAAGTTGCAGCGTTCCGGTGGAAGTGCGGCCATAATCTGCGTCCTCATCTTCTGTTTATGCATAGTGCAGATCTTGCACATGAAAATGCACTTTTTTATTTGAGGCTTAAGTCGAGGAATATAAAACTCTTGGCGGATTATATATTGCATTAGGCGATGTTCCGCGTGCAACATTAGTATATGTATATACTTGAGTAACAATGTTGCAAGTCGAGACTTCTCTGGTATTATTAGAGGATGGCGTTCGTTATATGTCAGGCTTGAGTTAGCAAGCCGACCATTAGCACGAAGCAGACCTTTCGTATCCAGAAATGGATTTAGTACTAAGAGTGAGCTCTTTTTGTCAATCGGCTTCGATTCTCTTAGTAGTGACACCTCGCAGCTGAAGTGGCGCGACTGAGTATAAGTGATAAGAGCGACCTTTGCCTTTTCTAGGTCTAGGTGCGTCAATGTATCGCCTTGGGTATATACTGTGCGTATTCCCTTAATTCTAAGTTTGAGTCGCTCTATGAAGTTGAGCATATAAGCGATTACCCTGAGGGCTCGAGGGTATGATGAAAATCGCTCAAGGATGTCAGTATCATCCAATGCCGTGTGAAAGGAGTCGATTTTCCGACTTTCGGGGGCAATTATATTGCGTATGGGCGATCGTGGCCAAGAATCTGGGGATTCTATTAACCATCGAGGGCCATTCCACCAAAGAGTGGTGGTTGCAAGGTGCAGAGGCTTGCACCCCTTGTACCTAGGTCAGCAGGATTGTCAGCACTGGCCACGTGTCGCCAAGTGGCTGATCCCACTAGGTCAAGGATTTGAGACGTTCGATTGGAAATATACGTCTTCCATGTATGTGGAGGTTTTTCTAACCAGGCTAATACAATTTCGGAATCAGACCAGAGATACAATTTATATTTGGTCATATTTAGATGCGTTTGCACCATGGATACTAGTTTGGCTAGTAGTAGCGCACCACATAGTTCCAGTCGTGGCAGACTTATTGTTTTTAGCGGAGCCACCTTTGCTTTGGCTACCAGTAGGTGACTGGTGGTCGCTGTGTCAGATTGTGTGCGCACATAGATGGTGGCACAATATGCCTTTTCAGAGGCATCACAGAAGCCATGTAGTTCGACTTTGTGCTCTGGGGCATAATTTATCCATCGTGGGATTTGTATCTGTGAGATATCATTCAGATTGCCCGCGAACTGGGACCACTTTTCTAAACGAAGTGGTTTCACTTGTTCATCCCAGTCAGTTCCGTCTAGCCACAATTCTTGTATTAGAATTTTTGCTTGTATCATAATTGGCGAAAGCCATCCTGCGGGGTCGAAAAGTTTTGCCATCGAGGATAATATTTGCCTCTTTGTTACAGCTGATAGTGCGGATATTGACTCATTAGTGTATGAAAACTGGTCAGATATCGCATTCCATTGTATCCCCAAAGTTTTTGTTGTGCTTTCCTTTTCGAATTTAAGGAAATTAGTGTCTAAAAGATTTTCTTTAGGTATGTCTTTTAAAATATTAGGGTGGTTCGCCGTTATCTTTTTCAACGGAAACCCTGCTGTATTGAGCGCTTGTGTCACTTGTGCTAGTGACTCGTATGCTTGTGGAAGATTGTGGCTTCCGGACAGAATGTCGTCTACATACGTTTGTGTTTTCAACACTTGTGTTGCCAGAGGAAATTCTGACTTTGTGTCTTCTGCCAGCTCGTGGAGTGTACGAATGGCGAGGTATGGGGCACAGTTTACGCCAAAGGTAACTGTTTTTAATTTAAAGTCGCGTAGTGGACTATTGGGAGATTTTCGGAAAATAATTCGCTGAAAATCTTGATCATCATCATGTACGACTATTTGTCGATACATTTTCTCAACATCCCCATTGAAAGCGTATTTGTATATACGCCAATTTAGTATGAGAAGCATTAAATCTGGCTGAAGCGTGGGTCCCGTAAATAAAATGTCATTTAGGGAATTCCCCGAACTTGATGATTTTGATGCATTAAAGACAACTCTTACCTTTGTGGTTTTTTTGTCTGGCTTTATTACTGCATGATGTGGCAGGTAAAAAGAATTGTATTTACTTTTTATAATTTTTTCGCCAGGGCTGACTTCCTCCATGTGGTTTAAATGGAGGTATTCTTCTAAAACCCTATCGTATTCTGGTTTTAGCTCGCCTTTTTTTAGTAGGTTTTTTTCCATACTTAAAAACTGTTGGATAGCAGAGGTACGAGAATGACCTAAGGCGAGTGTGTGGGGAAATTCTGGCTTTAGTGGTAGTCGTACGACGTACCGGCCATTATCTAATCGAGTAGTTGTGGATTTGTAAAAATCCTCACAATATCGATCTTCTGGGGTTGTGATTGATATGGGGGGGAGTTCTTCTAACTCCCAAAACTTCCTGAGTTGTGTATTGAGGTATTCGTTTGAGATTTCCTCAACTTGAGTTGTCATTGTTGTGACTGGTTCCGCAACTAGTCCGCTTAGGACCCATCCGAAAATGGTATTTTGCGCCAGAAGTGTTTTTGTAATTTTCTCAACACCTTCGAGAATAATTTGAGGTATGAGATCGCTACCTAATAGAATATCTATTTGAGCGGGAGTGTTGCAGTTGGGGTCTGCTAACTTAAGGTGTGAAACCTTTTGCCAATGCTTGCTATTTATATGATAGCTTGGAAGCATGTTTGTTAGTTGCGGTAAGACAATAGCTTCTGCTTGAATGCGCTTATCCGCTTGGGGGAAATAAGGGTAATGGGGCAGATTTTGTTTGAGTTTTGTACTACTCTTCCGCCCATTCCCGTAATTTCAAAATTAGCTAGTTTTGTTGGCAGTTGTAGCCTACTTTGTGCCCTTGACGCTATAAAAGATCGTTGAGATCCTTGGTCTATTAAGGCCCTAAGTTTAAACAGTTCTCCTCGGTGCTCGATGGAGACCACTGCTGTGGGTAATAATACACTGCTTTGGTTTTCGCTGTGTAGCGTTTGAGTTTTTAAAGCCTTTGAGCAGCATGGTGCTTCTTGGCAATTTTCTGAATTTTGTAAGTCGGGATTTGCTGTTGCAACTAATCCCGTAGCTCTTTTAACATTAGCGTTGTTTTGAGCTAAGCTGGAAAAATTTGTAATGTGAAGCATTGAGCTATGTCGTTTATGGCAATAAACGCAATTAAATTTGCTTTCACAATCTTTGAGCGCATGCGCATGAGACAAACAATTAGTACAAAGTTTTTTTGTTCTTACGAAATTGTTTCTTTCGTTAATGTTTAGTTTTTTAAATTTCTCGCAAGATTTCAGCCTGTGCCCTCCTTTACACAGTTCGCATGACGTATGTTTATTTTGTTCGGAGGTGAACGCTTGTGTTTTGAAAAAACTACGATTTAAGTTGTTGTTGTTACTCGCTTGGGGCCTACTGAAGCTTCGATTTAGGTCATGTTGAACGTTTTTAGTTCTGACCATTTTTTTATCTACCCTTTCTGCAATTTCGTATTGGGTAGTTAAGAAATCGTTCATTTGTTGCCACGTTGGGCACTTTCTTCGTGATGAGAGCGATTGCTCCCACAAAAGTAACGATTTTTCTGGTAATGCGGATGTGCATATATTTACCAGAATGGGGTCCCAATTGTCTGTGGGAATATTCTGTGTCGCTAGAACCGACAAGCAGTTAGAAACAGTGGATTGAAGTTTTATAAATTCTTCACTTGTTTCTTTTTGAATTTTTGGTAAATTCATCAATGTTGTGACTTGTTTGTCTACTAATATCCTTTCGTTCTCGTAACGAGCTTTTAGGGCTTCCCAAGCATAATTGAAATTTTCGTCATTAAGAGCGAACTGTTTGACTAATACCCCTGCTTGACCTTTTGTTTTGTATCGGAGGTGATACAATTTTTGCGCTTGAGATAATTTAGGATGGTTTATGTACACGGCCGTAAACATGTCCCGGAAGGACGGCCATTGTTCATAACCTCCATGAAATATTTCTGTATCGCAAGCTGGCACTTTAAGGTGAATGCCGGAACTCGCCTCTTGGCTTTGAATTGGAGGCAGCTCTACTCTCGGTTGTGGAGTAGGTGCAATTGCTTTTATTAATCTCAATTGGTCGGAGATCATAGCTCTCGTTTCCTCGTACTGGTCTAAGCAGTTTTCGTATTTGGAGCAAGCCGAGGATTTAAAATTTTCCGGAAGATCTGATTCGTCAGATTCTAGAATTGCGTCATACGCAGCTTGGAGACGTGTCCAGAAATTGCCTAGATTTTCTTTTTTGATTTCTAGTACCGATTCAGAATTGTCCTGAATCGGTGAAGATGAAAATCGAGTGCAGTATCGAATTAAACTGTCACTCTCAGCAATAAACTTAGTATATGAAATGTCTTTAATTTTTTTTTGCTTTGTAGCACCTTGCTTTGAGCGTGTAGCTTCAGCGGGTGTACATGGGCTCTTTTCTTCAGAAATCATTTTTTGTACTTTTAGATATTGAATCGATTTAGATTCCTTAGAATCTCCGTTCATTTAGATAATAGGTAAAAATTGAAAATGTGAGACAGAAAAAACTTCTCTCAGTGTATTATGGTAGCAATAGATACGTTTGAATCTTTAAGATACGCGGTTTGTATGTTGGTTGTATACACCAGTATCTAATAACGAACGCGTATTTTGTTTTCTTTATTATGATCTTATATTTTTGTTGTATACGCAAGGTAAGAACCAACGAACGAGTGTTTCGTTTTTCTTATTATAATATTGTATTATTGTTGTATCGGCAAGGTAGGAACCAACGAACGAGTGTTTCGTTTTCCTTATTCCTAATAGTTGCTATTAATTTGTTTTGCTTTCTTTTTGTTTTATTTATTTATTCGTCCTCCTAATAGTTGCTATTAGTCTGTTCTTTCTTTCTTTCTACTTTATTTATTGATTTGCACTCGTTAGTTTATACTTGCGTATACGAGCGATAATAAAGAACGAGAAAAGGGTTAATGACCTTTGTATATAAAGATTTTTTCCGTTTGCAATCCTGCTTGCTTGTGCTTTAGCAAGAACAAGAGGTATTGCTTGAAATATGCCGATTTGGCCTTTGGATATATGTATGTATGTGAAAACAATTAGAAATATCAAAACGTATGTAAAGTATGTGCTGGTTTTGTCTTTTATTATTATTATTTTTTTTTTTGTTTTTGATTTGACCGTATATTTTCTTGAGGTTAAATTGAAATATTTATAATTGCAATTAGCGCTCTGTTTAACTTTATTAAATTTTCAAATTAATTCCCGGAAGTTGAAAATAGTTTTAGTTTAAACGTAGGAAATACAGTCAAAGGCAAATTGTATGCCGTATGTCTGTATGTAAGATTTTACAGTACGAATGATGCGGGGGAAGAAAATTAGTGAGATGCAGGTATGCACTCTAAGTACACATTGGAATAAGTGCAATTTGTAGAAATTGTTTTATTATAATATTTATACATACATAAGTGTGTATGTTATTTTACAACATTGGTTGGTACTTATATGTCGATATATGTACAATTAAATATAAAATATGAATATAAGTAGTTGCATATATGTATGTTGTATTTTATTATTTTTATTTTTCCTTTTACTGATCGAATTTGTCCAAGCTTAGTAAGTGTTGCGCAATCCTGCTTATACTTTTGGAGTATAAGGGGTATTGCCGGAAAATGGGGTCAAGTGTATACTTGAAATTTTTTTTTTTTTTTAATTTGTGTGTTTGGATACACAAGGGTAAGCGTATAGGACCTTTTTCTTTAGATATGTATGCCAGTATATATATAATTATATATTATACTATATACTGTTCATACATATATTGTATGTACATATGTAGTGTACCAAACTGTTTTCGGTTTCCCGGAAATCAACCGTAAGTTCAAACAGTTTGGTAGCAACCGTTTTATTAAAGTATACAGTTGTTAGAAAAATGAACTGTAACTTTCAACATACATATATGCTAATAAATAAAAATGTTATACGAATAAAAGGAGTCGATACACTCACTTTGTGCCGCTTCAAGGGTATTTGAGGGCTTTAGTATTCGGTTAAATGGGGGGGGGGGGTGTTTCCTTTTGTCGCTGTGTCCCAGTTGTTTCCTGCTGCTGCTGATGTGATTTTATTAGGGTGGACCACGGTATCCCTTTCCTGGTGCTCTTCTTATTGTTGTTTTGCTCGTACTTATGTAGATGTCTTGTATATTTTTAATATATTTTACTTCACCAATTATTAATTTTATTATTTCTATATATTTTCGTTTTTTTTTTTGAAATTTATTGCACTGTTTAATGTCACTGTTTTTGTTTTTTTTTTTTGTAAAAGCTTCGCGCCCGTTTTAAAGTTAAATTAATTTTCGCGCCCGGTTTTTTTGTTTTTTTTTTTTTTGTTTTTAGTTGTTCAGCACAGTATTGTATTTTTGTTTATATGTATATTTATATATTTATATGTCTCACTCTTATATATTTATATTTGATTTTGATAAAAATTATTATTAGTTTTTTTTTTTTTTTTTTGGATTTTGATGTGACACTAGGGAGCCGTTTTGTGCTTTCCGTTTCAACTGTTTTTTTTTTTTTGTATGTAAGTATGTATGTAGTTGTCACACTTCGATTTCACTTGCAATATATTTTTTTTTTTTTTATATATGTAAATTGCACTAGATTTTTGTATATGTGTATGTATGTATATGTCACCTTTGTGCACGAATTTTTGTAAGTTTTTTTTTTTTTCCAATAGTGCCGTTCTTTGCGGCTCGAAGGACCAATGTTTAGTGCAGCAGTGTTCACTTCACCTTGCTCTTTTGCTTACCACTTGCTTACCACTTTGATTTCTTTAAATAAAACCCACTCGGTTAACTTATTAAAATAACTCCACTACGGTTTTAATGACAATTAAATGATTTACAATATTTGGTAGATGAGTTCAAAGGTTCTTTGCACAATATTGCCGGAACTACGGTAATTTTAATTATTCTTTAATATTAAATAAGATGTGCGGATATCGAAAGGCGCGAGGTCACAGCGGCGATGTGTAAGCGTTATCTATGGCGTAAGCTACGTTTGCAGATCGTAACGAGACTGAACTTGAACTTTTTTGTTGACCCCCTTTTCACCAGTGTGGTATGTGTTTGCGTGTGTGGATGTCCTCTCGCGTGTGGGTAGTGTTGGTGTGTGGGTCCTGTGGAATGTAGGTTCTGTGTGTGTGGTGTATTGATGGTGGTGGTGTATTCGTGTAGTGGCATTAGGAGGGGGCGGCTTATCTCATTTAGCCAAAAGGCAAGCCGACGACTCAGGTACAGTCGTGCTTCGCTAACAGCGATAAAGGTGTCTTGTTAGGAACGGCACAAATAAACTCCAATTACAGCGGCGTTACTTATGCCGCAAGAGCACTCATCGCCTCCGGGTCAGAGTGCTCTTTCATCACAGAAAGGCTGAAGCGCAGAATCAACTTGCCAGTTAGGAAGATAAATGCCCAGGTGTCAGGCATCAACAACACCGTATCTGCGCAAGTAAAGGAAGCATGTTATGTCGAGTTGCGGTCACCAATTGACCCACTTATATCGATCACAACGAACATGATGGTTCTGCCGAAATTAACGGGGAACTTGCCGACTTGCCATATTAGCGCACTAACTCGGCAGGCTTTCCCAAATCTCACGTTGGCGGAAAAGAGGTTCTTCATCAATGAACCCGTGGACGTCATACTCGGTGGTGACGTCTATCCCCAGATTATGCTTGATGGCATACGCAAGAACGTACTGGGATCACTTCTTGCGCAAGAGACTGTGTTCGGTTGGATAGTCACGGGGCGTGCTAATTCAATTAAGCCAACCAACACTAGCGTCTCGTATTATAACGAAATATCGCTGGAAAAGCGGTTAGCTTCGTTCTGGGAGTTGGAAGAGATGTTCAAGGAAAGGAAGTTAAGCGAGGAGGACAGGTATTGTGAAGAGCTCTATAAAAAGACAACAAAGCGAAATGAAGACGGGAAGTACGTTGCATCGCTACCATTCAGGAAAGACTATCCGGTCAACATTAGTCTAGGTAGTTCCTTAAAGATTGCGTACTCCCAGTTTTATCGCAATGAAACTCGGTTGTCAAGAGATGAAAACCTGCAAAAAGAATACAACAGAGTGTTAAATGAATATGTTGAGCCAGGTCATATGAAAAAGATACATACCAATCAAATGGCCGACTCTAGTAACAACTATTACCTGCCTCACCACGCCGCAAAGAAGGAAGAGAGCACATCGACAAAGGTGCGTGTGGTGTTCAATACATCGCAAGCAACTTCAAACGGCACTTCGCTGAATGACATCTTTCTCTCCGGTCCAGTTCTTCAGGCAGATCTGACCATCTTAATTCTGCGATGGCGATTATTTAAATATGTCTTCAATAGCGATATTGAGAAGATGTATCGCCAAATCCTGTTGAAGGCTGATCAAACGAAGTACCAGCGAATCGTTTTCCGCAACCGTCCGACCGACAAACCAATATTTTTGAATTGAAGACGGTACGTTCGGAATCAACCGCGCTCCTTATCTGGCAATAAGGACATTACTTCAATTAGCTGACGACGTTGAAAGCTCACTACCAGTAGCCTCAAACATACTCAGGAAGTGCATGTATGTTGATGATGTCTTAGCAGGTGGACACTCTGTAGAGGCTGCAATTATATCTAGAGATGAGATAAGAACAGCATTGGAGTCGGCAGGTTTTCCATTAAGAAAATGGACAGCCAACTGTGGAAAAATTTTACAAGGCCTTCCAAAAGACCACTTGCTCAACAAGGAGTTTTTAGACTTCGAAGACACAAGTGATGTCAAAGCTCTTGGGATAAGGTGGAATGCACATACTGACTTCTTCTATTTTAAAACAAAACCAGTACTCAGCCCAGAATCCTATACAAAGAGAGCTATCCTCTTAGACATCGCCAAACTGTTTGACCCACTAGGATGGCTAGCACCGATAATAGTAATAGCCAAAATGATAATACAACACATTTGGTTAGAAGGAACACAATGGGACGAGGTTGTATCTCCTACCACATTGGATCGTTGGCACACATTCATGGATAACCAAAGGTACATAAACAACATTAAAATTCCACGATGGGTTCACTTCTCGCCAACGGACGATGTGTCCATTCATGGTTTCTGCGATGCGCCAGAGAAACCATACGCAGCAACTGTCTACCTGCGCGTAAAGACAAGCAACGAAGTTTTCGTCAGCCTACTATTGGCAAAAACCAGAGTAGCGCTTGTCAAAACTGTATCTTTACCGCGTCTGGAAGTGTGCGGCGCCGTATTACTGGCCGAAACAGTTGAATCTGTCATCAGCAACCTGGAGTTGACTCATCTTAAACTTAAACTATGGACGGATTCGACCATCGTTCTCGCATGGATTCGCAAGTCACCATGTTCATGGTCAACGTTTGTATCCCATCGAGTGACAAAAATAATAGAAAAGGTCGGCAACGCAAATTGGAATCATGTCGAGTCAGGATCTAACCCTGCAGACTTAGCCAGTCGGGGACTTATGGCACAGGATTTGGTGGAAAACACCTTGTGGTGGCAGGGACCTTCTTGGCTGCAAGAAGATCAATCCAAATGGCCATTAGAACAAAACCACTACGAGACGACAATAGAGGAAAAACAGGTACGTGTACATGCTTGTACAACAATACAGGGGAATTCTAACGACATTCTTGACCGTTTTTCTAGTTTGCCGAGAGCTTTGAGAGTGTTATCATACGTTATGAGATTCTCTCGAAGAACTCATCCAAACACAAAGGCTTCTTTTCAACAAAAGTCTTGCTTAATTTCATCCGAAGAAATTAAAGCAACGACAAGACGTTTGATAATAAATACGCAGAAGCAGAAATATTGTCAAGAGTATGGTTGTTTGAAATCCGGTAAGCCCATTGATGCGAAAAGTGAAATCCTCTCTCTTAATCCATTCCTCGATAAAGATGAAGTGATGAGAACTGGTGGCCGTCTCGGTGCGTCTCTCGATTTGTCATACAATGAGCGCCATCCAATTATCCTTCCATACAACTGCGTATTGTCTCGTCTAATAATCCAGTTTATTCATCAAGTCTCTTTGCATGGAGAAAATCAGCTGATGTTACGGCTATCGCGGGCTCAGTATTGGATTCCAAGGGTGAAAAACTTGATTCGATCCATTATCCATAACTGCAAGACGTGCACGATCTTCAAAAAACGTGCTCAGACGCAACTTATGGGTGCACTTCCGTCCGAACGATCCACATTTTCACGCGCCGTTACGAATACGGGGGTAGATTTCGCGGGTCCGTTCGAAATAAAAAGCTACCGTGGAAGAGGATGCCGTGTATCTAAAGAGTATGTCTGTCTGTTTGTCTGTTTTACAACAAGGGCCATCCACCTGGAGGCCACTACCGACTTACCAACATAATCATTTTTAGCAGCCCTCTCTAGATTCGTTTCAAGAAGAGGTTGCCCCAAGAATATTTATTCGGACAATGGTACAAACTTCGTTGGAGCATCGAGATCCCAAAGGTCCGAACTTAAAGCCTTCATAGCCGAAGCTCGCAACAATGCTATCTCAAGGTAAAGCCACCAAGCTCTTACATGGCATTTCATACCTGCTGCTGCTCCTCATATGGGCGGACTTTGGGAAGCAGGTGTGAAAAGCTTTAAGAGTCATTTTCGCAAGATTGCGTCTGGGCACAAATACACTCTTGAAGAGTTTAACACACTCTTATGCCGAATTGAGTCTTGCCTTAATTCGCGACCATTAAGCCCAGCCTCAAACGAACCTACTGATTTGGAGCCACTTACTCCAGGATATTTTTTGGTCGGAGGACATCTGATGGCCCCACCAGAACCGGATATAAATGAAAACAGTGCCTCTATCGTAAATAGATGACAAAAGCTTAAGGCCTTACATCAATCCTTCTGCAAAAGTTAAAAGCATTAAGTGGAAACATCCAAAAACAATTTAAAGACAGGTGAGTTTGTCGTCATCAAGGAAGACAATTTGTCACCGAACGAGTGGAGATTGGGTAGGATTGTTAATATACACCCAGGCGCTGATACCCGAGTGCGAGTAGTTGACATCATCACTGAAAAAGGCCAAATTACAAGACCGCTTGCCAAATTGGTCTTACTACCACCCTACAAGGAGGAAAACGTGGATGCACACCCTACTCAACGCAACTGTTCCTTAGCCAGATCGGAAGCCTAGCTTTCCGATACACTTACTAAATACGATACAAATATTGCAAATTCCACCACTGTAGAAAATCTTCAAAAAAAAACAGCATTTTGTAAATAATAAAATATATGACAATAGAACAACTTGTCACTCACCCGCTTATGGTAATTGTATTTACCTCGATGGCAGCATCACCAGATTTGATGAATTTGGGGTTCTCTTCGGTGGTCTTGCCGGAACGACGATCAATCTTTTCTTTGATTTCAGCAAATTTTCGATATTAAATTTTATGTTTCTATTACAATTGTTAACGAACAAACATTGCGATTATTATTTTTTGAAATTGTGGTTTGAAATAGTGTGGTTAGAATGAATGGCAAACAAGCAATCATTCAGTGGTGGATCTAGTTATTTAACGCGATTTTAACAATCCGCATATTTTCGTATCACTTTCACAAACGCACACACGGAAAACTAAATTTGAACAAAACAGCTCACAATTCGTTATGCTAATGTTTTGCAAAAGCTTTACAATTGTTCACATATTTGAAATTTTCTTTGATAATAGCAAAATAACCGGAGCCTATGTAAACGCTCAAGTAGTATCTTAATCGGTTTTTTTATAAAATCACATTTTATTGGTTTTTGTTTAATGTACAAAGTGTGTATTCAAAGATATAAGTGCAAATAATTCAGCTTGGAACGAAATTGATTCAAAAAAGCTTTAGTTACAATAAATCTGCCACTATTGGTGCTTAGTGTATACAATTCAAAGCATTGAAGTACAAGCGGAGGTAAATTTATCTCTGGTACAACATATTATGACACTTACAGTGCTGCATTTAGATAGTGCTTATTTGGAAGCAAAGTGCGTGAAGTAATATACGATGATATATGTGTATGAGCAAAATTCGTTTCGAAAAGTTATGTAATAATAAATTTAGGACTTCTTATATTTCATATATCCTTTTTTTTTTTGTGCTGACTATTTCAAATGGAATGTTGTTATTATTGTTTCAATGGTTGAGTTTATTACTTTGCTGCTGATTATGTAATTGTTGTTGCTGTTGCCGTTGCTGTAGTTTTGAACGGCTGGAGCGGCGTACACTCATTTACGGGGTTGTTGAATTTTGATTTGAGGTTTTTCAACATTTCCTTTCACTGGAGCACCGCTCACTACGCCACCATTAACAGCAACTGGTTGCGTCAATGCGGTACAATCTTCTGCATCCTTAGCTGGACGCTCAGCTGCAGGAACGTTGTGTTGTACAATGCGTATGCCACCCGCTTTAACTGATGGTGGATGTCCAGCAACAAGATTTGGTTGTTCGTCAGCCATTTTTTTTTCTTCTAAATATCTTTATAAGGTTATTATGTATGCAACCGTAAAAAATGATAGCAATTAATACTTCAAAACAAGTTATTCTCACCTATTTAGCTTTGGTAATTTACGGATATGGATTTTGGGTCTTTCCTATCCTGGCCAGCCGAGTCCCAGATTTGTAGTTTGATTTGTTTGCCGTCAATTGTAATCATGCGTGCCCCAAATTCCACGCCAATCGTCTAATCGTGCACAGGTTGGAAACGTTTGTCGGTAAACTGAAGAAGGCATGACTTTCCGACACTAGCGATCAGTTGTTTCGCACCGAGGTGAAATTAAGAAGAACGTGCTCACGAGTCTGAAAGTAAAAGAAAATATTTAAATATTATTAATATAAAAATTTCATTATGTTCACTTACTTACCTGTTTCCGCCAAAATGTGTCTGTACACGTGTTGCGCACATAACCATACAATACGAAATGTCATCCATGACATACGGTGATGCCATACCGTCAGTTTTTAACTTGCTTTAAAAATTTTACAACAGTGAATCTAAAACTGTTTTCTTTCAAACTATGAGGCATAACTCATGCTTATGAATTTTAAATTCAATTTTTTTTTTGCACATGCCATATTTGAAAAATATGTTTTGCTAGCAAATAACGAAGTTGCAAACCGAAAGTCTCCTTCTACAGCAGTACATGTATGCATTACCTTTAAACTTACTGAGCAAGAAGTACTTTGTTGACAAGTAAGAATTGAAAATAATTATTAAACCAAATTGTATTTAACATTTTCTTTGGTGGCAGGCCACTTTGTCGAAAACATACGACAAATAAAACAATAACGATAACATAAATTTGATGCTAAAGTCAAAATGATTTTTATTTTATTATTATTAACACTACGTGAATGTAAGGCAGTTCACACCACATAAGGCCACTTCCACACTATGCAATATAATATAGCGTTCACACGATCAAATAATTTATGCACTTTTTCTCGCCACCCAATCAGTCTTAGATGATATTCAAAACCAAACAACACAAAATCGTCAACAGGTTAATTTCAGGAAGATGACTCGCTACAGTACATTGAAGAAGACTGCGGCGCTACACCCAAACCGGTACCCACTTTCTTGCTCGCTATGCAAGGGAAAGCACCCACTGCCGCTCTGCTCGACCTTCCGAGCCAAGACACCGGAAGAGCGCCTACGGGAGGCACTCATAGGTAAGTACTGTGTAAACTGCCTTGCGGTCAACCACAGGACAGCGAATTGCTCCAGCGACGCACGGTGCCGGCGCTACAACGAGAATCACCACACAATGCTGCACATCGGGGAAAATACCCGTCGCCGCCCCGCAGTGCGTCAAAACCCTTCATGGAACGAACAAATGACGTCAAGCTCCGCCGAAGTAATCTCCATCTATGCGTCAGACTCTGGAACGGAGACTAGGCCTCTCCAACCAGAACCGGAGGAGGGAGAACTATTTGAAACCGGAGCGGAAACACGGCCTTTCCGCCCATCACCGCGAGGGGAAACGGAAACCCGGACTTTCCGTTCCCTTCTGCAACACGAACGTCGCTCGCACAAGCGCCGTCAGCACCGCCGCCAAGCGCACAACCCGACCAGACTGGAGACCAGGTATCTCCAGCTTCACCGGGCTAGCTCCTTTAGAGCCGGGCTAACGGATCGAGCTAGCATATTTGCTCCTTCCTTGCTGCCAACGACAGCCATTTCACCGATGGCGGTGGTAAAGATTGAGGCAAGAAGACGCCTACATCTAGTCAGGGCTCTCATAGACGCCTGCGCACCTACGTCGCTAATTGCGCGCGACCTCGCGAGGGAACTGCAACTAGTGCAGACTCATATCGGTGGTCAACGCGCCTGCCTCTTAGTACTGCGAGGCAGACATGGGAAGAATACCCGCATATCCACGCATGTAAGGGTAATGCACGATTATATGCGCATCAGCCCGACCACCACGTTGGATTCCGATATAGCAGCCCCGTACACCCACATCAAACTTGCAGATCCCAATTTTTACAAGTCGACGCCGATACGCTTGGTGCTCGGAGCCGATGTCTACTCCCGCATCATGACCCAACAAGTCATGCCACACATGTTTGGGCAGCTTCTCGCGCAGGGCTCCATCTTCGGCTGGGTGCTTTCGGGTACGGCCCGGTACTAAGTTAAGTTATGACTATCGTTTTTTGATTCTTATTTAAAAAAAATAATAATAATAAATGAATGAATATACACGATATGATTTATTTTTTATTTATCTATACTAATATAGTGATATAAATTTCTACATGGTGGTCGATGGACACGTAATTTTTTTTTGTTGCTCACCGCAAGGGGTCTGGTATGTTTAGGCCAGTGCCTAATTTCTTTTGTACCAACCCCAGTGAGTATATAACAAACCATTGCCAGTTACTTGTTAATAACTTTCACTCAACTGGCAATGGTTTCGTTAAAAACTCCCGCTAGATTGGACTCAATGGCTTAGCAAGCGATTCTGCTAGTCACCCTTTCTCACTTTTCAAAAGGATCGAAGCGAATAAAGACGTCGTCCACCGGCCATCATATCCAGCACCACCACTGTCACAAGCAAGGTAAAATTTAATAAAGAACCAACCTTTGTCTAATATAATATATATAACAGCATTGCGTTTTTCTTTTATTAACACATTTTTTTCTTGTTTCTTATTCTCAACGATCGACGCATCGTCCTCGAGTGACTCGTCGAGTTCGAGAATAATCAACGATCGTTACGGCAATGTCGTCCGCATAGCAATTATCTGTGTTTCTTTTGTCAGTGGTAATCGTATCACCCCGTCGTACAGTACATTCCAAAGTAGTGGACCTAGTATGAAGCCTTATGGTACTCCACCTGTCACCGCGTACGTTTTTGGACCTGCAGTACAGCAGTAGTCTGTCAGACAAATAGTTGCTAATTGTCCTCAGAAGATACCCCGGTGTGTTTCTTGCCTCTAATGCTCTTAGTATATGTGGCCAGTACACCGAGTTGTAAGCGTTTTTCACGTCCAGCGTAACAACTACGCAGTATTTTTTATCTCCATACATCTATCTGGTGCCCTTTATGGCTTTTTCCGCAATGTTTGTCACTTTTCCAACTGCGTCTAAGGTGGACCGATGTCTTCTGAATCCAAATTGGTTTTCAGATAACCCAGAAGACTCTTTTTCTAGGTGGCATTCTAGACGTGTGCAAATTAGTCTTTCCAGTATTTTGGCCATCGTGTCGATCATGCAGAGTGGGTTTGTTTGGCTTTTGGAGAAGAACCAGCCTTGTTCGGGATGCCATCAAGTCCTGCAGCTTTGCCTTGCCAAATCTCTTCGCCACTTCCATTACCTCCTTCTCTTCGACAATTGGAGATTCCATCCTGGTTGGTATCGTTCTACTCGTTTGTGGTTCTTGCGTTGATTTTTGTCATCACTATTTTATATGCGTCACCCCACGGATTCTCGTCCATCTTCTCACATAATTCCTTAAAACTCAAGGACTTACTTCTTTTGATGGCCTTTTTGAGTTCTTTACGTTTTCTCTTGAAACTTTCTCGCAATCTTGTATGATGTGGCGTACCTTGGCTACTTTGACAGAGGCGTCTCGCTTTATGGCATTCACTGCTCAATGTGCTGATCTCTTCGTTCCACCAGTATGCGGGTCTGTGGGTTATGTTGTGCCTTTTCCTACACATAGCAGCATCACAGGTTTTACTTATGCGCTTCACCAGATTTTCAGCCTGTCGGAAAATTTCTTCATCGAACGTTTCCACCTTCCAACCTTTTTTCTGCAATTTTTTAGCGATGGATCGAATTTGTATTTGTTTGCGGATTTCCAGCAAGATGGCCATGTGATCCCTATGTGTGTGAAAGTCGCACACCTTCCAGGTTGCAGATCGAACTAGCGTGCTGCTGGCGAATGTGATATCTATTATCGATCCACGTCCATTCTTTTCAAAAGTGTTTTTATCGCCGGTATTGAGCAGCACGGCATCTAATACAGAAAACGCTTTGAGTAGAGCATTACCCCGTATGTTTGTGTAGCTACTACCCCATTCAATTGCCCATGCGTTGAAATCGCCTGCTATCACGTTTGGCGTGGTAGTGAGGGCGTCTCAGACTATTTCATCAAGAGCAGCTATAGCAGCTATAGAAATAAATGCCACCTATTTTCGCTCGTGTATAGTAAGATCTTCCAAGGAGCGGCTTATCTTGGAAGGCGTTGCCTCCACAGGCCCATATGGCAGCTTTATTTTCCTTGTCGGAGATCCACGTGCCAGCGTTTATGTTTTTATATTGCTCACACATTATCGCCACCTCTACCTTTTCCTCGAAGATTGTTTGCTTCAGCAGCTCTTGAGCAGCTTCACAATGATTCAAGTTGATTTGGACAATTTTCATTTCATCTCTTTACACGCCGCTTGATATAGCGGACACTTCCAACTCCCTATCCGGTGACCCGTCTCCTTTTCCCACTGCTTTTGCATGCTGCACACGACGGACTTTTCTCACACTCCTTTGCGAAAGGCCCCATTTCACCACACTTAGCACAACATTTGCTTCGATCATCCTCACTCGTACATGCCCTCGCCAGATGGCCGTATTCCAGGCACCTGAAACACTTTCTGATATTCGGCTTCTCACTTATTCTGCAGACCACCCATCCAATCTTAATCTTATGGGCGTCAAGTAGCCGCTGAGTCCGTTGCAGGAAGGCTGATGACTGCCGTCTGCGTGCCCGCGTACGCCTGTCTCATGGTTTTGATCGCCTTTTCGTCAAAGGAATTTATCTCTTTGATTTGTGAACGTACTGCTACTGCTATGTCTTCTTTGGTGGTTATTTCATCCAAGTCTCGGATCTCCACTGATACTTCGTGGGTCAGGGCTCTTATTTGCGCCTGGTCGCCCAGAACCTTGATTATCTCCTTTTCATATGCTCCCGTGTTCATCTGGGCCTTCTTCATTTCTAGAAGTATTTCACCTTTTACCGTCTTCCGGACCCGCGAGACGTTTTCTCCAAGCTCTTTCAGAGCATCTTCCTTTTTGACCGCTCTAACCATATCGCTGTACGACATGTTTCCAGTGCGCGCAATGATAATTGCATCGGGCGTCGGACGTGGAGCAGAAACTGTTTTTTTTTCTTGTTTTGTGTTTTTGGTTTCACCTGCGTCCATTCACTTCCCTGTTCCTCTGCCTTCTGTTCATTTGTAGGAATGTTTCCTTCATTCCTCTTCCACGCAGTGGTTCTCTTTTGGACATCCTCTGGCTGGCTTTCTTTTTTGGTGGGGTCTTTCGCGTCTGCTGCTCATCCTCGCGGGGCCTTTTTGGAGTTGAATTGACTCCTTTGTGTCTCAAAGAAACATTTCGCCTGGTTGCTTTAACTTTGTTATACTCCATTTGGGCGCGTTCATGGAGCTTTGTGACAGAAGTTAGCAGATCCCGAATCTGATTGTTGATCAATCGTTGAGGCAGTTTCATTGCTTCCGTTAGCCGCTTGATAATATCTCCCAATTCAGCCACAATGTCCTCTCCTGGCTGCGTTAGTTCCGCTCGATGCGTGCTGTCTTGCAGCGCCGGTGGCGACGATCTCGCTCTTTCAGGCATTTCCACGGTGAGCCCCTGTTTCGGTAATCGCATCAATCTTGGTGCCCGTCTAAAGGGATCAGCTTCGACGCAAAAACTACTCGGCGTTCTCCTGGATTGTTCCAATTCTGGTCTCTTACTGCCAGGGCTTTGAGTGCCGCTGCTCGTGAAGCAGTCTTGTACACTGCTGCTTTTGTGTTTGTTATCTATATTGAAATAATTCTCCATTCGTTTGTTTTTTATAGCGCATCGTGTGTAGGGGGCGGGCCGAAATATACAGGAACGGGTGTACCTTCGGAAACCATGCTCCTACCCCAGTTCCCTAAGGCCTGTCTTTCGGTTTACCAGTCCCGGAAAACACGGACGGATCGGCGCTCGCCCGAGGCAACGCAGGCTACTACCCCTGCGCCCAATGCACATACCCTGACCAGGGACCGAAGTGGTTGTTTGCTGATACACCACACGGCTAACACCTCGGCAGAACAAGCTCACATCACCTTTTCCATCCTGCAAGCGGAAGACATCGCTATAAAGATAGCCAAGGACTCCCAGCGCGCCGGTCAAGTTGTAATATCAGCCGCATCTAACATGGTGAAACAGACGCTGACCAGGAAGCCGCCTATTATGGGTCCGTCGCGCCTGGATTTTGCTTTTGCTTTGCATCATGTCCAAACATGATGAGGGGAAACCTATTTCTATGTATTTCACAGTCACAGGAGCTTCAGCGGATCTGCTAGCTTCTATGCCGCATCCTTCACTCCTGCCGCTCATCGTCGGGGATTTCTTATTCGTTTTAACTTATTTCGCAACTAATCCGCTACTACAGGCTGTTCGGCTATCCGCGACCTGCCAATCCCCCCGGTAGCTTAGAGCATAGCTAGAGCACCCAAGATATGGGTGCGTGCGCCTGTACGCACCGGAGGATGCGCCTCTAGTGCCGACCGGATCAGTAGCCCCGACCACCCAAGCGGTCAATTAATGGGCTATCGCAGTGGTACAACCCACACCCTCAGCCAATTGACTGGAACAGGTTACTCTATTGGCCGCCGGACGGAGCGATGTCCCCGTAACGATCCTGAGTCAACCGATGTGGCCCTGCACCGAATCGGTCCGTGGGCTTAAAAACTCGATACTACTACCGCTGGTCGGCCCTACCCCAGTTCTGGTACAAACAACAGCACCCTTTTGGACACTCCCTTCATCGGGCCATAGGTTGACCGTGACAACGGATATGCGAAAGATGCCTACACTTGTTATTATAAATGTACATATGTATGTGGCCGGCATTTGTTTTCGTAAACATACAGACAAATGTGCCAAAGAAATAATATACATACATATGTATGTATATGCCATAGAAATTCTATTGGTACAAATATTTAAATGATAACGAAATAATGCGAATATGCATATTTCATGAAGGTCATGAATTTTCATTGAAGAAATAGAAATGAAGTTCATTTGGCACAACTTCACTTTGTAATAGTGGAAATAAGTAAATATAATTTATTTGAAATATAAATTTATTTAAAAATTAAAAAATAAAATTAAAGAGAAATAAAATTATGTTTACCTAATTTTTCCCGATTTTGTAAAAAAAATTAACATTTTTAACATTTTTCGGAAACCAATGGTTCATATAATATAAAATAATCACGCATATGTGACTCAGAGAAAGCTTTTTTACGTTCTCTGTGTGACTTTGTATATTTTTCTTCAAAGAGTTTCTCTCTAATCATTCTCGCATGAATTCAGTCGTTTTACATTTTTTTCTGTCAGATAACGTTCTCAATTCTGCTAAATAGCAGTGAAAATGGTGAATTCCTTACTACAATTCTATCAGCTCTGTTAGCCGTCAAATCGAACATCATACAGAATTCAATTTGACCTGGCAAGTACGAATACTGCTGTATAGTTATGTTCGATCTGATATAACGCTTAAAATTTTATTTGGATGAAAAAAATTGACGTGGAAAATAAAAATAGTACAAATATACTTTTTTCTACAACTGTATTTCTTGAAAAAAAAGGTTTCATATTTTCAGACTACAATAATTATAGCATAATTTTTATATATCAATTAAATTAAAAAATTCAATACAAGCAATGATGATGTATTTTGATTTATGCCTGTATAGGTTTATTAAATTTAAGATTTCGCTCATTGGCCAATCCATTTTGTAAGTTTTTGTGCAAATTAACAATATTAAACTAAATATTATTTTTTAATAATTTTAAATGTAGTAACTTATTATTTCGTTTCTTTTAAGTCGTTCGTGAGTTATAGCGTCGCAAACATGGAGCAAAATAAAGAGAAAATACGGCTTATTTTACAGTACTACTACGATAAAGACAAAAATGCATCTCAAGCCGCCAATAAAATTTGTGCAGTTTATGGACCCGATACAGTTTCCATTTCCACCGCACAACGATGGTTTCAACGTTTTCGTTCTGGTGTAGAGGTGGTCGAGGATACGCCACGCTCCGGAAGGCCTGTCGTCGAAAATTGCGATAAAATCGCTGGATTGGTCGAAAGAGACCGGCATAGTAGTCATCAAACCATTCTAAACCATTTGAAGAAGCTTGGAGTCACTAAGAAGATCGATGTATGGGTGCCACACGAACTGATTCAATAAAAATACCGCAAGACTTTTTTGACAAAATTTCAATAAAATATTGGAATTTGTATAGTAAAAATATGTGTTTAATATAATTTTGTGTATTTATTTGGTGAGTCATAGGAACATACATATTATGTAATTTAATAACATTCCATTTATTTAAACAAAAACAAAACAAAATAAAATAAAATTTCAATTCTACGTAAAATATTCAAGTTAATAGACTTAATAAATTAAAACCAAAATATTACGATAACTTACTATTCTTTCTCATCACTTAATTTGATTTGTTTCGAACGTTTTTTTCGTACTAGTTCAAAATCTGGGCTTGATCCACTATGAGATTCGGGCATCCTTTCGAAGATTATTTTTTTGAAAAAAATCGTGCAATGAAGTTCGTTGGCTCTTATTTCGCAAAACTTTATAAATTTCTTGATAGGGAGCTAAATTGTTTAGAAGATTTCGTTTAAATGTTTTTGCCCTTTCACTTAAATGGTCGTTCTCCAAAATATATTATTTCAACTGCTTTACCATATTTAAACCTTTCTCAATATGTTTAGTGAAAAGTTTTTATTTTCAACATCGGAAATATCGTAAGAACTACCTCCAATGATTCTTCGTTTGTCATTGTCACTAAATCTGCTTCGTTTATTTCGTCGTCCGCAATTAATTCTTGAATATCAGCCATTGTTATTTCAACAAATCCATCACCTTCTACTGCATCGCCAATCTCACTATGTTCCTATATTTATCTTCTATTGGTTTAGAAACAGTGCCCTGAACGTCTATTTCTGGTATTAGTGCTTTCCAGCATGAGGGACGAATTTCTTTAAGTGATGCATCAACAATTTCAACGGAATCAAAGTATGGACAAAATGGAAAGAATTTTATTTGGACAAGAAAACCTTTTTCAAATTAAAATAGTAAATATTAGGAAAAATTTTCCCAAATATAGCGTTGTAAGAGTAGCGTTGTAAGAAAATGTAAGCAGTTTGGGAACCGCGTTGGAGCGAAAACACATTATAGGAAACCGCGTTGTAGGAGGTTTACCTGTATTTCATAAGCAATATGGAGGACAATACAGTTAATATACCATAAACGTTTGCCTGTCGAAATGTCCCGTTAATTCTGGCAATCCACAATTACAGATAGTCAAATCTCTCTTGGGTAAGAAAAAGCCGTCCACAGAAGAGAAGTGTTTTAGCCGGAGATGATGAGATGAGGTGTAAAACAAAATATGTACACCAAAGTAATTGAGTTTAATAAATAATATAGAAATCAATTAGGGGACTCTATACAGTTACACATTTTAATAATGAATAAAAAATATTGCAGAAAACTTAACTGTACCTTCCCAGTGCAGCGGTTATAAGATTGGTATAGAGGGGTTCTCCAGATCAAGAATATTTTCGTTTAAAGTTGAAAATTACCACTGTTTGAAGTAGATATTTTTTTTCTGATTTAAAATTAATTTTACACTTACATACAATTTGCATTTTTTTTGTCCACTAAGTCCTCACCATTTCGGTTGTACAAATTTTTTTTGTATTATATAGTGCAAAAATAGTTTTATAACAACATTAAACTTATTGTTTATTTATTTAACAACTTATAATCAATACCAGGGGTGACTAAGTACTTTCGCGTAGTACTCCTTTCCTTTTCAGTGTTAAATGAGAAAAATTATGCGAATTTCAATCTTTAGAAATGTACACTTACAGATTCGTATATTTGCAATGCGAGGTAAGAAACGATTCCTTATAATAGTAACAAACATCAAAACAACCTTTTGTTTCAGTAAACAGAATGCAAACAACCTTGAGTTGAAACAATTGAAATGAACAAACAATCCTAAACAAACAAGTATTAAAACAACATTGAGTTTGAATACCACAACATCCTTATCTTAAACAAAACAAATGTATCTAAGCAAACCATATATATGTAAACAAACCTAAACAAATAATATAATCTGTATCTAAACAAACTATAAACTAGTAATAAGTAAACATACTGTTTAGTATAAATAGAAGTAAGATCCATGTAATACGAGGTTTGAAAATTAAGTAATGAGACTGATTTTATTGCCGCGCTTGTGATAAACCTGTGACCTCGAAATTCCCTTTCTCTTTTTTCGGCATCCCTCACCTCTCCATTGAAATATGCACCATCGATCTAGCTTGTTTAGTTCGCCTGCTGAGTCAAGTTGAAAAGACCAAGAAAAAGATCAAGAACAACGCGTCGCGATAAAATTTTGCGCCAGATTGGGCGAAACAGCTTCGGAAACGTACACTAAAATTGTAAGAGTGTATGGTGATGTGCTCTTAGTCGTGCCCCGGTGTTTCGATGGCACAATGGTTGTCTCCACGCGCCCCCCACCCGAAAAAAGCTCGCATAAGCAAGTCGAAGGTGAAAACGATGATTATTGTCTTTTTTGATTGCCGTGGAATCGTCCACAGAGAATTCGTTCCACCAGGGAAAACTGTGAATCAAGTCTACTATTGCCAACTACTCGAAAGATTGCGAAAACGAGTCAACAGGGTGCGCCCAGACATCGCTCGTAACTGGATCCTTCATCACGACAACGCGCCGTGCCACACCGCCCTCAGCGTGTCCCAGTATTTGGCCTCTAAAGCAGTGGTTCCCAAACTTATTTTGCCTACCGCCCACTTTGAGAATAAATATTTTTTTTGCGCCCCCTTTTTTCACCTACTTAAAAACCACTATAACTTCAAATTAATTATTGTGACCTATATATGTATATTAACGGAGAATTCTAAACGAAACTTTTACTATAATCAGCAACTTGAAACCTGAGCGCAGTAGGTAACATACAACGGCGCTTAGGTTTCAAGTTAACTCTTACGGGCTCCACCTGCCAAAAAAAATGATTATTGAAACACAACTTTATAGTATTAAAACAGAGAATCTTTTATTAAAAATAAAACTAAAATAATCGATCCATATATAAAAACTAATGTGAAGGATGAAACTGATGCTGTGTAAATAAGTTTGTTAACATCAGGTTCCAATTTACTCAAGAACAGTCGCAAGTCGCCACGTTCGGTAACAAGCAAAAGATTTCTATTTTCAGTAAGCAGTGTTGTCACAGAACTAAATCCACATTCACACAAATATGACGATGTGAATGCTATCAAGAATCGTTGAACGATTGACCACAATCCAGGGTACAATTACGAGATCGGTGTTTGTAGCCAAAATTCTTGATAACCATTTTTGAACTTGATTTTTATTTCCTCCTTTGTTGTCAATTTTATAAGTTCTTCTTCTAGCTGAGGTGACATTGCTGTGTTGACATTGGAAAACGGATCCAACACCCAGTCTGGTATTTCCAAGTTCAAAATGTCCTGGTATCGTTCGGTGAAGTCAATGTGGAGGTTTTCCAAATGTTGGCAGTAGGCAAACAATTGGTCGTTTCTGCATGATACTGATAAATTGTGAAACTCACGTTTGCCCAGATTCTTTTTGTGTAGAAGCAATTTGGCTGCGAAAGCAGCAACGACATTTTTTGTTTTAATTAAATTTAGTTTATCGCCTTGCAGTTGGAGATTCATGTCGTTGAACAATTTATACAGGTCTGTCACTTAAGCTATATCATTCTTTGATGTTATGAGCTTGTCTTGAAATTCTGTATCTTTAGTTTCCAAGAACTCTATAACAGAGTCAATGTAGAATCGAGTCAGACAATTGCCTCTTGATAGCCAACGAACATCAGTATGAAACAACAAACGATTGAAATCCTTGCCATTAGTAACACAAAGCTGATGAAATAATCTATCATTCAAAGAGCTGTTGCGGATTTTATTGACTGCTTTGATGACATATTGCAGTGATTGAAATAGTTTTCAATGTTGTCTACGAATAACGAAATGTACACCAAGTACGTCTGGAATTTTATTTTTTAAGTGCACTATTAAGCCTTTATGGCACCCTATCAAAGCCGGAGCGCCATCCGTAGCAATTGAAATAATATTTTTCAAAGGAATCTCTTTCTCATCGCAAAACTTTTCCAATATATTGAATATGGTTTCGCCTTTTGTATCGGTCTCTAAATTTCTAGCAAATAATAGTTCTTCACATATTTTCTCATCTTTAATAAACCTCACGTAAGACAACAACAATGCTTCATTAGTTGGTAAAGTGGACTCATCGGGCTGAATTGAGAACTGGCTTGTCCTCAGGTGACCGCACAATGATTCTTCAATGTTTTCAGCCATTTCATCAATTCGTCTTTGCACAGAATTATTACTCAAAGAAATTTTTCGGATAATATCTGCGGCCGGTTTATGAAGCACGGTAGTTATTACTTCATTTATTGCTGGCAATATTAACTCTTCTACGATGTTATGTGGTTTGCCTTTTTGAGCAATTAACAAAGAGATATTGTACGAAGCTCGAAGTCCTTCGTCATCTGGCTTAGCAGCCGCCGAAAATAGTTTTGCTACACTTGGCTGATTATTATGCTTCTCCTCTAGGTCTTGAAAATATGCTACATTCTTGTCTCTCTTATCTGGATGCATTTTATTCAAATGATCTTGCAGTCTTAAAGGCTTCATTCGAAAATGTTTTTAGACACAGAAGACACAAAGGCGAGGATGGATTTGTGGGATTTTCAATGAATCCGAATTTAATGCATTCCGCACAATATTGCCGTCTCTTCTTTTTTACTTCCGACATTGTTTTGCTTTGAGAAATACGTTTAACTTCGCGGGTAGTGTAAAGGAGGCATAAGTAATGCTCATCTATTGCGCGCAAAACCATAAATGAATATAAAATAAATATTACATTGTTTATATAGGAATGCTTAAGCACAATTATTATATAGTATTCCGAAAATATGAATTCTTATTTTTCCTAGAAATACATTTGTAAAAAAAGGATCGTTCTTCTTTTCGTATTATCTTATTTTTTCCCAGAAATACATTTGTAAAAGAAATGATCTTTCTACTTTTCGTATTATCTTATTTTTTCCAGAAATACATTTGTAAAAAAGGTCTTTCTCCTTTTCTTATTATCTTATTTTTCCCAGAAATACATTTGTAAAAAAAGGATCTTTATCCTTTTTTTATTTTCCCCAGAAATACATTTGTAAGAAAGGATAAAGATCCTTTTTTTATTTTCCACATTAAAGATTTAAGGAGTTCAAAAGCTTAAAACGTGCGCTACACCAGCTACCTACCCGACGGCATTTCGCAAAAGATAAAATAAATTTTTCAAGAGCTCAAAGCATGGGCTACATCAGCTCGAACCTACCTACCCTACCGGGGCATCTCGACAGGATTGAATTTATAGAATACTACCTGTATTGTCGTGCCTATTACCTGTGGAGACCCCATATTGCTCATCGCTTACTAGACATAGAATACTAACTAGTTTGCCATATATCATAGCTATGAGCTGTCATTTCAGCAGTTTGACAGCGCAGTTTTCATTTCTATGAAGAGCGAGTATTAAGACGTTTTTTATATTATAAAAATAAGTACATTTTCAAAATAACTATAAAAATTAATATTTAGTTTAATATTGTTAATTTACAGAAAGTTTATGCAAATTGGGTTGGGAATGAGCGAAGTCTTAAATTTAATAAACTTATGCAAGCATAAATCAAAATATTGTTGCTCATTTTAAATTTATTATTTTAATTGGTATATAAAATTTATGCAGCAATTATAACATAGTAGTCCAAAAATATGACTTCTTATTTTTCTCAGAAATACATTTGTGAAAAAAAGATCTTTCTCCTTTTCTTATTTTCCCCAGAAATACATTTGTAAGAAAGGATAAAGATCCTTTTTTCATTTTCCACATAAAGGATTTAAGGAATTCAAAAGCTCAAAACGTGCGCTACATCAGCTACCTACCCGACGTCATTACGCAAGTGATAAAATAAATTTTTCAAGAGCTCAAAGCATGCGCTACATCAGCTCGAACATACCTACCCTACACCTTTGCGCAAATGATTATATATTATATATAATGATTATATATAAATGGAACGAAGTCAAGTGAATTGAAGTGTGATAAAACAATATTAAATAAATTCAAAATTTTAAAGATTTACAACAATTAAATTAAAAAACTTATTTCTACACGGAAGTGCATTTTACGTAGATTGCCCGAAAGTTGAAGTGCGGTGAGATGATCGAGTGGATGGGCTGTTGTACCTGCTAAAAGTGTTTCAGTGGATGTAAAGCAGCCTATTATCGTTTTTTTCCCTTTCTTATTGGACTTTGACCAGTAAAAGGAAATCTGAAAAATCACTACCTAGTATAAGCTTTATTTATCTAATACAACAACCAATTATATTTGCATTATTTATAGTTAAGCTTTTACCTGTATTAGATCAGCCTAGAAGTATACATCGAAATTGGTAAATGTTTTATCTAATAGTTGCCACATAGTTATTTTTACTAAATATTGGCTCATGAAAAACGTCCGAACGCCTCCACCTGGAGGTGGCAAAACATCTGAAAACCCAGAAACTACGGCAAATAAATTAAATCATTATGAAACAATTATAAACCAACAATCCAGGCAGTTGGAAACAATAGAGCAATTATGCGCCGAATTAAAGAAAGAGATAGCGTTTCTCAAAGCCGAAAATCAAAACCTAAAAACAAAGAATTTAAGTCCAACACATAACGAAATAAATGCTGAATTGTATGCAACAGATGAGGAAGAGCTTGCCCGCGAAACAGATTGGATTTTGAAAAAAAGGCCCAGTAAAAAAGGAAAGCTGAACTATCTCCTCGGCTCGTGGTTCCAGCGACATCAAATACCATAAGAGAAGTCGGAAGAAACCAAACAGAAACGAAAATCTCACGACCTCCTCCAATAATGATATCGGGTGACTGTGAATACCAAAAAATATATAAAATTACGAATGATGAGGCAAAAAAAGCTTTTACTATTAAGCTTCTAAATAATAATACATACAAAATCAATACATCAGACTCTGATGATTATAGGAAGTTAACGAAAACTCTGTCTACACAGAATTTACCGTGGTTTTCTTATGAAAATAAGCAATCTCGTCCAATTAAGGTAATGGTTAAAAATTTACATCATTCAAACGAACCACAGGCAATCATATCAGACCTTCATAAGAAGGGATTCAAAGCCGTAAACGCAGTCAACAAACTGAAGTGGAAAACGAAAGAGCCGTTAGATATGTTTCTTCTTACTTTCGATGCAACAGAAAATATAAATAACATATATGCAATAAAAACCATATTGCATTCAGTTGTTGTCATTGAGGCCGTAAAGCAGTCAAAGCTCATACCACAATGCAAATTGTGTCAATCATATGGACATACCCAAAACTATTGTGGTAAGCAAGCAAGATGTGTGAAGTGTGCGGGAAAGCATAAGACCATAGAGTGCCAAAAACCTAATCACAATCAACCAAAATGTTGTAACTGTGGTGAGGCTCATCCTGCTAACTACAGAGGGTGCGTAGTTGCGAAAGAACTCCAAAAGATTCGTGACCAAAGAACTGGTTCAAAGAAAAACGACCCACGTCCTAAAAGCTCGGATGTAAAAGAAACCAAAAGCCACCCAAAAAACGCAATACGGCAATCAATGGCTGAAAATAGAGTTTCAACAACAAATGAGCTGACTTATTCGCAAGTTGTAAAAGAGAATACTTGTTCAAATGATGCTAGCATTCTTCAACAAATCTTAGAAAAGATTACAAAACAAAATGAGTTTACCATTGCACTTGAGAAGAGGCTTCAGAAGCTCGAAAAAACTGTACAAAAAAAATAAATAAATATGACAAAATTCTTAAAAATTATGCTATGGAACGCAAACGGCCTTACTAAACACCAAAATGAGCTAGAAACAATACTCAATACTGAAAAAATTGACGTATGCTTAATTTCTGAGACCCATTTTAGCAAGCAAACTTACATTAAATTCAAAAACTTCGAAATGTATCATGCAATACATCCGAACAATTGTGCACGCGGAGGAGCTGCTATTATAATAAGAAGCAACATAAAACACCACGAAGAAAACAGCATATCTACAGATGAATTTCAAGCAATAACGGTCACGATAGATAGTGACAACAACTTGTCCCTTACAGCAGTTTACAGTCCCCCAAGCCATCAAATAAAATGTCATAGCTATCTGGAACTCATCAAGAGCCATAAAAACCGATTTATAATGGGTGGTGATTATAATGCGAAACATACTCATTGGGGCTCGAGGCTTATAACCACAAAGGGCAGAGAGTTATTGAAAGCTCTTCAATTGTCTAGTTGCAGTATCGTGTCTACTGGAACACCAACTTATTGGCCAACAGATCCACTTAAAACACCAGATCTTATTGATTTTTTCATTACAAAGCATATGTCCTCAAATTATATGTACATAGAAAGCGGTTTAGAT
Source organism: Bactrocera zonata (assembly GCA_037783105.1). Taxonomy (NCBI): domain Eukaryota; kingdom Metazoa; phylum Arthropoda; class Insecta; order Diptera; family Tephritidae; genus Bactrocera; species Bactrocera zonata. Next base: position 668,138 of record JBAWJQ010006115.1, read on the forward strand.
ATGACATCTGATCATTCACCAGTGTATTTAAAACTACACGAAAGTGTTGTTATTAAGGAACCTCCACTTTCGCTAACAAATAAAAATACCGACTGGGAATACTTTAAGCAAATGCTATCCAATGTTGATAGTCACGTAAAAATAAGTTGTAATTCCGAGCTAGATAATGAAATCATGAATTTGACAAATGCAATTCAATATGCAGCCTGGAGTAGTACACCAACTAAAAGAAACGTCACAGCAGGTCATAAGTATACCAAAGAAATTAAAGAAATGGTAGCAGAAAAACGTCGATTACGCCGAAAGTGGCAACAAACAAGATCTCCATCTGATAAAAGTCGTTTTAACAAATTGTGTAAAAAACTTACCAATAAGATAAAGGCATATAAAAATATAACTCTAAGCTATTACCTGAAAAATTTATCCAACGACCATAGGAATGATTATTCACTTTGGAAGTGTACAAAAAATTTTTCACGACCCGTAACTCAGCATTGTCCAATCAGAAAAGCAGACCAGTCATGGGCCAAGAGCGATATCGAGAAAGCAAATGTTTTTTCGGCATACCTTGAAGGTGTCTTCAAACCATATGATACATCCAATGCAGCAGAAATGGAAACTCATACTTACGAGAATTATACCGAAATTTCTCCAATAACTAATGATGAAGTATGCGCAGAAATAAAAAAACTGAAGTCTAAAAAATCGCCTGGGTTTGATCTTATTACTAGTGAAATACTAAAACAGCTTCCTCTCAACGCTATATGTAAAATTACTGCCATAATGAATGCAACTATAAATCTTCAACACGTATCCATTTATTGGAAAACTGCAGAGGTGATTATGTTCAATAAACCTGGTAAGCCAGCGCATGAAATTACTTCGTATCGGCCCATATCTCTCCTGCCAATACTCTCAAAACTATTGGAAAAACTGCTTGCTGTGCGTATTAACAACATAATTGAAGAGAGGAAGCTGATACCAGCGCATCAGTTTGGCTTTCGAAAAAATCACTCCACTATTGACCAAGTACATAGAATAACTCGAGTCATTGAAAATGCCTTCGAAGACAAAAAGGTTTGCTCAGCTGTTTTTCTCGATGTGTCTAAAGCCTTTGATAAAGTTTGTCATGGCGGGCTCCTAAACAAAATTAAAATGCTTTTACCAAAAAAATATTACAATATTTTAAAATCATACCTTTCGGACCGTTTTTTTCGAATTAAACTTGGAGATATATACTCTGACTTAAAGGAAATAAAGGCTGGTGTTCCTCAGGGTAGTGTGTTAGGACCCATCCTTTACCTACTCTTTACGTGCGATCTACCACATGACGACAATTGTATTACAGCAACATTTGCAGATGACACTGCGGTTCTGTCTGTTGGCAAAACACAAACTGCATCAATTGCAAGATTGCAGGAACATTTAAACAAAATATTTGAATGGACAGCTAAATGGCGAATAAAACTAAACGAGACTACACATTGATTTCGCATACAACAATACTAGATATGTGCCTCTGTACTTAAACGGTGTGCAAATACCATATCATAATACCGTGAAATACCTAGGCATGACCCTGGACACAAAACTTAGATGGAGTGCACATGTCAAAAAGAAAAAAGAAGAATTAGAAATAAAATTCAGAAACTTGTATTGGCTATTGGGTAGAAACTCTGCATTATCCACATATAACAAAATTCTAGTCTACAAGCAGGCGTTCAGACCAGTTTGGACTTATGGGATACAACTTTGGGGGTGCTCAAGCCCTAGCATTGTTGCACAAATCCAGCGATTTCAAAACAAAGTTTTAAGATGCGCCGTCAATGCGCCTTGGTATGTTCGCAGTCACGATCTTGAACGCGATCTCGGAATTGACTCAATTGCTGCATCAATTAAAAAATGTGCAAAGTCTCATATGGAAAGACTTTCTGACCATGTGAACACTGAAGCCAGGGCTCTTGTCACTCGAAGTGAATGGAAAGAAAGGCTTAAGCGCAAAAAACCGTATCACCTTATACAGTAACCAGATTCTCTGCAATTTATACGCAGAGCACCATTAATTATTTTGTATTATACAATAAGCAAAACAAATTGTTCGTTAGTTTATTTTATGTTAACTAGTTACAATGGCACTGAAATAAAAAAAAAAAAAAAAAAAAAAATATGTATAATATATATATAGCAATACGTTTGACAGTTAGTATTCTACAAATTCTATCCTGTCGAGATGCCGCGTTATGAAACGGAGCAACCGATTGACATGATTTTCATTTTTTCTATATTCAATAAATAGGACAGATATATGAACTATGCGCTGTTCACAAGTTGTTGTTGAGAGTCGAAAGCTCATGTAGTCGTTGTCTAAGAGGCCTTTTAGCTAAATAAAATTACAAATAACCCCCCAGGCCTCTACACAACGCCCCCATTTTCTTTCTGGGTCTCTTACCGCCCCCCTTGACACCTGCAGCGCCCACAAGGAGTCGTTATCGCCCACTTTGGGAAACACTGCTCTAAAGGAATCGCCGTGTCGCAACAGCCGCCTTATTCGCCCGACATGTCAAACTGTGACTCTTTTTGTTTCCTAAAACAAAATCGGTGGTCAAAGGAACCCATTTTGAGTCGATTACGGACATCTAGGCGGCCGTGTTGAGGGTACTTGCGGACATCCCAGTCGAAGCGTTCCAGAAATGTTACGAAGCATGGAAAACGCGCTGGAATCGATGTATAGCTACCCAAGGGGACTTCTTTGAAGGGGATGACAGAGTTGTAGAATAATTTTAAAATTTTCGGTTTTATGGAATCAGTCTCATTACTTAATTGTCATACCTCGTAAGTTAGTCTTAACAGTATAAATAAAGAGTACACATTTCGGTGCAACTCAAAATATATTCCTTTGACTCATTTTTACTTAATGTAAAAATTAACTTGCGCAAACGACTCTACATATAATTTATAGATATATTGCACAAGTATGCACGTACAAATTGAACTCTTTCATGATGAATTTGTTAAGGGGTCAGTAGGGTCAGATGGTTTTTTTTTGACATTTTTTTCATAGAAATTTTTATTCTACAATAGAACTTTTTCACATATCACGAGGTATATCGTGGAGTGTACAAAGAAATTTTTTCGGAATTTTTTGATGACATCTGTCGGAGAAATGGCTGGGTGAATTGAGATGCGTTTTTTCACTGGCGGACAGGATTTCTCATGTTTTAATCATCTGAAACACAAAATCGTCCCTACTTGAATCATGAAATAATGTTGATAAATAAAGAAGAAATTAACGTTTTTTTATCTTTTTCCCCACTTTTTTTTACAAAAATTTTTTCATAACATTGTCAATAAAATAAAAAAAATTAAATTAAAAATAAGCAAATCGGCTGAGGAGTTCAACCGGTATCATTTACAAATTTAAAAAAGTGCATTTTGAGAAAACTCGTTTAAAGTTTGAGATGAGCACTCCAAGCGCTCCGAACGTCGAGTGGTATTACTATTAGGGATCTGTTTCGAAACCTTCCAATGGTAAAGTGGATATCTACATTAATTCCAAGGGTATAGGGGACAGAAAATGAAAAAAGAAAAATTTGAAAAAAGATTACCCTACTGACACCTTAAGATCTTTTGACAACATGTTTATGTTGTACATATTTATTTCCAGGCCATTAAATATTTGATAACATGTTAGGCAGTCGCATATATTCAAGTATGTAGTTACGTGAGCATGTAACCAAAATGTTTGTAAATTTGTCCACACACAACTTTGTACGTAAATATTTACAGTTAGTGTTTCATGCGAAATCTCCGTTGTCACGGACAACCAATAGCCGAAGCTCACGTTTCGTCGAAGAGTCAATGTGTTGAAGAACTGATGCAGCGACAAAGCGTCGCAACATTGTGTTGTTGGTAGAAAATCCAATCTTATCGCTTCTCTTGCTGCTGTAACAGATTTGCCGATAAACCAGCAGATTTTTTGGGCTGCGAAAAAATATTTGAGATATGTATGTAAAATATTTTAAATGGACACTTTTTTCTGTGCTTTGCGGTGTTGACAATTTTCCCTTCTAGAAGAACATCAGAAATTGTTGAATTTATGATTTTTAGCTTTTGCCATCGTCGCGCAAAGACGCTGGTAGGCAAGGGCATTTTCGAGGAGATGTAATGGTGTTTGATTTATGAATGAAGCGAGTTTGCCTGTTGAACGTGCACTTGCGTTCATGACTGAAAATGTTATTGCTGCGTGTTTTACTCTAAATTTGGACATGGGCTATGTGGCTGCCATATTGACATTTTTTTTTTTTTTATAGTAGGGGGAAGCATCGAAGGCCGGAGTGCGGAACTTTAGTCCGCTAAACCTAACCTACTTACTATTACTTCGTGGTTTAAGTCTCCTCTATTGTGTGGGCTGACGGACGCCTAATTTGTTCAAAAAGTCTCAGTTTTGTCATTATGGATGCTGACGCTTCGCTGACAGAGTGTCGTTAAATTATCGACCGTATAACTACCACCGAGTGTGGTTTTTAGTTTTTTCCTTGTATTTGAAAATCGAGGGCAATAAAATAATACACGTTCAGAGTCTTCTATAAGCTCTGTACTCGTCGGACAGTTATTGTGGAATCTGAAAAGGTAGCTTCTAAAGCACCTATGTCCACTAAATATTTTAGTCAGATAAAAGTCTACGTCCCCATGTCGTCTATCTATTCACGAGTGGATGTCCGGTATAAATCGGTGGGTCCAACGCCCTTTGGATGAGGAATTCCACCGCTTCTGCCACATTTTAATGCTCTTATTCCTCTCCTCTGTTTTGCCGATACTATTTTAGGCACTGCTAGATGATATAAACGCTCGAGTTCAACTCTCTGGATGTCAATGGACGGCATGCTCGCTAATACTTCAGTGGCGTCGGTCGATGTAGTCCAGAAATCACTTATTACTCGAATTGCAGAAAGCCTATACACTGTCAATATTTGTTTAGCATTCGCTTTTATATTCATTACGTGTATCCATACTGGTGCTGCGTGCAGTATTACGGAACTCATTGCTCTCGCTATTAAGAATCGCCGACTGGAACGCCCACAGCCTGTATTGGTCATCATTCTCGATAGAGCATTGTAAATTTTGTTTGCTTTACTGGAGGAATACTCCAGGTCTTCTTTAAATTTTAATTTAGAATCTAATATTACTCCCAGATACTTCAGCTGCGGCTGCGAAGTAATCTCGCTCTCCCCTATGGTGAGCTCTATTTGTTCTTCTACCTTCCTGGTGCTTATGAGCAAAACTTCAGAAGAGAACCAATGGCGTAGACCATTAAAGCACTCATTGCATTTGTTTCTTAGGTCGGCTAATTTTTTGGCCACTGCTACCACCATGAGGTCGTTCGCATACGCTATTAGTTTCACATCTGTTGGTTGTTGTCTTTTTAGCACCCCGTCATGCATGAGGTTCCATAATAATGTACCAACACTGGCCCTTGGGGTACTCCACTCGAGATAGAGTAACTCTTGTTACCTTCGTCTGTGTCAAAAAGCAGCCTTCTGTTTTTAAAATAGCTCAATATAATGTTTGTGAGGTATTCACGGGAGCGTGTTTCATCTAGGCCTTTAATTATGTGTGCTCATTTTGCCATGTTGAACGCATTCTTGTCATCCAGCGTAATCAGCGTGCAGTACTTTTTTGTGCCACCTTTCCATATTTTGCCACTTACTGCACATTTCGCAGTATCAACGACTTCTCTTAGTGCGCCGATAGTGGATCTCTTTTTCATAAAGCCGTTTTGTATCTCTTATTATCCGCCGGCTTTCTGGATTGCTAACTCCAAGCGGTTTCTTATTATATTTTCGTACACTTTACCCTTTATGTCGAGCATACACAGCGGTCTTTCTTTATGTACGCGTTGTACATTTTAGCTAATAGTTGAGGTTTTGAGCTTAAAGCTGCCTTCAGGGCCCTGTTGGGTATCCCATCTAACCCAGGCGCTTTGGTGTTTTTGATTTTCTTTGCTAACGCCAATAGTTCTTCTTCCGTGACTAACGGGGGTGAAACTGCAGCTTCGTTTCGTCGCTTAGCATAGGAAATCCGGTCGTGTCTCAGGAACAATGTTGCGACGACTTTTCCCATAAACGAGACATCCTTAGGTTGCTGCTGCTTATTTTTAAATTTCGGCATACAGATTTTGTAAGCAGTTCCCCAAGGGTCAATATTTGCTTTTTCACAGAGCTTCTCAAAACATGACTTTTTGCTCCGGGTAATTGCCGACTTCAAGAGCTTCTTGTGGCTTTTATATTCGCTTTTATGATCGGTGTTTTGCCTCTGGTTTCTAATGAAAGTCTTAAAAGGAAATCTTCGAATTCGGTGATTGCTGCGCTGGGACGAGAACAGCAACTTACAATATATATCCCCTGTATGTTTGACCATATTGCTGCTTTGCCAGATTTGTCTGCAATCCATGTTCTCTTCTATAACTGCAACGGTTAAGGTTTAGCTGTAGTATCCTCATTTACTTAGAGACTTCATCATCTCGAGTTACTTTGGGCAAGTCGTGCTCAATACTGACTGTTCCCCTTTGCAGAGCACGCAGCTCGGAACGTTTGTGCATACCTTTGCTAAATAACCCGTGGTTCCACAACGTATACAATGAGAAGCTCTGACTATCGAGCTGCAGGAATTACGCGCTATGTGATCCGGGTGGAAACACTTATAGCATCTGGGAACAGGCGAGTATTCTTGAAGACGACAGATCGACCAACCAATCTTTATTTTCCCTATTGTAAGTGCGGCCTTGGCATCTTGAGCACACATGCATTCAAGTACTATATGTGTGCCACTACGGGTTTTTCGCAGACTTTTCACACTCGATATCTCCAAACTTTCGATTCCGCACTCTCTTCTTAGTGCTGCGCAGTTTTATTCGGGAATTGGAATATCATCCAGGTCTTTGCACGTAATCGTGACGTTGTGGGTCTTGGGCTGTATCTTAGCCATTTCGCCAACCACCCCCTACAGGGCGCCTTGGAAATATTCGGCTTTCGTCTCTGCTCGATTTTTTAATTATATAAGTAAATCTTCTTTTAGCGTTTCACGGATATGGGTTACATTTGAACCCAGTTCATCAAGCCCGCTGTCACCTTTAATTTTTTCGCAGAATATCTACACCATCCTTCTTTGTTATAATTATGGCATCTGGTTTTGTTCTGATTTTCCTTTCCAAAGGTTTCTTTTTTTTACAACGTCTACCCATCTTTCACTGGCGTATGGACTAGTCGTATTATGCTCTTGGATTATTTTACTGCTCCACTGTACGACAATTGCGGCTTTTCGTTTACATTTTTAAGCTTTGGTTTTTTGGTTGGTGGTAAGTAACCTGATAATTCTTGTCTCTTCTTTGGCGTATGCTTTTCTCTGGGGATAGGGGATACTTACGACGCTTTCCCTACCACAGCTCTTTTCAGCGGATTCTCTGGGTTTTCAGCCTTGTCGTACAGTCTTGTTATACAGCTTGCAAGGTCGCTCATAGCTTGATTAATATGCCTCTGACCAGACATCATTGTTTCAAGCTCCTTGATTTTTGTGCCCAGTTTACAAAAAATATTACCAGCTTCGCTGTTCTGCATTTGCTCAGATTTTCCGCCTTTGTTATGTTGGTCGACAGTTTCACAATGTATCATCGGTCCAGCAGCGGTTATCTCCTCATTTGTGCCTTTTGTAAGCGTTCTCAAAATCTTTAAATTCCTCTGAAAAGGATTCTCTGGTATACTTCCCAAGCTATTTACAGAGGCCATATCTCTGCCAGAAAATAGTTGGAACACCTGTCAATGGGTATGTTCAGTCCTTTGTCCTAAAACCTTAGTTGCTTTTTTAATGGCTGGCAATGCCGTAACCAAAGGCAAAGCAAAGAAGGAGAAACAAAAAAAGAGAAACAGCTGATCGAACAAAACAAATCGGCAGATTAAAATAAAGTTCATGTGTATGAAGGCTTGTGTATATATTATTTGTACGGCAATGTCATGCACACATATGTACACGTGTGTGAGCACACGTTATTACTGATAAATGACAATATCTTGGTTTGAATTTGAATTGTACTTAGATATGTACATCTATACATGCATATGTGCATGATAGATGGGTATGAAAATTTTAAATGGTAAAAGGTGTTATTTACTTTGTAACGAAGCTTTTGCTGCCCCTGCTTCTTACAAGTATAAATTGCTGAGGTATACTTACCGCGTACAGGGTTCGTTACAATAAATTTGTGAACAATGGGACTCTTCTACTAATCGTACTTTATTTTATTTAACTTACATATATGTGACTTGGTCTACGGAAAGGGGGCTTAGGTGTCAAAAAATCAATTTTTTTTTTCAATTTATTTTCTTTCTTTTTTTCGCACGTTAGCTTTTCGTAGACCAGGTCACATATTTTAATTAAAGTTACAAAATTGTCTCCCGCGTTGTAATATCGTCACCCGAGGGAAGTGCTGTCAGGGTAACGGTTCAGTGTGGTGCGTTAGGGCGTGCTCGATCACACTCGGCTACTTCTGCCGGCGCTCGCGTAGGCTTCGCCGACAATATCCTTCGGCGTGCGTTGACGCTCTCGTGCTACGGCGACCACGCTTGACTATTTTCTGCCAGCGCTCGTGTAGGCTTTAATGAAGGTGTCCTGGCGTACACGGTGACGCTCCTCTATTACGACAACTGCGCCCGGCTATTTCTGCCGGCGCTCCTGTAAGCTTCAATAACGCTGTCCTGGTATAAACGTTTACACTCGCGTGCTACAACGACTACGCTCGGCTACTTCTGCCGACGCTCGTGTAGGCTTCAATAACGCTGCCCTAGTATACACGTTTACACTCGCGTGCCACGCTGGTGATGTCCTGTTCAACCACTTTAGCCGCGTAAAGATACAGGACCACGGAAGACTGCGCTAACGACCGCGATGCTAAAGGTTGGGTTGGTCAGAGGATAAATTCACTACAAAGCTCACCATGAACAGACGGCGTTCACAAGTCAGGGTACCAAGACTAACCAGAGGATAAACTCACTGCGTGGTCTGATGCCAAACGTGCGTACGCTGTCACAGTCCCGTGCTGACTCCTGATCATCGGCCATCTAACTCCCCATCAAGCCTGTGCTGCGTGCTAACACATTCGCAACATGTTGTGTTGGGATGGCGTGTGTTGCTGGGACTGCGTATGTTGCTGGCAGTGGCGTTGTTTCATCTACTTGTCTAAGTTTTCCGTCTCCGTGGTTATCTCGTTGAATTGTTTGCGTGGCGTGATTTTACCGCTGCGTATGCATTCTTGTTGTCATTTCATCTGCATGTCTGTTTCTCAATCTTCTTGTGTTTCTAGAAGTGGCGTGATTTTCCCGTTGTATTATGAATAATAGGGTGTGGGTTGTGTGGACTAAATTCTGTATAGATATTTAGTTCCCACACTCCCCCCCCCACTTCGGAGAGTTTTGCATTCCGTGCAAACTTCAACTCATTTCATTGTTAATTTACCATGTTTTTTTACAATAGAAAAAAAAGTTGTTAATTTACAACAGTTATTTGATACAGAAAAAATCGAAGATTTACGCCTATAAGTATATGTATTTTTTTGTTTATAGACTTGTTTCACGTTTTTTTCTTCCATTTTTTGTTTTTTTTTTTGTTCTAAATTCAATTCATTTTTTTCAATTACTTTCAATTCAATCTTTTTCCAATAAACTTCAATTGAAAAAAATTATTTTTTTTTTCATATAAAAGCATAATAGTATTAAAACAAAATCCCCCTTAGGGTCTTGCAATTGTCGTGGTTGTTGTTGTGACCTTCGCTTAAATATGGACGCCCTACCGGTACATGGCCAGTTTGTATTTGGACCTATTGAGTTTTAGACGGTGCTTCCCAATGCCGTCTGAGAGGTTTTATGGTGTCCAGCCGTAGATACCGCAATCGTTTGTGTTCTCTTGTTGGGATATGTCTAGTATTAGTTCCCGATATTCGAAATCTCCTTCTCCACCTCCGGCGGATGTCTTGTCTCGCTGACGGCTCACGGTCGAATGAATTTGATCTACTCGTTTGGTCAGTATATATATTTGTCTAAGTAAAAAGGATTTATATTTTTATTTTCATTTTTAAATTAAATTTTTTTTACACTGCTGCGGAAGTGTTATACAATTTCAATCGCTGATGTTCACTGTTTTCTCCTTGTCACCGTCGATCTTTTCAACCTGTACGATCACTGGTGAAATGTATCTAAGGATTTTATAAGAACCATCGTACTTCGAGCTAACTTTGCAGCGAAACCGTCCGCGGCTTTAGAGAGATGATGTTCCTTCGAACTAACTCTCCAATTGCGGGGGTCCATTTTCTACGCCTCAGATTATAATAGCGGGCTTGATCCGTGGATACTCTCTCCATGTTTTGTCGGACGATTCTGAAGGCTTCCTGCATCCTGTTGTACTTCTCTTCAGCCGTCGTGAGCATCATACCTGTGTCGATATTAACTAGTTGGAGGGGGCCTTTGGTAGTCATGGTTCTCGTCCTTGTACGAGAAATACCGGGCTATACCCTGTGGCTAAATGAGTAGCGACGTCACATCACATTTACATCAGTTCACCACACCGAATCAACAGCACGCATTCACCTCATCACTCGAGAGAACATTACACATTAACACACACACACGCACATGCACCAACCACGATGAGATTCTACATTCTAATTAGAACAAAAGGAAAAGAGAAAGGATCTCGCGCACCTTTTGTTGATACGACGTCGATCGGTATACACCTCCGCTTTTCGCAGCATCGCAGCATCCTGGTTCTTTTTCGCAGTTACCTGCCTGGATATATTTAACGTTTTTTGAAAAACTACTGTTTTCAATATATAATTATATATATATATAATAAACATATGTATATTTAACTTTTAACCTAAATTTTAAAACACATTGTGATATACCATTTTTGAAGTGTATTTCGTAAGAAATAATCTAGTGCATTTTTCGTTTTAACAAAAAGTGTGAGCGGCCTACAAGGTGAGTTTTTGTACATGGTCCTTCGAGCCATAAAAAAAGGCACTGTGGCTAAATAAAGTCGAAAAAAAATTTATATTTCGGAAAAAAATGTTTAATAATAATTATAACCTGAGAGAAAGTTCGGTAATAAAACCGAAAATGTAATAATAAATGACAAAACCAAATAAAAAGCAAACAACAAAGAACATATGCGCCAAAAACCGGTTGTCAAAAAAGTCTTGCGGTATTTTCGCTAGTTGGCGCTGAGAGCGCGTAGTTCTAGTTTTATTCGTCGCATCGGGTCATGCTATACCTTTTTGGAAAGCTCATTTCACGCGCTAATACGTGTTTGATTGATTGTCGTTTCTTTTAAGTCGTTCGTGAGTTATAGCGTCGCAAACATGGAGCAAAATAAAGAGAAAATACGGCATATTTTACAGTACTACTACGATAAAGGCAAAAATGCATTTCAAGCCGCCAATAAAATTTGTGCACTTTATGGACCCGATACAGTTTCCATTTCCACCGCACAACGATGGTTTCAATGATTCTGTTCTGGTGTAGAGGTGGTCGAAGCTGTGCCACGCTCCGGAAGGCCTGTCGTCGAAAATTGCGATAACATCGCAGAATTGGTCGAAAGAGACCAGCATAGTAGCAGCCGTAGCATCGGTCAAGAGCTGGGCATGAGCCATCAAACCGTTATAAACCATTTCAACAAATTCAATAAATCATTCAATAAAAATAAAAAATACCACAAGACTTTTTCGACAACCTAATACATATAATTAAAAAATAAAAAAATCACAAACATAAATTGCTACGTCGAGGCCACCACATATTAAACAAAACAAATATATTTAATAAGAATATAATGATCGTTTTGTTTTGTGAAAACATAAATAAATAAAATAAAGAAACAAAATTTTACAAAACTTATAAGAGTTATCCAGTGGGAGTAGTGCACACATATAAAACAACAAAAATATAAAAAAAGAAAACAAGTAGAATATAGTAGGAAAAAAAATAAATAAATAATAATATAAATAAATATTGAAAATTAAAAAAAAGCATAAATCGGTCGCGCTGTAACCATAAAAATACCAAAAATTAACAAATAAATCGGGCGCGATATAATTAGAAACGTACAGTACTAATACATGTATACATACTCTACAAAGGAGGAATCGGGAGCAAGAGGACTCTAAACAAAGGAGGAAATAGGAGTAAAAGAACAATAAACACAGGAGGAAACCGAAATGAAAGCAGAGGATAATATCCCTAATATTATAAATATATGTACTTTTTTCTCCCAAAACTCCCTTGAGGAGAGGCAAAGTAAGTCCTTTCCATTTTTTATGAACATATGTAAATATGTATGATATGATACTGTTTTATCAAATATAAAACCTATATAATCCGTTTGATCAATTTTTAAACGGGAACAAAATACAGTTGCAAAAATATATAATCCATATATTTTTATACATGCAAAATGAAATCATTTACTGCCTTCTAAGCTTATCCTTGTGTATACAAACACACTCACTACAGAAAACTAACAAATTATATTCAAGTATTTCTTGGCAAATCTTTCCAGCAATACCCCTTCTGTTTCTTCAAACAGTAAGCAGGGTTGCACAAAAAAGGTAAGCAAAAGGCATAATAGGAGGATGGAGTCATGTGTAGAAGTTCACGCAAGTGAGGAAAGTTCTCTGATCGCCATTCACTTGGGAGAGGCCAGAAACGATTCTTTTACATATGACTCAAGCAGCTCACGACTTCCGGTCTTTGACCAAGTATCCTCTGGGTAGCCTAAGAATATCCGTTTGAAGGCGAGCTAAAGCGAGAAGGCGAAATATTCCCTCCGCAGGGTTGTGCGTTGGGTTTGGGACCCGCCACGTAAAAAATCATACCAATGAAAAAACAACAACAGCCTCGGATGAGTGACCCCCGTTTTGATGACGACCACGGCAAACGAAATAAGGATTACGAATTAAGAGCATGCACCTGGAATGTCCGGTCTCTTAATTGGTAAGGTGCCGCTGCCCAGCTGGTTGATGGCCTCGTGAAAATAAAGGCTGACATCACCGCCGTCCAAGAAATTCGATGGACGGGACAAGGACAGAAACAAGTAGGTCCTTGTGGCATTTACTACAGTGGCCATATAAAGGAGCGCAAGTTTAATGTTGGATTCGTGGTGGGAGAGAGACTCCGTCGCCGAGTACTATCATTCACGCCGATGAATGAACGTCTAGCCACAATCCGCATCAAAGCGAGGTTCTTCAACATGTCGCTGATTTGCGCCCACGCCCCGACGGAAGGGAAAGACGATGTGACCAAAGATGCCTTCTATGAGCGCTTGGAGCACACGTATGAGCGCTGCCCCCGCCACGATGTCAAAACCGTGCTTGGCGACTTTAACGCCAAGGTGGGCAAATAAGGTATCTTTGGCACTACGGACAGTAAATTCAGCCTCCACGACGAAACATTCCCAAATGGGTTGAGGCTGATCGACTTCACCGGGAACCGAAATATGGTTGTCTGTGGAACTAGATTCCATCACAAAAAAATACATCAAGCTAACTGCCTGTCTACGGATCAAAAAGCCACCAACCAGATCGATCATGTTGTGATAGATGGAAGACACGTCTCCAGTGTTCTGGACTACTATCTTGTTGCAGCCAAGATTCGCACCCACCTCTGTGCAGCAAACAACGCACGTCAACAAACACAAGGAAGGTTAGACGTCGAGAAGTTGCAATCACAACAGACAGCAGAGCGATTTTCTACTCGGCTTGCACTCCTGCTCTCTGAGAGCACTCGTCAACAACTCGGTATAAGGGAACTGTGGGACGGCATTTCAAACTCCTTACGTACAGATGCAACCGAAACAATTGGTTTTTGGAAAGTGCAAAAGAACAGCTGGTACGACGAGGATTGTCGTGTCGGAGAGGAGAGAAAACAGACTGCCTACCTCGCAACGTTACGATCGACCACAACACGTGCGGGATGGGATAGATAGCGAGAGTTGAAGAGGGAAGCGAGACGCATTTGCAGAAAGAAAAAGAAAGAGGCCGAAATGCGTGATAAGCTGGCCGACAGGGGTAATGTTCGAAAATTCTACGAAAAAATGCGGCGGCTTAGAGAAAGTTTTAAGACCGGAGCATATTCTTGTAGAACCCCCAAAGGTGATCTAGTCACCGATGTCCACAGCATACTTAAATTATGGAGGGAACACTTCTCCAGCCTGCTGAATGGCAGTGAACGTACAATGCCAGGAGGAGGCGAACCCGATTCCCCAATCGATGACGATGGAGCAGACGTTCCATTGCCCGACCAGAAAAAAGTTCGAATAGCAATCAGCCGCCTGAAGAACAACAAAGTGGCGGGAGCCGATGGATTGCCAGCAGAGCTATTCAAACACAGCGGCGAAGAGCTGGTAAGGAGCATACATTAGCTTCTTTGTAAAGTATGCCCAACGATTGGAATTTAAGTGTGCTATACTCAATCCATAAAAAAGGAGACTCCACAATCTGCGCCAACTACCGTGGGATAAACTTCCTCAATAAGGTTTTATCGAGCGTATTGTGTGAAAGATTAAAGCCCACCGTCAACAAACTGATTTGACCTTATCAGTGTGGCTTTAGGCCTGGCAAATCAACAACCGACCAGATATTCACCATGCGCCAAATCTTGGAAAAGACCCGTGAAAGGAGAATCGACACACACCACCTCTTCGTCGATTTCGAAGCTGCTTTCGACAGCACGAAAAGGAGCTGCCTCTATGCCGCGATGTCTGAATTTGGTATCCCCGCTAAACTAATACGGCTGTGTAAACTGACGTTGAGCAGCACCAAAAGCTCCGTCAGGATCGGGAAGGACCTCTCCGAACCGTTCGATACCAAACGAGGTTTCAGACAAGGTGACTGCCTATCGTGCGACTTCTTCAATCTGCTTCTGGAGAAAATAGTTCGAGCTGCAGAACTTAATCGAGCAGGTACAATCTTCTATAAGAGTGTACAGCTGCTGGCGTATGCCGATGACATTGATATCATCGACCTCAACACCCGCGCTGTTAGTTCTGCTTTCTCCAGTCTGGACAAGGACGCAAAGCAAATGGGTATGGCAGTGAACGAGGGCAAGACGAAATATCTCCTGTCACCAAACAAACAGTCGTCGCACTCGCGACTTGGCTCTCCCGTCACTGTTGACAGTCATAACTTTGAAGTTGTAGACAATTTCGTCTATTTAGGAACCAGCATTAACACCACCAACAATGTCAGCCAGGAAATCCAATGCAGGATTACTCTTGCCAATAGGTGCTTCTTCGGACTGAGTAGGCAATTGAAAAGTAAAGCCCTCTCTCGACGAACAAAAACCAAACTCTATAAGTCGCTCATAATTTCCGTCCTGCTATATGGTGCAGAGGCTTGGATGATGACAACAACCGATGAGTAGACCTTAAGAGTGAATCGACCTCAAGAGTTTTAGAGAGAAAGGTCTGCGAAAGATTTATGGTCCTTTGCGCATTGGCCACGGCGAATATCGCATTCGATGGAACGATGAGCTGTACAAGATATACGACGACATTGACATAGTTCAGCGAATTAAAAGACAGCGGCTACGCTGGCTAGGTCATGTTGCCCGGATGGACGAAAACACTCCAGCTCTGAAAGTATTCGACGCAGTACCCGCCGGGGGAAGCAGAGGAAGAGGAAGACCTCCACTCCGTTGGAAGGACCAAGTGGAGAAGGACCTGGCTTCGCTTGGGATATGCAATTGGCGCCACGCAGCAAAAAGAAGAAACGACTGGCGCGCTGTTTCTGACTCGGCTATAATTGCGTAAGCGGTGTCAACGCCAATTAAGAAGAAGAAGAAGAAGAATGGCATAAAAAGCAAAACTTCCAATGCGAGAATAAATACAAACATACATATTTACATATGCACTTACCCAAATCGTTCCTGTTAACACATACAAACAAACATTCAAATTAATATTAATGTATGGAAGCATATACTTGCTAATCCGCACATAGCGTGCACATAAATGTACAAAGGTTATTGACTTCCTATACCTCCTTTACGAGTGCTTATATACAAGGACGTACGGATAAATCCGTAAAGAAAATATATAAAACTAAATATAAAATCGCAACTGAATACAATAGTGCGGTTAACAAAAACGTTTAACGCGTATTTTGGTAAATTTACGGGAATAACAACTTTTATTTACTTAAAAGAGTTTTCGGTTTTCGGCATTTTTCAGATATATCTCAGCAAATTTTAATTCTAAATTTTTATTTATTCTAAATGAGCAGAGATTCAAAGGAATCTAAATCAGGTTTTTTACACTTCCAAAAATGGCTGACGATCATAAACAAAGCACACCTGCAGAAGCTACACGCTCTAAGCACAGTACAAAGCAAAAGAGATCAAAAGATCATATAATCTCGAAATTTATCACTGAAGGTGACAGCTTTATAAGATATTGCACACGATTTCAAGCTTCCCCTATTACTGACATCACGGAATCAGTTTTAAATATAAAATTAAAAAGTGTTAACAATCTATGGGCACGCCTTCTGGCAGTGTACGATACAGTACTAGATACTGACGACGCAGAAATCCCAGAAAACTAGCGCGATTAGTACGAGCTAACAAAGGGAATGATAATTGTACAAATGAGTTTAGTAAGGCCAAGTAGAGCTGCTACTCCCCCTCCCAGAGTAGTTACATCACCAAAAGAAGACCTAGATAAAGGCATGTATCTAAAAGTACCAGCTTGTGATACTGAAGTTTTTAATGGATGTTATGACCAATGGGCGTCCTTCCGGGACATGTTCACTGCCGTTTATATTAACTATCCTAAACTTTCACAAGCACAAAAGCTATACAATCTCAGGAATAAAACAAAAGGGGAAGCGGGCAGTATCGTCAAGCAATTCGCTTTAAATGACGAAAAATTTAAACTGGCTTGGGAAGCACTTGTCGAAAGGTACGAAAATGTAAGAGTTATGATGAAATCCCAATAAAAACGGTATTGCATTTGCCAAAGATTCAACAAGAAACTAGCCAGGAATTTCAAACTTTATACTCGATTGTGACCAATTATTTATCAGTGTTAAAAACACAAAATATCTCCACAGAATCGTGGGACCCTATGATAGTAACCATTTGCGCAGAAACACTGCCTGAAGCTGCGTTAATACGATCACTGCTCAATACGAGATAGCTGAGCGAATAGACAAAAAAACTATAAAGCTAAAAAGTCATCAAAATAGCTCAAGTAAAATGCCAGTAATAACATACAATATAATAGACACGTTAATAAATGTCACACATTCGTGTCAAATCAAAGTAGTCAATGGCAATCATTGTGTGAAATTCGTAAGGGATGTCATAAATTAAGATCTTGCGAGAGAATCAAAAAATTATCGGTTTCAGATAGAAACAATCTGGTCCGTCAACACAAACTTTGCATAAACTGTCTTTCGAATTCTCATATGACAAACGACTGTGAAAGCAAATTCAATTGTGTATATTGTCAACGAAGACATCACTCATTGCTTCAAGTTACCAATTTTCAAATTATGAAGAAAAATCAATTTCAAAAAACCACGGGGTTAGTCGCTACAACTACAAGTAATCCCGAAACCTCAAATCCCGAAAAAAGGGAGGAACAACCATGTTTTTCTAAAGCAGCAAAAATTCAAGCGCTTCATTCAGAAAATGAAAGCAAAATTCTTTTACCCACTGCGGTCATCACCATTGAACATAATGGTGATTTATTCAAAGTAAGAGCGTTAATAGATCAAGGCTCTCAAAGATCCTTTATATCATCAAAGGTTCAAAATCGTCTAAAATTCCAATAAAACATTCCAATTTTCAAATTTCGGGAATGGGCGGAAGAATTATTCAAAATTCAAATAAAATATGCCCAATCACCATAGTTTATCCAAATGCGAATATACGAATAGATGCACAAGCCATCGTTCTACCGCAACTTCCAAATTTGCTTCCAAGCTATGAAGTAAATAAAATACACTGGGAAAAATGCTCACATCTAAAATTAGCAGGTCCCAACTGTCATACCCCATCACAAATCGACATATTATTAGGCAGTGACTTAATACCTAAAATAATTCTTGAAGGTATAGAGAAAATCTCCAATAAATTGTCAGCCCAAAATACAATCCTTGGGTGAATTATAAGTGGCCAAGTCACTGAAAAAATAAATTTTTTCACAACACAAATGGAAGATATCACAAATGAATATTTAAATAATGAACTTAAAAAATTCTGGGAAGTAGAAGAAGTACCCCAGATTACCAAACTATCAGAGGAAGACCAGGCATGCGAAGCCTATTACCAGTCCACAACAACAAGAAACGAACGTGGTCGTTATGTTGTGCGACTGCCATTCAAATCCACCTTTCCAGAAACTATAGCTCTAGGCCACTCTAGAATCTCAGCAGTCCAGCAATTCCTAAGCATGGAAAAAAGCCTGATAAAGAAAAATGAGCTAAAATCAGCATATGATAATGTGATGGACGAATATCTTGAACTCAATCATATGGAAGAAACTGTACCATATGAAAAAATATCGAAAGATAGATATTTATCTTTTTACCTTCCACATCATGGGGTAATACGACCAGATAAAATCACAACGAAAGTACGAGTGGTGTTCTTCAAAGTGTACGAGCTCAGGCAAATCACTCAATTATGTGTTATACACAGGGCCAACATTACAACCTGATCTCATGTTGCTAATACTAAATTGGCGCATGTTTAAATACGTTTTTAACGGGGATGTTGAGAAAATGTACTCGTATAGGCAAATTCTGGTGCATGAAGATGACCAAGATTTCCAACGCATAGTATTCCGCAATTCAATTAATAGTCCAATTAGCGACTACAAACTTGAAACAGTTTTCTTTGGCATCAACTGCGCACCCTGTTTAGCCATTAGGACATTACATGAAGTTGCAAAAACCTGTGAAATAAATTTACCTTTAGCAACTTCTGTGTTGCAAACTCAAACATATATGGGTGACATTTTATCAGGTAGCCACAGTATACCAATAGCGTGCGAATCATTATCTCAAGTGATCAAAGCACTAAATTCAGCAGGTTTTCTCCTAAAAAAAATAGCATCAAATCATCCAGAAATAATCAAAGATATAAAAAAGGAAGACTCATTAGATACTGACTTTCTTAAATTCGAAAAGGCTAGTACAACGAAAACACCAGGGATTCAATGGAATGCGATAACAGATCAATTCTCATATACAATTGAGTCAGTATCTGCAATGTCCGCCAGTACAAAACGTCAAATCCTTCAAGCTAAAATTCTCATTCAAGAATTGTGGCAAGATGGCACTGAATGGGATGAACAGGTAAAACCTGTACGTTTAACAATATGGGTTCAATTTGCTAACAACCTACATACTATATCAGAAATTCGAATCCTTCGATGGGTAAATTTCACCCCTAACATTAACGCAGAATAACACGGTTTCTTTGATGCCTCTGAAAAGGCTTATTGCGCAACAGTCTACATACGCACTCAGTATGATAGCAAAATAACTTCACATCTTTTGGTAGCCAAAGCCAAAGTTGCACCTTTGAAGACACTAAGCCTACCACGGCTTGAACTAAATGGTGCTCTTCTGTTAACAAAATTAATTTCAATAGTTCAAACCCATCTCAAATTAAACGATCACAAAATGTATCTCTGGTCAGACTCAGAAATAGTTCTAGCTTGGTTGGAAAAACCACCCTATACTTGGAAGACATATGTGTTGAATCGCATATCTCAAATTTTAGACTTAATTGGCTCAGCAAAATGGCAACATGTTGCAAGTGCAGATAACCCAGCGGATCTTGGGACAAGAGGTTGCAAACCACTTCACCTCACCAGCACTACACTCTGGTGGAACGGTCCTACATGGCTAGCAGAATCACAAGAATTCTGGCCAAAGTCTCCTGCTCGGAATATCATACCCCCGGAAAGTTGAAAAATAGAAAATTTTCATATCACTCCAGAAGAGGATGATGTTCTCCACAGATTTTCATCATTTCCTCGAGCACTAAGCTCTTTATATTTATATGCACAAATTCATTCATAAACTTAAACAAAGGGTGAAAAGAATATCAAACGATTCTTACATACAACTAACATATTCCGACTTGCAACATGCCAAGGTCAGTCTAATCTTGTATACACAAACTCGCTATTTCAGCAATGAGAAATCAAAGTTGCTTGAAAAGCGACCTCTCGAAAAGGGAAGCTCACTTCTCGTCTTAAACCCATTTTTGGACGCTAAGGGATTAATACGGGCAAATGGAAGACTAGCCAACTCCAGCCTTAGTTACAAAGAACGTCATCCCAACATTATCCCAAAGTAATCCCGTTTTACCCACTTATTTCTAATATATCTCCAACAGCTTACACTGCATGGTGAGCATCGCTTGATGCAACAAATGGTCCGACAAGAGTTTCATATACCGCGACTACAGCCACAAATTAAAATAACCATTTTCATGTGTAAACAGTGTACGATGTACAAGCACAAGATGCGTACGCAGATCATGGCAGCCCTACCACCTGAACGCTGCAACTATGCTTTACCCTTTACCGTCACTGGGGTTGATTTTGCTGGACCTTTCCAGATAAAGGCCTCAATGCTAAGGTCTTCCTCAGTTA
The DNA here is from genome assembly GCA_037783105.1 of Bactrocera zonata. Lineage (NCBI taxonomy): Eukaryota > Metazoa > Arthropoda > Insecta > Diptera > Tephritidae > Bactrocera > Bactrocera zonata. Next base: position 688,850 of record JBAWJQ010006115.1, read on the forward strand.
GAAAAGGGTATGTTGCTATCTTTGTATGTTTTACAACAAAGGCAGTACACCAGCGAGCTATGTTCAGATCTGACTACTGAGTTACGTCCACTTCCCATTCCAATGAGTCGTTCAACTCGCTACCAATAAAATGGGGCAAATGACAAACAAACAGTTTCAGTTGTTTACACAATGAAACTGCAGACCGATCAAATTCATTGATTTCCGAACTTAAAAATTCAATTGTTTGCTTACACAGCAACATTGTAACCTAATTAATTTTGTTTTGTATACAACAGCCAAAATTTATTGACCACTGCAATAGTAATTCGATACTTCCGTTTTGTTTATTTTAATAATTTTGATGCAACGATCGATTTCGTTGACTTAATTGATTTCAAACATATGAATGAGTTGAACTGACGTTCTGCTGAGTCTGCATTTGAAAATTTAAGAACCGTATAAATATAAGTAGTTTTTAAAGAATGTAGTTAGTTCTTAAGAACTAACCGAAATGTAAAATTCAATAATAAAGATTTTTAAATACAAAATAAAAATTCGTTCGGCATTACTTACGAAAGTACTGCGGCTTTTCTTGCAGTATTAGCCCGCTTTATCGGACGACGCAGATTTCCTTTCAAAATTATGAGCGACAATGGAAACAACTTTGTCGGAGCTCAAAGAGCCACGGAAAAGAAGTTTTTACAATTCATGAAAGAAGTATCCCCCGAAATTGTCAAAAAATATGCACCCCAAGGGATCGCTTGGCAATTCATACCCCCATGTTCTCCACACATGGGCGGACTCTGAGAATCAGCAGTAAAGAGCTTTAAGTCTCATTTAAAGAAAACGGCTGGTAACTATACATTCAATTATGAGGAGTTTACTACATTACTTACTCGTATTGAAGCCGTACTAAACTCTAGACCTATCTCACCACTCTCGCAAGATCCCTCCGACTTCACGCCTTAACCCCATGGCATTTTCTCAAAGGGGCACCCATTCTGGCTATACCTGAGCCAGGCGTGGAGTTGCTATCCTTATTAAACAGATGAGAGCGAAATAAAATTATCCATCACGATTTCAGCCGCCGATGGAAGGAAGACTATATAAAGGACCTTCACAAGAGATACCGGTGGAAAACTCAAGAAAAGACACCAAAGCTTGGAAACTGCGTCCTTATACAAGACGGTTGTCTCCCTCCTACGGAATGGCGACTCGACCGCATAAAACAACTTCATTACGGTTCCGACGGTCATGTTCGAGTAGTTGATCTCCGCACCCAAACCGGAACGCTAACCAGACAGCTCGTCAAATTATGCTTTCTACCAAAATCAAAACCTCGAATAACATAAACCAACACAAAAGGCCTTACATAAATGTCTGATAAAAAAAAAATGACATTATATTCATGCCACATATCGCAGCACAAATGTCCATATTATTGTAAACGCTTCGATGTCCACTATGTCGCCGCCCGCATCGGCTATTACACTGCGGTATCTTTAAAGGCATGCCGCCGATGTAACGTCAGCAGGTGGCACAGGCTACGGGTATTTCCTGAATTGCCTGGCAATTTCCCACGCAACTCAGGAGTGCCCATCAAACGCTGCTGCACCGCACTACCAGACGCGACAACGGGCGACCACCTGCTCCTCGCACCAGCGGTAACGTCAGGCGTTCTCAAAGAACTCCTGTGGCGACATACCACCAGCGCGGACGCTCTCCAGCAGAATCCCGTCCCTGGCGCCAAAACCGGGCAACATCAACACGGCGCCATCAGCTTAGGCCGCAATCCCGTCTGTCAGCATGTCTCAGCAACGTTGTAGCTACGCTACAGCAACTACAGCAACTTCTAGACTAAATACTCGCCGGGGGCCGGGATGGCTAAATGGGTAGCGACGTCACATAACATTAACATCAGTTCACCACACCGAATCAAAAGCACGCATTCACCTCATCACTCGAGAGAAAATTAAACATTAACACACGCACATGCACCAAACAACGATATTGATATCATCGGCCTCAACACCCGCGCTGTTAGTTCTGCTCTCTCCAGACTGGACAAGGAAGCAAAACAAATGGGTATGGCAGTGAACGAGGGCAAGACGAAATATCTCCTGTCATCAAACAAACAGTCGTCGCACTCGCGACTTGGCTCTCACGTCACTGCTGACAGTCATAACTTTGAAGTTGTAGATAATTTCGTCTATTTAGGAACCAGTATTAACACCACCAACAATGTCAGCCTAGAAATCCAACACAGGATTACTCTTGCCAACAGGTGCTACTTTGGACTGAGTCGGCAATTGAGAAGCAAACTCCTCTCTCGACAAACAAAAACCAAACTATATAAGTCGCTCATAGTTCCCGTCCTGCTATATGGGGCAGATGCTTGGACGATGTCAACAACGGGTGAGTCGACGTTTCGAGCTTTCGAGAGCAAAGTTCCGCGAAAGATTTATGGTCCTTTGCACGTTGGCCACGGCGAATATCGCATTCAATGGAACGATGAGCTGTACGAGATGTACGACGACATTGACATAGTTCAGCGAATTTAAAGTCAGCGGCTACGCTGGCTAGGTCATGTTGCCTGGATGGACGAAAACACTCCAGCTCTGAAAGCTGGCAATTGGATATCCAATTGGCGCCACGAAGCGAAAAGAAGAAACGACTGGCGCGCTATTGCGGTGCCAACGCCAATTGAGAAGAAGAAGTGTTGCCACAGTGTGCTAGTAAATTGAACACCATTGTCCGAAATAAGGATCTTCGAAACACCAAATCTTGAGAGGATTCTTTCTCTGAATGCGCGACAAAGTGCTTCAGTTGTAGTGCAGCTCATGGGGACTAATTCAACCCACTTGCTGAATTGATCGAAAAACACCAGTAGCATTGTATTGCCATGGGTTGATAGTGGCAAGGGTCCGATGAAGTCTTCCTTACTGGTCTCTGCTGTCCTTCCTTGTATTTCTGGCAAGACTCACACTGGCGTACGTACTGGCTAATGTCGCGGAACATTCCTGGCCAGTAATATCGGTTGGCCACTCGGGCTCCTGTCCGGCGTATGCCAATATGTCCGGCGCTAGGTATATCGTGATTCTCTTGTAGCACTCTTATGCAGAGGGGTTTAGGCATAGCTTCCTGGGTACAGCCTCTTCATCCTGAGATCGACACGGAATGTGGCGATAAAGTTGGCCATCTGGGTTTGCGCGAGCTTCTTCTACTCGCTTTCGCCACCATTTGCATTGTGGAGACATCGTCGTCGCTTGCCTTATGGTCTCTATTGGCTGTCGGGGCAGTACGTCTGCTACTTCGTTGAGTTTCCCTTTCCCATACTCGATGTCGAAGGTATGCGGCTGTAATTCTAAAGACCAGCGTGCTATACGACCGGAAGGACTCTCTATGGAATTAAGCCACTTCAGTAACATATGATCGGTTATCACCTTAAATCGATATCCTTCTAGGTAGGGTCTCATTTTCCGAATTCCCCAGACAATGGCGAGGCACTCCTTTTTCTTCGCCTCATTTAATTTTCGGCTAACGTAGGCTATTACGCGTTCGCCTCCTTCCAGATTCTGTGTCAGCACAGCACCAAGGCCTATGTTGCTAGCGTCCGTCTGCAAAGTGAATGTCTGGATGAAATCCGGACATGCCAGGACAGGAGCCTCCGTTAACTTTCGCTTGATGCTTTCGAATGCTGATTGTTGCTCAAATCCCAATTTCCAGTATTTCCCTTTCTTCAGGAGAGCTGTGAGTAGCTGGCTCATGGTCGCGAAGTCGGGTACAAAGCGGCGATACCAGGAGGCTATCCCAAGATATTGACGTACTTCTTTCACGTTAGTTGGGGGCTTCAGCTCCTGGATTGCTGCAACTATCTCGGGATCGGTGTGGATGCCTTTGTCACTGACGACGTGACCTAAGTATCGGAGTTCCTTTTTGAAAAACTTGCATTTTTCAGGGTTAATTCGAAGGTTGTTCTGCTGTAGTCTCTGCAGTACCTTTCGTAAATTCTGTATGTGTTCCTCGAATGCAGAGCCTATGGCGATTATATCGTCAAGGTTGGCGAAGGCGTGTGGTTCCATCTCAGGGCCTATGATCCGGTCGAGTACTCTCTGAAACGTCGCTGGTGCCGAATGTAAGCCGAATGGCATGATGCGCCATTGAAATAGGCCACGCGCAGGTACGGTAAAGGCTGTATATGGGCGGCTGCCTTGCTCCAAAGGTATCTGCCAGTAGCCGTTCTTGCGATCCAGACTACTAATGTACCCTGCTCTTCGTAACTTGTCAAGTATGTGTTGTATACAGGTAAGGGGTATGCGTTGGGTACAGAACGGGCGTTGAGTTGCCGATAATCTACGCATAAACGCCACTTACCGTTATACTTCCGAGCTAATACAATCGGCACGCTGTGTGGGCTGTGAGACGGCTCGATACATCCCTTCGACAGCAGCTCTTCGATATCGGCGTTTATAATGGCCTGCATCGCTGGATTCCGCGGAAAATATCGTTGCTTGATGGATCGGTCGTCGGTCATAGTGATTTTATGCTCCGCCACGGTCGTTACTCCTCTCAAGCTTTCGAATTTTCGAAGTTCCACGTCTAAGAAGTCACGTATGCAGGCCGCTTCGTTTCTCTGGTTGATGGTCGATATAGTCTCGAGTCGATTGACTCTTCTGCACTTAAGCTTACGTCTTCTTTTTCTCTTCATCCTGCGCTTTAGCAGGCGTGTGTCTGGCGTGGTTAGGGTCACGTTGTTTACGGCTTCGGATGTTATGGTGCGGGAGGTCGTTGATTGCTGAGCATCTGATGCTTTCGGCACTACCTGGTGACCTCCGCAGGATACTATAGCTCTCATGTTCCCCAGTGTATCCAATCCGAATATGACGTCATCAATCGCTCCGGGCATCACGTTTAACACTGCCTTTAGCGATGTCTGTCCGAGTTGAATGTTGGTTTCCACGGCCATTTGTATTTCGATAGCTACGGTCACCTTTTTACCATTCCCGGTTGCGCCCATATGTTCTGCAACTCGTGGTGATACGAAACTTTTCGAGGAGTCTGTGTCTATGACGGCTTCCCCCTGTTCTCCGCCAAGCATGATTAATGCGTATAGCCGGCCGCGTTCCTGGTACATAATTACTGGTGGTTCGGCGCTGAGTTCCGTGGATCCGCCGCGCCTTGTATTTGGCGAAACCCTTGGCCGTTTCCCTGTTGTTGATGACAACATTCTTTGGTTAGCACATCTGCTCGGCCACACTCCCTCGTGGTCACCTATGATGTCTCTCGTCATCTCGCGTCGAGGTGGCTCTACTCCTCGTCGTTGTCCTTTATATATCCCTTCGTACTCTTCCGCCAGCGTAATAAGTTCGGCTAGCGTAGGCGTAGCGTTCGGCGTCGTATGTAGAGCAGATAATCAGTGTGACTATTTCGAAAAATCTTTTCCAGTTGCTCATCTGGATTATACCTAGCGTGTCGCATTAAGTTCTGCATAGCCAAAACGTAGTCCTTGTATTTTTCTCCCATGTGTTGTCTTCGTTGCCGTATATTATCTTCGAGGCGTTCGAAGTAACGTGCTGGTAAGAAGAAGCGCAGTAAGTCCTTTTTGTAAGTGGTCCAACTCTCTCAATGTTCGTTATTATTGCGATACAATTGGAGAGCGGTACCGCACAGTAATTCGGGCATGGTTCTCGGAAGGATGTCCACGTTAAAGCTCTTCTAATCTCTCAACGAAAGCTAATGGGTCTCACCCACCGTCGTATTTCACGGACCACTTCCTCACCTGGTCGATGTTTGGTGCGAATGTGACCATGTGGTTCTGTTGAAGTAACCTGCTTATTGGCGACGGCTGTAGCCGTGGTGATTCCGCGAAAGTGCTCGCCGTCCCTCTGCCTTGCTCTGGTGGAAATGTTGTCTTCTGATCGCCTTCGTCTCGTGAAGCGATCTCACTTATTTTGTATGTAGCTTCCATTTACAAAAATTTTCCCTCTATTTCGGGGTCTTCGTGCGCCTTGGCTGCCAGTATGGTTTTGCGCTTACGAATCTCCCGCGTGGTTCCTATGTGGTCAACTCCAAAACTCTGCGCGAAGGAGATTAGTTGCTTGATCCGCAGTGTCCTTGCTCGGGCGCCAATTGTAACCAAGCTTTTGCTGCCCCTGCTTCTTACAAGTATAAATTGCTGAGATATACTCGCCGTGTCCAGGGTTCATTACAATAAATTTGTAAACATTGGGGCTCTTCTACGAATCGTACTTTATTTTATTTGACTTACATATATTTTAATTAAAGAAACAAAATTGTCTCCCGCGTTGTAATGTTGTCGCCCGAAGGAAGTTCTGTCAGGGAAACGGTTCAGTGTGGTCCGTTAGGGCAATACCGTTTCCCGCTCTGCTGCGCTCCTGGGTGCTAGATGACTTGCTGCTCGATCACGCTCAGCTACTTCTGCCGGCGCTCGCGTAGGCTTCGCTAACAATAACCTTCGGCGTGCGTTGACACTCTCGTGCTACGACGACCACGCTCGACTATTTTCTGCCGGTGCTCGTGTAGGCTTTAATGAAGGTGTCCTGGCGTACACGTTGACGCTCCTCTGTTACGACAACTGCGCCCGGCTATTTCTGCCGGCGCTCCTGTAAGCTTCAATAACGCTGTCCTGGTATAAACGTTTACACTCGCGTGCTACAACGACTACGCTCGGCTACTTCTGCCAACGCTCGTGTAGGCTTCAATAACGCTGTCCTGGTATACACGTTTACACTCGCGTGCCACGCTGGTGATGTCCTGTTCAACCACTTTAGCCGCGTAAAGATACCGGACCACGGAAGACTGCGCTAACGATCGCGATGCTAAAGGTTGGGTTGGTCCGAGGATAAACTCACTACCAAGCTCACCATGAACAGACGGCGTTCACAAGTCAGGGTACCAAGACTCGCCAGAGGATAAACTCACTGCGTAGTCTGATGCCGAACGTGCGTACGCTGTCCCAGTCCCGTGCTGACTCCTGATCATCGGCCATCTAACTCCCCATCAAGCCTGTGCTGCGTGCTAACACATTCGTAACATGATGCGTTGGGATGGCGTGTGTTGCTGGGATTGCGTATGTTGCTGGCAGTGGCGTGATTTTACCGATGCGTATGTATGCTTGTTGTTGTTTCATCTGTTTGTCTGATTTCTCCGTCTCCGTGGTTATCCCGTTTAATTGTTTGCGTGGTGTGTTTTTACCGCTGCGTATGCATTCTTGTTGTCATTTCATCTGCATGTCTGTTTCTCAATCTTCTTGTGTTTCTAGAAGTGGCGTGATTTTCCCGTTATGTTATGAACAATAGAGTGTGCCTTTATGGGTTGTGTGGACTAAATTCTGTATAGATATTTAGTTCTCACAACTTATATTATTATTGTAATACATGTATTTAGTTTTTTAGGATGTTATGATAGTATGTGTTCAAATATAATTGAACATACTTACTTGTTTAGTGTCAGCAAAGCCGAGATATTATAATACATACCCTGCCAGCCAAAAGTGGTGAAAAACCGGTGAAACTCAAGGTTTTCAAACCCTTAAAACTAGTGAAAAAGGTGGCGAGTTCGCCGGATTTATTACCGCTTATTCAGCAGTGCCATATAAATTATATACTATGTATGTTAAAATATGGCGGATCCATGAAGGGGAAACTGAGGGAGAGTTCCCTCCTCAAAAGTAAAAAGTTAACCATTATTTGCACTGAGCCACAAATGAGAGCCTTCTTCGATTCAGCTTTTATATTCTCAATTGAGTCAAAGCGGTGTCCTCGGAGTGGTCATATGAATTTGCTGAATAGCCAGAAGTTATACAAAGGTAAATCAGGCTAATGCGGTGATTGCATCACGATATTAGTTAAAATATGGCGAAATGATCACAAATAACCAATACAGTATGAGATGGTGCATTATCGCACTTCTTTGTTCAATAAATTCAGAAATATAAAAAACACTTTTAGAGTCTCGCCAAACGACGTGTATCTCTAATGAATACTTTAAGGGGAAATTTAGCGTAGATGTCACTAACAGTATTACCAACTTACAAAAAAAAGCATCAAACGTCGTAACAACATTGATTGCAACACGGAACACGCGAAGAATGCATGCCGATCATCATTTAATGAAATTTTTTCAAATGCTTCATCGATGATTGAAAAATTAGAAGTGGAAAAACCCGGAACATGTGGTCGTCAGAGTCTTCGAAACAATCACCCATCTCAAAGCTGTGAAGAGTTTTACAGGGTTTCTGCATGCAAAATTTAAAAACGTGGTTTTCCAATGAAGTTCGTGAAAGTTTCAATTTGAGTCAGCTGTTACCAAAATTTAACCTAAATTTGAAAAACAGGATTTAACTGTACTCATTGAATGCCTATTTAGACGTTTTGGGAAAAGCTTGCCCGGAAACAAAGAACCAAAAAACGAAGCTCATAGCAGAAGTAGCACTATTTCAACAACCATGGAAAATGAAAATGACTACGAGAACATAGGTGCTTTTTGCCTTAAGAGGCCTCAGCACTTTGCCAGTCATAAACGCTAGCGCTGAACGATCCCTTTCTTCTTAACGCCGAATCAAGACTTGGCTCACAACAACCATGCTCCAGAAAAGATTGGACGGCTTAGCACTTTTCAACATAAACTACGAAGTTGCTGTGGAACCAAAATAAATAATAGAAGATTGTAATAAAATAAAGATTAAATAAAAGAAAAACACCTGAAAAAAAAGATTATTTTAAGAAAAATATTAACATTACCTGAAAATAAAAGACAAATATTTGAAAAAAATTATAATAAAATAAAGATTATTTATACCAGAAAATTAATTAAATGAAAATAGTTGTAATGTCTGAAAATAAAATATATATGCTTTTAATAAAGAAAAGTCACCTTAGCCCTGCATTGATAGCGAGTTTTTCCTATAAATAGAAATAAATTCAACAATTCCATTAAAGTATACATAGATTTTTGTTATGTTGTATACCATCTGAAAAAATAATAAATTATTACTTATCCCATAATAATGCTTACAATAAAATCAATTAAATAAAATAAAAGAACATGAAGTTATTTATTTTTATTATTAGTTTTTTTATTTATAGTTTTACTAACACCAGAATTAACTAGCGCGTCAATTTTAGTTAAATAATCAAATAATAAAGTTTGCACTGCGCAGTTCGCTTTAAAAACATATAAAACAAATATTTGTTTTCATATAATTCTAGCACTGCGCAGCCCGAAAGAACATAACACAAACATTTATCAACCGGCCGCACTGGTTAAACATAATAGTTTTTTTTTATAAATCCAATAGTTTCGACCAATCGCACTGGTCATTTAATTAATTAACTACTATATGTACAATATATAAAATAATATTATATATAATTTCACAAAACTTACTAAACAAAATTCTTCTCCTGCTTCTGCTGCTGTAGATGACGTATGTAATTGAGGAGTTCTGAAGTGAGAGATACAGGAATTAATTAAATGTATTTACAAATAATTTCAAAATTCACATTACCTTTTTTTTTCGTCAGCAAGAGTTGGGGCCTTAAACTGTAAAGTAAAGTACTGGGCATTGAGAAAGCCTTCGAAGCTCTATTGAAAAACTACGAGAGAATACATAACCCAGCAACATACACAAATAGCTAGACGGCACTTCTGGCCTTGTCTTCACCCATAACTAATTCCAGCATAGTCCTTAATTGCAAGAAAGCACTGAGCTAACTAAAAGCCAAGCTCCACCTAGACTTGATCTGGGTTCCCGGCCAAAGGAACATTTTCGGCAACAAAAAAGCAGACGAGTTGGCAAAGGCAGGAGCTTTCTTTAACGAATCCGAGGCGTAGTTAATACCATGTCTGCTAGGATCGATCAAAAGAGAGATAAATATACAATTTCAACAAGTTGCAAATAACAGATGGAAAAACATAACAAAATTCAATATAACTAAACAGTTATGGCCAACATATGACAGGAAAAGAACTAACGACTTAATCAATAGGTTCAGTAAAAGTATCTACAGAGTAACTGCTATCATAACCATTTGGAGAACATGCTTTCAAAATAGGTATGCCCTACAACAACATCTGCCGAAGCTGCGAAATAGTAGGGAACAAGGAAACAATTTTCCACTACAAAAAGCATATAGAACATCGAAACCTCAAAACGACAACAGTCTGTTCTAATTGAGCCCGAAGGAAAACAGAGTTGCACTCCTACCTACCTCCTTATCTTTTTCGCTATTATTTCTTTTGTGTGAAATAGTAGTTAGCAAGAAATTTTGACATTTCATATCGCACCGTGAATGTTAAAAAGTAGAAGAAGAAGTGTGAAAACTAATCAAACAGAAAAGATATTTAATGAATTCCCATTATGTATATTTAAATTTATTTAAAAATATCATGATTAATTATTATTATTTAATTTTCAGGTGGTCCTTTTTAGTATCCTTAATGGAAGGCGAGGAGTAGATTTTATATAATATTTCACCAAATTATAGTTCAATTTTATGATGTTGATGAACTGTGGCACATTCTAGACCATCACGGAGTCTCGAAATAACAAAATAAGACGCAGGAGACCCAGTCATTGGGTGAGCTCTTATCTCAAGGCAAGGATTGACAAGGAGAGGTCTTTCACCGATTTCAAAAACTTGCGAAAGAATTATGTAAATTCTACATCTGGATCTGTTCCATGGCAAAATAATGCAACATTTCTTTGAATTTTTCAATATTTATGTTTAATTATAAAAACAATAACTACTATTTATTTTATGTTATGTTATGTTTTTTATAAAAAAAAGTTTAATATTTTCAAATTTCGTATTTACTTATTTCATAACCAATCAGAAGATAAGAGAGTATAAACAGATATTTGTTTTATTTTTTTGATTTAAGTTCATTAACTTTCTGTAACAGCATACTGTAAAATTCCATGCACATATCATCACCAACTGATCGTGGAAGCTTATTCAACAACCAGTCAAAACTATATATCAAGGACTTGTGCATATGGTGAGTGGTTCTTTGCTGCTACCAAATCTTCTTGGTTCTTTAAAATGTTGTTGAATCGATTCTATGCCTCGTAATTTTGGCTTCCGCTAAACGTCCGACTACTTGTGGTGGGTGTTGGATTCTGCAAAATACACAAACAAAAACTAAAACATGCACTTACATAATCATATTGCGGAACACTTAACACATCCACATTCGTTCTATTTATGGGGGATGATGAATCAAAATCTTCAAATGTTGGACTTGTGAAAAGTCTGCGAAAGCACAACAAAAATTCATGAAATTTTAAAATAATATTTAATAGACTTACGTTCTTTTGTGTTATACATTTGGCAAAAATGCCATTTCTTCAGCAAACTCCAGAAAACTTCTTGATCATTTTTTAAGCGTTCTTTATATGAAGCTTTTGTTTTTATTTAGAGCTGGAAACTGACCTTTAGATATTATATGCTGTAATGGAATTAAATTATGAATTTAAAATATAAGTATTTAAAAAAAACAAATTTCTCCACTTAGCTTTCTTCGCGCTAGAAATTCAAATGACTCGCAATTTTCGCTCGTTTTTTATTTCCGTTTATGTGATATTCATTAGCACTATTTACACTTAGGTTTCTCTTTCGCACTCATTCAATAAGAACAGAAAATGAGATAACTACATTATCCATATTTTATTCTATTTGGGATATTCGAAATGCATTAAGGGCGGAGATACCTTAGTACCGTCCAAAAAGGTAATTTTTTCCAATTTTATTATACATAGAAGAATATGATACCATGATATTGATATCATCGGCCTTAACACCCGCGCCGTTTGTTCTGCTTTCTCCAGACTGGACAAGGAAGCAAAACAAATGGGTCTGGCAGTGAACGAGGGCAATATCTCCTGTCACCAAACAAACAGTCGTCGCACTCGCGACTTGGGTCTCACGTCACTGTTGACAGTCATAACAGTTGTAGATAATTTCGTCTATCTTGGAACTAGCTTAAACACCACCAACAATGTCAGCCTAGAAATCCAACGCAGGATAACTCTTGCCAAAAGGTGCTACTTCGGACTGAGTACTCAATTGAGAATTAAAGTCCTCTCTCGACAAACAAAAACCAAACTCTATAAGTCGCTCATAGTTGCTGTATGGTGCAGAGGCTTCGACGATGTCAACAACGGATGAGTCGACTTTGCGAGTTTTCGAGAGAAAAGTTCTGCGAACGATTTATGGTCCTTTGCGCGTTGGCCACGGCGAATATCGCATTCGATGGAACGATAAGCTGTGCAAGATATACGTCGACATTGACATAGTTCAGCGAATTAAAAGACAGCAGCTACGCTGGCTAGGTCATGTTGTCCGGATGGACAAAAACAGTCCAGCTCTGAAAGTATTCGACGCAGTACCCGCCGCGGGAAGCAGAGGAAGAGGAAGACCTCCACTCCGTTGGAAGGACCAAGTGGAGAAGTACCTGGCTTCGCTTGGAATATCCAATTGGCGCCAACTAGCGAGAAGAAGAAACGACTGGCGCGCGGTTGTTAACTCGGCTATAATCGAAGAAGAAGAAGAATAAAAACAGATCGTATCCGACTTTTTTGTATACTACTTTTTTATGTATTAAGAGGTATTATTGAACTACAAAATAAAAATTATTTTATGTTAAAAAAAAATGGCGGAGATATCAACGATTCCGATGATTCACATTATTTTGTGGCCGTCAACTTCTTATCCGAAAGGAAAAAAATAAATTTTTTTATTATTGTGTAGTATGTGCATTTTTGCCTATTGCTATAGCTATAGTTTTTACCTAGTAAAACTCCGAGCAGAGCAGAGCACAAACTTTTACATTGTTCTGTTATGGCTCCCGTCAAAGTGAGAGCGGTAGCTATAGCATGGCAATAATTCTAGACATTTTGTTGGTATGCAGTAGTAAATGAAAACCCTGATTGAAACTTTTGGAGATTAGGCCTGACTGGCAGGGTAAATATGTAAAAACACATAAAGTTCACTAAACATACATGTGTATATAAATTAGCACAGGTAACCAAACATACGGCAAAAATATCACCTGCACCGAATTCGCTGACGGCGCGTCTGCAACTTTACACGTTAATAAGAACTCAATACCGCATTAAGTATGCATCCGGCCATTATGCTGATCGAACACTTTTAGTCTTGCGCGTGACAACAACAAAATAAATGCAAGACAGCAAAGAATTGGGTAAACAGTTGCTAGTGTAAGCAACTAAGAAGTCACGCGGCCAATAACGTGCAGCAACTAAAGTTAGGGCAAAGTAGTGTAGGTATTTAGACGCTAACGTCGCTCTTATGTAGTCTGTTCATACCAAATGAACACATCCCTGCATTGTCCTCCTAACTCGTCTAAATACGAATTAGAGGACAATGCAAAAAACACCCAACAGCGCCAACATAACAGCGAAATACCCAACGAAACAAAAAGACACAATAAAACGAATCACCAAAGTGGACAGACATACGGCGCCAAAACAACAGCAGCATTTTTTAGCAACAACAGCAGCAGAGTCAGCAGCAACAACATAAGTAGCAGCATCAGCATATCAACGCGGGAAACAAAAAAGGTTTTATCTAAAATATTTATTATATTTATACTTGTAAATATCCCTTGAGTTAAGTTCTAATTGTATAAACGCACACACATAACCAAACAATTGTACATACTAACTCACCCTATACACATGCAAGTATTATACCCTTAAATACACAAATTGAATTGTTAATTATCCGAAATCTAATAGTTTTTTTTATTTTATTTGGCACACCGGCAAATTCACGTCGATCACCCCGACACAGTCAGTTATTTCAACTCTTCCGCTGAGACCGGCTGCCCTTGGGATTACCAAAGGAAATAAAATCTTCAAAAAAACAAATTGTATTACTTATATGACAAACAGACCCTGCCAACCACGGCTACCCTCTTGTGTGAAATATTTCAATACAACTACATATTTTTTTCTATGCACTAACATCAACGCACATTTTCGAGTTATTTTTTGTTTACCTAAATGCGATGAAAAAAAATTTCTTTCATTTCTTCATTTATTTGAATGAGTGCAAAGAGAGAAAACATAATTGTCAATAGTGCCAAAAGAAAATCCCGAAAAGGGTAATAAAAAAACGATTGAAAGACGCATGTCATTCGTGCTCGTACAACAAGAAGAAGTAAGTGAATTTTATGTGATTTTTTTTTTTTAATAATTTTCAAATAATTATTCCATTTGTTTTTATAGCATTGGAAATCAGAATGGATTGGAAATAGCAGCAGCAGCGATATCATCTGAAGGAGCAAATATCAATTGTTAAGTATGTGAAAAAAAGTGTTTGTTGTTTGAAATTGGACTGCGCAGTCCAATATAAAACGCAAAAATGTACATATGTACGTATGTATGTATTTTATGTGTTTAAGGCAGCCTGCACAATCCAATATAATATGTGAAAACAAATGTTTGTTTTATATTTTAAACGATCAAATAATATTTTTCTTTTCTTTCAGATCTTATTATTATTTTTATTTAATTATTCTTTCTTTTCAGATTTTATCAATATTTTTATTTAATTAATCTTTGCTTTCAGAATAAACTCTATTCGTTTTTAATATATTTTATTTTTTCCGATAATTTTAATCTTCTCTTTCAGATATTATTATCATTTTATACAATTAATCTTTGTTTTTCTTTTGGATATTACAAATTCAAAGTTATTATTATTTGTTTTCAGGTTTTAATATCCTTTATTTTATTTTGAGGTATTTGTCTTTTAGAATTTTTTTTTCACTCTTTCATTTTCAGCTATTAATAATTTTAAATTGTACACTTAAAAACCACCCCATGTATCATAAAACATATAATAAAATATAACATATATAATATGTACATATACATACAAACATATATACATACACATATATTTGGTTTATTTGAGATAGTATAATTAACGAAAATACAAAATAAAAATTAGAATGAAATAATCCTCCCTCGATGCCAGTCTCTCATTGCCCCCACCAGCGGTAAGATTTGTTAGAAACTGCATTGAGTAGGTAATAACGTTTGGTCCTTCGAGACGGATTTAGAGCTCGGTCGAGTTTAATGTTCTGTAAAAATTACAGGCAATAAAAAGTCCTATATTTACAAAAAGGCCATATCTTCTTCTTCTTCTTTACTGGCGCAGACACCGCTTATGCGATTATAGCCGAGTCAACAACAGCGCGCCAGTCGTTTCTTCTCTTCGCTACGTGGCGCCAATTGGATATTCCAAGCGAAGCCAGGTCCCTCTCCACTTGGTCCTTCCAACGGAGTGGAGGTCTTCCTCTTCCTCTGCTTCCCGCGGCGGGTACTGCGTCGAATACTTTCAGAGCTGGAGCGTTTTCATCCATCCGGACAACATGACCTAGCCAGCGTAGCCGCTGTCTTTTAATTCGCTGAACTATGTCAATGTCGTCGTATATCTCGTACAGCCCATCGTTCCATCGAATGCGATATTCGCCGTGGCCAACGCGTAAAGGACCATAAATCTTTCGCAGAACTTTTCTCTCGAAAACTCGCAACGTCGACTCATCGGTTGTTGTCATCGTCCAAGCCTCTGCACCATATAGCAGGACGGGTGTAATGAGCGACTTATAGAGTTTGGTTTTTGTTCGTCGAGAGAGGACTTTACTTTTCAATTGCCTACTCAGTCCGAAGTAGCACCTGTTGGCAAGAGTAATCCTGCGTTGGATTTCCAGGCTGACATTGTTGGTGGTGTTAATGCTGGTTCCTAGATAGACGAAATTATCTACACTTCAAAGTTATGACTGTCAACAGTGACGTGGGAGCCAAGTCGCGAGTGCGACGACTGTTTGTTTGATGACAGGAGATATTTCGTCTTGCCCTCGTTCACTGCCAGACCCATTTGAGTTGCTTGTTCAGTCTGGAGAAAGCAGAACTAACGGCGCGGGTGTTGAGGCCGATGATATCAATATCATCGGCATACGCCAGCAGCTGTACACTCTTGTAAAAGATTGTACCTGCTCTATTAAGTTCTGCAGCTCGAATAATTTTCTCCAGCAGCAGATTGAAAAAGTCACACGATAGGGAGTCGCCTTGTCTGAAACCTCGTTTGGTATCGAACGGCTCGGAGAGGTCCTTCCCGATCCTGACGGAGCTTTGAGTGTTGCTCAGCGTCAGTTTTCACAGCCGTATTAGTTTTGCGGGGATACCAAATTCAGACATCGCGGCATAGAGGCAGCTCCTTTTCGTGCTGTCGAAAGCAGCTTTGAAATCGACGAATAGGTGGTGAGTGTCGATTCTCCTTTCACGGGTCTTTTCCAAGATTTGGCGCATGGTGAATATCTGGTCGGTGGTTGATTTACCAGGTCTGAAGCCACACTGATAAGGTCCAATCAGTTTGTTGACGGTGGGCTTTAATCTTTCACACAATACGCTCGACAGAACCTTATATGCGATGTTGAGGAGGCTAATCCCACGGTAGTTGGCGCAGATTGTGGGGTCTCCTTTTTTATGGATTGGGCATAGCACACTTAAATTCCAATCGTTGGGCATACTTTCGTCCGACCATATTTTACAAAGAAGCTGATGCATGCACCTTATCAGCTCTTCGCCGCCGTGTTTGAATAGCTCGGCCAGCAATCCGTCGGCCCCTGCCGCTTTGTTGTTTTTCAGACGGGCAATTGCTATTCGAACTTCGTCATGGTCGGGCAATGGAACATCTGCTCCATCGTCATCGATTGGGGTATCGGGTTCGTTTTCTCCTGGTGTTGTGTGTTCACTGCCATTCAGCAGGCTGGAGAAGTGTTCCCTCCATAATTTAAGTATGCTCTGGGCATCGGTGGCTAGATCACCTTGGGGGTTCTACAAGAGTATGCTCCGGTCTTGAAACCTTCTGTAAGCCGCCGCATCTTTTCGTAGAATTTTCGAGCATTACCCCTGTCGGCCAGCTTATCAAGCTCTTCGTACTCACGCATTTCGGCCTCTTTCTTTTTCTGTCTACAAATGCGTCTCGCTTCCCTCTTCAACTCTCGGTATCTATCCCATCCCGCACGTGTTGTGGTCGATCGTAACGTTGCGAGGTAGGCAGCCTGTTTTCTCTCCGCTGCGACACGGCACTCCTCGTCGTACCAGCTGTTCCTTTGCACTTTCCGAAAACCAATGGTTTCGGTTGCAGCTGTACGTAAGGAGTTTGAAATGCCGTTCCACAGTTCCCTTATACCGAGTTGTTGACGAGTGCTCTCAGAGAGCAGGAGTGCAAGCCGAGTAGAAAAACGTTCGGCTGTCTGTTGTGATTGCAGCTTCTCGACGTCGAACCTTCCTTGTGTTTGTTGGCGTGCGTTTTTTGCTGCACAGAGGCGGGTGCGAATTTTGGCTGCAACAATATAGTGGTCCGAGTCGATGTTAGGACCTCGGAGCGCACGCACATCTAAAACACTGGAGACGTGTCTTCCGTCTATCACAACATGATCGATCCGGTTGATGGTTTTTCGATCCGGAGACCGCCAGGTAGCTTGATGTATCTTCTTATGCTGGAATCTAGTACTACAGATAACCATATTTCGGGCCCCGGCGAAGTCGATCAGCCTCAACCCATTTGGGGATGTTTCCTCGTGGAGGCTGAATTTACCGACCGTAGTGCCAAAGATACCTTCTTTGCCCACCCTGGCGTTGAAGTCGCCAAGCACGATTTTGACGTCGTGGCGGGGGCATCTCTCATAAGTGCGCTCCAAGCACCCATAAAAGGCATCTTTGGTCACATCGTCCTTCTCTTCCGTCGGGGCGTGGGCGCAAATCAGCGATATGTTGAAGAACCTCGCTTTGATGCGGATTGTGGCTAGACGTTCATTCTCCGGAGTGAATGATAGTACTCGGCGACGGAGTCTCTCTCCCACCACAAATCCAACACCAAACTTGCGCTCCTTTATATGGCCACTGTAGTAAATGTCACAAGGACCTACTCGTCTCTGTCCTTGTCCCGTCCATCGCATTTCTTGGACGGCGGTGATGTCAGCCTTTATCTTTACGAGGACATCTACCAGCTGGGCAGCGGCACCTTCCCAATTAAGGGACCGGACATTCCAGGTGCATGCCCTCAAATCATAGTCCTTATTTCGTTTGCCGTGGTCGTCATCAAAAGGGGGGTCTCTCATCCGAGGCTGTTTGCGATTTTTCATTGGGGATGGTTTTTTACGTGGCGGGTCCCAAACCCAGCGCACAACCCTAAGTAGGGGAATATTTCGCCCTCTCACTTTAGCTCGCCTTCAAACGGATGTTCTTAGGCTACCCAGAGGATACTTGGTCAAAGACCGGAAGTCGTGAGCTGCTTGATTCATATGTAAAAGAATCGTTTCTGGCCACTCCCAAGTGAATGACGATCAGAGAACTTTCCTCACTTGCGTGAACTTCTACACATGACTCCATCCTCCAAAAAGGCCATATACAAGCAAATTAAAAGCCAATTAATTGTAAGACGAGTGTATATTCTCGCATATTAAAAACATGAAAATTAAAGAATGAATAAATTCTACCTCGATGCAAGTCTTTCATTGCCGCCCACCAGCGGTAAGGTATTTAATAAAACTGCATTGAGGTATTAACATTTGCTTTTTTCTATGTCTGAGGTTTGAACTAACTTAATTGTTTTTTTATATTATATTTGCAGATTATAGAGGGAGTAATCGAACAGTTATTAGTTTTTCATCTTCTATCTTTTGGACCACATTAGTTAGTTTTGGTTTCGTCTAAACACTTTATATGATCGTTGTAGATCATTAATTACACTGTGGAACATTTTTGGGATTATTGTCTGGGGGGTGAGAAATTCCAAGTCAGGGTGATGGTACTAGGTCAGTATAGTAAAACACTCAAAGGGTTTGGCGTTCGTATGTGTCAGTTTTTTTTATGACCTTTTAAATTTTTTCCTTATCTTGATGTTTTTTCGCTTAGTTGTAACATTTTGGCAAAAACGTAGTTTAACATAACTCGCGAACCACTTCTCCGATTTTGATGAAACAAATTTAGAAAAATTAAGAATTACAGTTTCTCTAATCTGTTTCTATACCGTTTTCCTATATGTGCAACACTTTCGAAGTTAAAAATGAATGTATGAATGGAAAAAAGTACTTTTTTCCTACAAATTTAAATATATATTTTTTTAAATTCATAAAAAATCCAGCAACACTGGTTTTGTAATGTTCACATAAAACATGCATTGTCATTATACTTCTTCTCTTTCTCACACTGGTTCTGTGATTTTTGTCATTCAACAAGTGTCGACGAACGCGAACAGTAAAAGTAATTTTTCTCAAATTTTTTAAAATTGAACAAAGAGAACAAAATATGGAACTGTGCAAGCCAGATATAAATAGCTTTTGCTACTGCTGTGTTCAATATGTCTCAACACATAAAAAAGGGGAAATTTCAGTACTGATTTTGTTCAAACATACGGGAAAATTTATAAAAAAGGCGATAAATGGCACTTTTTTGAATAAAACAAATAGAAATTGTAATTCTTAATTTTTCTAAATTTGTTTCATCAAAATCGGAGAAGTGGTTCGCGAGTTATGTTAAACTACGTTTTTGCCAAAATGTTACCACTAAGCGAAAAAATATCAAGATAAGGAAAAAAAATTAAAAGGTCATAAAAAAAACTGACACATACGAACGCCAAACCCTTTGAGGGTTTTACTATACTGACCTAGTACCATCACCCTGACTTGGAATTTCTCACCCCCCAGATTTGCTGTTATACTGTGTTATATACTTAGATCATCCATTTTTCTTCTGAGGTTTTTAATTTTCCTAATGAACATGGAGTTTTTCGATCTAATTGTTGGTGCTTAGCTTGCACTTGAACTTTTCCAATTTTTGTTTTTTTTTTATGGCTTTGATGAAATAGTGTTAGACGTGTACAACACCTTTTCGGATAAATCTGCCTGGGCATCAAGAATTTTCTTTCTATTTATTCCCATGGTTTTTTCCGCAACATTTTTCGTTTTTATTAATCAACTGCTTGTTATTCTCCAAAGGAATGGTTGGAGATACATACATATATTGATTTGGTCGCCTAGTTGCCCTTGCTGTGCCCCGACTCACAGCCGCTGAATATTTCTTTGGATGGCAATTAGATCACTGCGTTTAGTCTCTGTTAAATCGGCTATGTGATCAGTTTAATATGCGGGAATATACCCCCGTCTTACAATTATTATTTTTATGTTGTTAATATGCCTGTATTTTGAACAGGCCTTCTTTACATATTGCCTGTTTTATTTTATTAATCAACACTTTTTAATTTTGATCGATCTCTTTATCCGACTAGATATGTTTTATGCTACATGGGGTAGTTTTTAAGTGTACAATTCAATACATGTATGTGTGTGTGTTTAAGGTTATCTGATCTGGGTTTCTAAAGTGTAAATTTATGATTTGTTTTTACCCATTTAGTTTATAATTCCTATATGTATTTTAATTATTATTGTATACGCAACGCATGTAAATGAATATGTCTGTTTGTGTACATATGTATGGATACATGTATATTTATTGAACTGCATGTGTTTTCATGATCGTAAGTCTTACATATTTCTTTTCTTATATTATTTAATATTCTTATGTTTACAATATATAAAAAAGAACTAAATATATTATTGTATTCCCCAACCTTTGGTAGCAAACATATTCAATTTTGAACAGTATGTCATATACACATATAGTATATATACATATGTATATATAAGAAAGTATATCATATTATCAAACATAAAAAATATTTAAAAAGTATCTCATTTGCACATTAATTACGAATACTGTTATGAAATTCATAATTTAATTAGAGTGTTATCCGTTTTGCATGTATTCGTAAAAATACGCCAAATGGTAATCATACATATCAATTAATATGATTACATGTAAATCTATAAAAATATATGTACGAGGAAAATACCAACATACGTCTGTAATTGCAATGTATAAATCTGAGCATAATTTACATTGAATGTTCAGCTCTGTTCACGCGCCATTATTAAAATTTCTCCTTCAGAGCTAGCTGTGGGGAAACACGATTATCACATTTGTTATCTTTTGATAGTTCACACGCTTGTCCGTATTTGGACCTTCTCTATAATTTACGTTCTCTGTATATACGCTCTTACGCTAAGTTATACTTGTGCGATGAGTACTCCTATTACTTTCAGATCTCAATTGCATAACAAAAAACTTACTCCTCAAATCTTATGACAAAAGGTATTAAAATATATATTTTTTGATATAAAATATTTAAAAAAAAATTGTGTCAACTTTTGGTTTGGGGTGTTGTAGGCCAATTAAAAAACCCAGAAAAATATAAACTAGACAGAGACATTTTTTTTAATTTGCTTCAAAGTAATGAGTTTGGCTTATAACTCTGTGGTTGCTGAATTGGATTTTTTTAGATTTAAGGGGAATTGTGAGTCGGAAATGGACTTCTTTTGAAAATTAGTTCTGAACTGAAAAGTCACCAATAAGGTTTCTATTATTTTTTTTAGAGTTTATTGTTAATCATAATACAGGAAAAATAAAAACTCATTTATTATGACTTTCAGTTTTCGTTCCATGAGCAAACTGTTGTGAAATAAATTTAAATTAAAAAAAATTATGCTATTTGCAAAAAAATACTTGAGTGTCTTAACTAAAATGCCTATATTTTTAATAAAAACAACCAGAAAAAAATGGTCTGAATTAGATACACAACTTTACTTATTATTTGTTTTTCAAATGAAAATTTTTAAAACAACGGTTGTGTTTTTGATACTTTTTTTGCTTGGCAACATATACTTAATTTTTTTAGCTCGCGACAACACTTGTCACTAATGATTAGAGCATAAATGAG
Source organism: Bactrocera zonata (assembly GCA_037783105.1). Classification (NCBI taxonomy): domain Eukaryota; kingdom Metazoa; phylum Arthropoda; class Insecta; order Diptera; family Tephritidae; genus Bactrocera; species Bactrocera zonata. Next base: position 710,728 of record JBAWJQ010006115.1, read on the forward strand.
AATAGAACAAGTGAATTATGTGCGTACGTGTGTTTTGTTCTTGTGCCGTTTTTGCATTTTCCTTATATTTTTGCATTCGTATTAATCATTGTAACTCTTTTGAGCATCAGTAAGCAGAGATGAAAAAGCTCTCTGATTTCTCTGTTAACTGTCGATTCTCCCTCACAAACGAATTTTTTGACTGTTAATGTACCGTTACCGCAGTAGCGTCAATGAAATGTATTTGCTTATTGTACACAATGTGTACTATACGTACGCAGTAATTGGCGTCATTACAAAGTGGTCGTTGAAGAAAGTACTAAGTTGTAAAAATGAGTGAAAATTCGATTAAAAAATATTTTCAAAGTAGTGTTTTAAAACGCTTAAGTGATTCTCCCGTTATAATTAATGAAGAAAACGCTGCACCTAAGGTCACCCGAGTGGCAGTAAGTGTTTACTTTTATTTTCAATAAAAAAAAAATATTTCGTTTACCTATGTACAAATATCACGTTAATTTTAGGAGTTTGCAAATGATATCGTTAATTTTTGCAAAAAAATTGACGAAAAGCAGACATATGAGCTTTTAACGAATGTGTGGCAACCTGATTTATCATTTATTTTTCCGTCGTCTGGTGATCGAAACTTAAAATTTCAGTTATCGTGGCTGAAGTCTTTTCCATGGTTAGTATATTCGCCTAGCCAAGATGGTGCCTACTGTCTATATTGCGTTGCTTTTGCTTGGAAAAACGTTGGAAATGATAGTCACCAAAAGGCAAATGCTTTTGTTCAAACTGCTTTTAAAACTTGGAAGAAGGCACTTGAGAAATGCAAAGAACATCAGCAGAAGGATTATCACAGCAGAGCAGTGGAAGACGCAGCCAATTTCAAGCTGATTTTTGAAAATAAAAGAAACAATATATTAACAGAAATTGATCATGGCCGCAAGAAGCAACAGCTTGAAAATCGAGCAAAATTACATCCTTGATCCGTGTTTTGCTTGTCTGCGGGAGGCAAGGGCTTGCGTTAAGAGGCCATCGTGACGAAGGAAATCGTTCTTTAGAAATGCCTGCTGAAAACGACGGGAGCTTCAGGGCTCTTTTGTGTTTAGCAATAGATAGTGCAGCACGTAATGCTAATTATTTCAGTTGGCGCATCTAAAATGAAATTATTGAAATAGCAGGACAAATAATACAAAAAAAAAATATTAACCGTATTAATAAATCTCAATGTCAATGCTTTGCAATAATTGCTGATGAAACCACGGATGTTAGTGGCATTGAGCAATTTTCAATTTGTATACGGTATGTTGATCGTTTTTAGAATGAGGAAAAACTGAGATAGGACTTTTTATGTTTTGTTCCTGTTGAGGATACAACTAGCAGCGGTCTTGCGAATGTGCTAATTGATAAATTAAAAGAACTTAAACTTAGTTTTGCACACATAAGGAGTCAAGGTGAGTTTTCAACTCTTCTATTTTTGGGACAATTAAATTATACTTTTTTTTCTTTCTAAATGTTATGACGGAGCGCGGTCGATGAGTGGACATGTCAAAGGTTGTGCTAGTGTCATCCAAAATTTATATCCAGCGGCTCTTTATGTGCACTGTGCTAATCACAGCTTAAATTCAGCCATCGCAACGACTTGCAAAATACCTGCTATAAGAAATTGTATTGGTTCCATGAAAGAGACCGTAAATATTTTTCGGATGTCAACTAAAGCAGGCACACTGCTCAAAAATCTTATTCTTGAATCCTTTCCAAACTCAAAGCAAGTGAGGTTACTTAAACTCTCTTCTTTATTTAACGATTTATTCCCATTGATCTGTACAGCGTTGGAAGAGCTTGATACTGAAAATTTAAGAAGTGATTTATCAAAGCCACATGCTTTGTTGACTGCAATTCAATCACCTCAATTTGTGATTACTATGGCGATACTAAAGCCAATTTTTGCATTATCAAAACACATAAGCCTATGTTTGCAGCAAATAGACTGTGATTTGAGCAGCTGCGTTGCTTATGCAAATAATTTTTATGCTGAAATTAGTGAAATGCGTAAGGATTCTGAACAATCGTTTAAATTAATTTTTGAATCAGTTAAAACAATAGCCGCAGAATTACATTTAGAAATCAAAATTCCGCGTTTGGCGAAGCGGCAAACTAATCGCGACAATTATGAAGGCGAACCGGAAGAATATTCCCGCAGACCAATTTGTTGTTCCACTTATGTGGAAAAGGTTAAAAATCTTTTCTTCATATTATATTTTCTTACTAAAATTTTGAATATATTTTCAGGAACTGGTTAAATCAAACAAAGAGATCCAAAACTTTTTTAGACGCGTTGAATTGTTGCGATGCAAAAATTTTCAAAACAGTGCATCGTTTTTTAAAGATTGGAGCAACAATCCCTATATCTGTCGCTTCAAGTGAACTCTCGTTTTCCTCACTTCGCAGGCTTAAAACATATTTAAGAAATAAAACTTTAGAAGCACGCCTGAACGGAATGGCTCTCTTGAATATCCATAGAGATATAGACGTGACGGAGGAAGAGATTTTAAATGTTATGGCCCAAAATAAAAGAAGATTAGACTTCAATTTGTGAATAAAATAATGAAACATTGTCTTTTTACCTAAACACATCCAGTATATTTATTAAGAGACCCAGGGTCTAAAGAAAATTATGTAAGTACCAAGTATCCATATGCTAAGAAAATTAAATTACCCAAACAATTAAACACAAAAACTATGCATGGGAATTCAATAATTATTCTTAAAAAAGAGATAAATCTATTAGGGTTTGATATGGAATTCTTGGAGCTAGATAAACTCAAGACTTATAATTTCATAATAAGCATTAAAGGTGTTGCGCCGAGCGACATCTTTTTTATTTTTTTTATACATATGAACATTACCACTAGTTTAAGCCGTTAGTTTTAAGATTTAGGCTAAGCAACTAAATGAAATTAAATAAATGCGCTATTGTAATTGAACCGTGGAAACGACGGGACGCGTCTTAATTTTTTATCGCAATTTTCGTGACAGGCAAATTGGCTTATTGATTTTATTCGCGCATTCCCAAGTTTTATTATCGCTTCTAAAAAACGCTTGAGAGTTTTCATGGCGCCCGAGCAGGGACTGAGTGCGTGAACTTAGTTATATTTTTAATAAAGTGCCAACTAATATTGTTAGTGCTAACTTTCGTTTCTAATTGCCTGTCAACTCGTTTCGTTTTCGGCAAGTGAAGTGAAAACAAATTAAACCTGAAAAAAACTGAAAAAAAAGAAATAACAAATTCAAGTCAAACATATCGGTCTATGTATGTACATACATATATACATAGCCTAAATACATATATAGTGAAAGTGACTAAGTGGTGTAGTCTTCTTCTTCCTCTTTACTGGCGTAGACACCGCTTATGCGATTATGGCCGAGTCAACAACAGCGCGCCAGTCGTTTCTTCTCTTCGCTACGTGGCGCCAATTGGATATTCCAAGCGAAGCCAGGTCCCTCTCCAATTGGTCCTTCCAACGGAGTGGAGGTCTTCCTCTTCCTCTGCTTACCGCGGCGGGTACTGCGTCGAATACTTTCAGAGCTGGAGCGTTTTCATCCATCCGGACAACATTACCTAGCCAGCGTAGCCGCTGTCTTTTAATTCGCTGAACTATGTCAATGTCGTCGTATATCTCGTACAGCCCATCGTTCCATCGAATGCGATATTCGCCGTGGCCAACACGCAAAGGACCATAAATCTTTCGCAGAACTTTTCTCTCGAAAACTCGCAACGTCGACTCATCGGTTGTTGTCATCGTCCAAGCCTCTGCACCATATAGCAGGACGGGATTTATGAGCGACTTATAGAGTTTGGCTTTTGTTCGTCGAGAGAGGACTTTACTTTTCAATTGCCTACTCAGCCCGAAGTAGCACCTGTTGGCAAGAGTAATTCTGCGTTGGATTTCCAGGCTGACATTGTTGGTGGTGTTAATGCTGGTTCCTAAATAGACGAAATTATCTACAACTTCAAAGTTATGACTGTCAACAGTGATGTGGAAGCCAAGTCGAGAGTGCGACGACTGTTTGTTTGATGACAGGAGATATTTCGTCTTGCCCTCGTTCACTGCCAAACCCATTTGCGTTGCTTCCTTGTCCAGTCTGGAGAAAGCAGAACTAACGACGCGGGTGTTGTGGCCGATGATATCAATATTATCGGCATACGCCAGCAGCTGTACACTCTTATAAAAGGTTGTACCTGTTCGATTAAGTTCCGCAGCTCGAATAATTTTCTCCAGCAGCAGATTGAAGAAGTCGCACAATAGGGAGTCGCCTTGTCTGAAACCTCGTTTGGTATCGAACGGCTCGGAGAGGTCCTTCCCGATCCTGACTGAGCTTCTGGTGCTGCTCAACGTCAGTTTACACAGCCGTATTAGTTTTGCGGGGATACCAAATTCAGACATCGCGGCATAAAGGCAACTCCTTTTCGTGCTGTCGAAAGCAGCTTTGAAATCGACGAAGAGGTGGTGTGTGTCGATTCTTCTTTCACGGGTCTTTTCAAAGATTTGGCGCATGGTGAATATCTGGTCGGTTGTTGATTTACCAGGTCTAAAGCCACACTGATAAGGTCCAATCTGTTTGTTGACGGTGGGCTTTAATCTTTCACACTATATGCTCGACAGAACCTTATATGCGATGTTGAGGAGGCTAATCCTACGGTAGTTGGCGCAGATTGTGGGGTCTCCTTTTTTAAAGATTGGGCATAGCACACTTAAATTCCAATCGTTGGGCATACTTTCGTCCGACCATATTTTACAAAGAAGCTGATGCAAGCACCTTATCAGCTCTTCGCCGCCGTGTTTGAATAGCTCGGCCGGCAATCCATCGGCCCCTGCCGCTTTGTTGTTTTTCAGACGGGCAATTGCTATTCGGACTTCTTCATGGTCGGGCAATGGAACATCTGCTCCATCGTCATCGATTGGGGTATCGGGTTCGTTTTCTCCTGGTGTTGTGCGTTCACTGCCATTCAGCAGGCTGGAGAAGTGTTCCCTACATAATTTAAGTATGCTCTGGGCATCGGTGGCTAGATCACCTTGGGGGGTTCTACAAAAGTATGCTCCGGTCTTGAAACCTTCTGTAAGCCGCCGCATCTTTTCGTGGAATTTTCGAGCATTACCCCTGTTGGCCAGCTTATCAAGCTCTTCGTACTCACGCATTTCGGCCTCTTTCTTTTTCTGTCTACAAATGCGTCTCGCTTCCCTCTTCAACTCTCGGTATATATCCCATCCCGCACGTGTTGTGGTCGATCGTAACGTTGCGAGGTAGGCGGCCTGTTTTCTCTCCGCTGCGACACGGCACTCCTCGTCGTACCATCTGTTCTTTTGCACTTTCCGAAAACCAATGGTTTCGGTTGCAGCTGTACGTAAGGAGTTTGAAATGCCGTCCCACAGTTCCCTTATACCGAGTTGTTGACGAGTGCTCTCAGAGAGCAGGAGTGCAAGCCGAGTAGAAAATCGTTCGGCTGTCTGTTGTGATTGCAGCTTCTCGACGTCGAACCTTCCTTGTGTTTGTTGGCGTACGTTTTTTGCTGCACAGAGGCGGGTGCTAATTTTGACTGCAACAATATAGTGGTCCGAGTCGATGTTAGGACCTTGGAGCGCACCCACATCTAAAACACTGGAGACGTGTCTTCCGTCTATCACAACATGATCGTTGGTGGTTTTTCGATCCGGAGACCGCCAGGTAGCTTGATGTATATTCTTATGTTGGAATCTAGTAATACAGATAACCATATTTCGGGCCCCGGCGAAGTCGATCAGCCTCAACCCATTTGGGAATGTTTCGTCGTGGAGGCTGAATTTACCGACCGTAGTGCCAAAGATACCTTCTTTGCCCACTTTGGCGTTAAAGTCGCCAAGCACGGTTTTGACATCGTGGCGGGGGCAGCGCTCATACGTGTGCTCCAAGCGTTCATAGAAGGCATCTTTGGTCACATCGTCCTTCTCTTCCGTCGGGGCGTGGGCGCAAATCAGCGGCATGTTGAAGAACCTCGCTTTGATGCGGATTGTGGCTAGACGTTCATTCATCGGCGTGAATGATAGTACTCGGCGACGAAGTCTCTCTCCCACCACGAATCCAACACCAAACTTGCGCTCCTTTATATGGCCACTGTAGTAAATGTCACAAGGACCTACTCGTCTCTGTCCTTGTCCCGTCCACCGCATTTCTTGGACGGCGGTGATGTCAGCCTTTATTTTCACTAGGACATCAACCAGCTGGGCAGCGGCACCTTCCCAATTAAGGGACCGGACATTCCAGGTGCATGCCCTCAATTCGTAGTCCTTATTTCGTTTGCCATGGTCGTCATCAAAAGGGGGGTCTCTCATCCGAGGCTGTTTAAACTTTTGCATTGGGGGTGTTTTTTTACGTGGCGGGTCCCAAACTCAGCGCACAACCCTAAGTAGGGGATATTTCGCCTTCTCACTTTAGCTCGCCTTCAAACGGATGTTCTTAGGCTACCCAGAGGATACTTGGTCAATGACCAGAAGTCGTGAGCTGCTTGAGTCATATGCAAAGGAATCGTTTCTGGCCACTCCCAAGTGAATGGCGATCAGAGAACTTTCCTCACTTGCGTGAACTTCTACACATGACTCCATCCTCCCAGTGGTGTAGTGCAGAAGTGTAAAAAAAACACAAGCGCTAAAGTTATCCCTAAATAAAACGTGAACTCTTGGTTAAATACAGTGGCCAAATATACATACATATACAAAAAAAAGGGAAAAATAATAATTCAAACACTTATATATATATAGAAATACATAAAAAAAGTGGTACCTATATATACTTACATATATGTATACAACGTTAAAGTGGAGTGAAGTGACATATACAGCGGCAAATCTTTAAAAAAGGAACATAGGAAGTGATAAAATAGAATACCTACATATGCATACATATATCGGCGTATACGTGACGTGTAGAATGTGCGGTACAGCGTGTTTCACGTTAATAACACCAAGTGGTTCGAAATAGTCTCGGCTAAATGTAAAAAAAAATTTAAATTAATTACATACATGGTGTAAAAGTGCCGTATGATAAAAATTAAGAGTTAACCGTGAAGTGCCGTTAAAAACTACCGCAACAAAATACCGCTTTTTGCAAAAAAAAAGCAAACTAAAACAAAACAAGTGTACTTTGAGTTTTTGGCTCTCCCTTTTCACTTCATATTATATTGATTTATTATATTGTATTGTATTTAGTTTACATACATACATATCTATATTAATACATACTTCTACATACATATACGTATGTACGAATTCAAAGTGAATAAGGGATTTGGGATTTTGCGGTAGCCCTTTATTTTGAAGTAAAGGTGAACAATTCTTAATTGTAAAATTAAATTATTATATTTTTCGCAATATTTTCGGTCCACGTTTGCAATTATCGGTCGTTTTTTCGCAATTTTTGTCGATTTTCGTTCGGTCATTTTCCGATTAAATTACTTTTTTGTGCTATTGCTCATTTTGCGCATTTATTGGTTTGGCTTTCGTATACTTCGGAATCGATATTATTTTTTTTTCGTTTTCGTAACCGATTCCAAATATATTTGTTGCCAACTTTTATTGCTATTAGTTTGGCTTTCGTATATTTGGGAATCGACATTTTTTTTCGTTTTTGTTATCGATTCTTAACATATCTGTGGCCAACCGTTATAGTCTTTTTTAAGAAATTTAATTTAAACAAGCGAATATGAGCAAGCCAAAGCTAATTCTCGCAAACCTGTCTCCAAGGAAGGAGTTGACGGACTTAAAATCGTTAAGACGTCAAAGAACGGTTGCGAAAAGTAGTATTTTGCACATTAAAACGGGCCTTTTCGAAAAGACTATGCCTTTAGATCCAATAGAATTGGAATGTCGTTTAGATATATTAAATTCACATAGTGAAAAATTAATGAAATGCCAATCAAAGATTGAAGAAATTGATGAAGACGACATGGCCCGAGGGGAGTTAGAGGACATAATCGTTGAAACGAAGTCCATAATTAAGTCAATTTTAGCGAAAAATAAAACTTCACTTGAGGAAACATCTTTTGTAGCTTCTCACAGCTCAAGGCTCCTTAAAATGAATTTGCCGAAATTCAAGGGAGAATATTCAGAATTCAAAAATTTTATGAGTTTGTTCGAGAGCTTGGTTCATAACGAACCGAATATCCCAGATAAAGAAAATTTAACCATATGGTAAGTTGTCTATCTGGAGAGGCTCTGGGAACAGTTAAAGCGTTTCAGATGTCGGATGAAAATTATCCGAAAGCGTTGGCAAGTCTCAAAAAAGTTTATGATAATAAATGTTTGATATTTTTCAATACAATATCTAAACTTTTTGAGCTGCCAACAATCCCAAAGCCTTCTGCGCCTTACCTGCGTTCAATGATTTACAAAGTGTCAGCGGTATATGATTTATTTCTATCGCTGGGTGATGAAAAACAAATAACGAACGCAATAATCATACACATTATAAGGACAAAGGTTGACCCTGCCACCCGATCCAAATGGGAAGAAGCGCTGGACTATGACAAACTGCCACTGTGGAAGGACTGTGAAGCCACCCTAAATCGAAGATACCAGCAGCTGTCAGCGGAAGGAGCATCACACTCTAGGACGAAGCCCATACCTACACGCAATGCGAGTCATGGGAAACAACAACATATGGACAGGACCAAATCGGCGCTAGTTGCAGTAAACACGAGGCAGCCTCTTTGCCAACAGTGCAAATAGAGGGATCACCATCTAACTGCCTACCCTACTTTCAAGGCTCTTCCGGTGCAACAGAGGTTCGAGTTCGTCAAATCAGTACTCTTATGCATAGATTGCTTGCGTAAGGGACATACCTTTTCCAAATGCAGAGCGGATCGTTACCGCATATGCAATCGATCCCATCACTCGCTGCTGCACCTCATCCGCAACCATCAACCACACGTGCCATGCATACAGCATGCATGTTGGCAACAGCAGTAATTCTAGTGAAGACCAGCTGCGGAGATTACCTGCCTGCCAGAGCCTTGCTGGACTCAGGCTCTCAGGTCAACTTTATGACGGAGGACTTGGCACAAAAGTTGCGGATTCGCCGTCAGCACAAAACACTAAGCGTAATTGGAATTGGCGATTCCAATACATAAGTGGGGTCAAAATTAAGCGCGTTCGTCAAGTCGCGGTTAAGTAATTTTGAATTTTCGGCGGAATTCTGGGTAATGCGATGTATTATGGCAAATCGTCCAGACCATCACATCAATGTTAGTGGCTGGAAAATTCCGCACAATATTGAATTGGCGGACCCAGAATTCCACAAGTCTAAGAAAGTGGATACCCTATTGGGTGCTAAAACATTTTTCGATCCTTTAGCTGTTGGTCAAATTAAAAATGGGCCTAACCAACCAACTCTTCACAAAACTTTTTTAGGATGGATTGTATCTGGCAAATACGCCAGTGATATAAGTTCTCCTCCCAGATTACATAGCACATTATGCCAATCTGAAGAAGACTTAACGTCAATCGATTCAGCAGTCCAAAAATTTTGGGATCTAGAAGAATTACCTTCGGATTCTAATGGCATTAAATTTACACAAGAGCAACAAGAGTGTGAAAAATTTTTGTAAATACAACTCAAGTATTGCCTTCAGGACGGCTTTTAAAGCTGACCGTAAGTTACTCGGTCACTCGTATGAAACCGCAGCTCGGCAGTTTCAGGCCCTGTAGAGAAAGACATTAAAAGATCCAGAACTTCGCAAAATGTATCTGGACTTTATGAATGAATATAAAGCATTGGGTCACATGAGCCCAACGAACCACACTACTTCATTCCGCATCAATGCGTTTTAAGGCCCGAGAGCACAACATCCAAATTAAGTGTTGTATTTGATGCCTCGAGTCGATCTTCAACTCAAATAGCGTTGAATGAACTTTTGATGATAGTTCCAACCATCCAAGAAGAGTTATACTCAACTCTTCTTCGTTTTCGCTTACATAAGTATGCACTAACAGCGGACATTACTAAAATGTACCGTCAAATAATTGTCAGCTTATTGTGTGGAGAGAGCATCCCTCAGAGCAAATTCAAATTTTTCGTCTTAACACCGTAACATACATACGGCACTGCGCCTGCTCCATTTCTCGCAACACGGTGTTTGCAAATGCTCAGTGATGCCAATACAATGAAATATCCACTCGGTTCATTGGCCATCAAAAGAGACTTTTATGTTGATGATTTATTAACAGAGTCCGAAAATTTTGAGTCTCTAGATCTTCTGAGAAGTGAAGTAATTCAAATATTAAACTCGGCAGGATTCACCTTAACGAAATGGTTTTCGAACCACCCTAAATTTTTCGACAGTGATTGCACTGAAAAGTCATTAAGCTTCATTGACAAAAGTTCCACTAAAATTTTAGGAATCCATTGGTTGCCGAAAGAGGATTTGTTTCGATTTGTTTTAGATGACAATTTTAATGATCTGCGAGCCACTAAATGAAACATATTGTCAGTTTCTGCTCGCCTTTTTGATCCTCTTGGATTACTAGCCCCACTAGTTACCAAAGCAAAAATCTTATTACAAGATCTTTGGATCCAAAAACTAGATTGGGATGAGTCGATTCCATTGCGCCTTGACACTAGCTGGCAGAACTTTAAAGCCAACCTAATGCAGCTCTCATCGATAGGCATTCCTCGTTACGTAAACGTTGAGTCGAGTGCCATCTGCCAAATACATGGCTCCTCCGACGCCTTAATAAGGGCATACGGATGCTGCATATACATACGAATCCAATCTGCTAGTGGTATTAAATGTATGCTGCTTACTGCAAAGTCTAGAGTGGCTCCGCTGAAGACCAAATCTCTTCCGCGTCTTGAGCTCTCGGCAGTCAAAAGTAGCGCCTATGTTGAGTCGACTTTCGAAAATATTACATTTTGGACAGACTCTGAAATCGTTTTACATTGGATTAAAACACATCCATCCTCACTACAAACCTTTGTCGCAAACAGAGTGTCCAAAATCCAAGAGTTGACTGACAAAGTACATTGGCGACATGTGCCAACGAAACAAAATCCTGCGGATCAAGTGTCTCGGGGTTGTAACGTGGACGAATTGAATAATTCTATATGGTTTGGCGGTCCACAGTTCCTCCTAGAAGACCCTGCATTATGGCCAATTAATAACCACTTCCAGTTCTCAACAAAAGACGAGGCATTAGTGAAGAAGAAAACTACATTCACATTAATTTCGACTGCTGAAAAAAATTCAATATTGGACCTCATTGAAAAATTCTCTTCTCATAAAAAATTGCTTCGTGTGGTCGCATATATATTACGATGGATCAGGCGACCACCAAAATCCTCCAGGGGACAAGGTCTGACTTCAGAAGAGCTAAATTTGAGTTTTCTAAAAATTGCACAGGTGGTCCAACATTCAGAATTTTCGGATGTTATTCAAAAATTGCATAAAGGCACCACCCTACCCGCAAACTTGGAAAAATTCAACCCGTTTTTGCATGAGTATTCGGATATGTCGCTGTCGTTCAAATTAATCCGAGTAGGAGGTCGCCTATTAAATGCACCTCTCCCATACGATGCCAAATTTCCGCTTTTATTAAATAAAAGTTCGCACTTCGTTATAACGTATTTACGGTTCCTGCACATTCGAAATCACCACGCTGGGGCTAAGCGTTGGTTGCACTTCTTCGAGAACGCATATGGCTAATTAATGCCCGAGAAGCTTGCAGTAGAACCGTAAGAAACTGTATACATTGTTTTCATTTCAAGCCGAAGTTGCAAAACCAAATAATGGGAAATTTGCCAGTCGAAAGACTTCGAGCACTACGACCCTTTCTTATATGTGGCGTAGATTTTTGTGGTCCGTATTGCAGTTTTCGTTTGCTTTACTTCCAAAGCAGTTCATTCAGAATTAGTTTCAGATCTGTCAACAAATTCATTTATTTTCGCCCTAAAAAGGTTCATTGGTCGCCAAGGAATGCCCCAGAAGATGTTCAGTGACAACGCAACCAACTTCGTTGGCGCCGATCGCAAGCTGCGCGTGCTGAAAGAGGCCTTTCTGGCAACGGAACTGAAGAGATTCGCCGCAGACGAAGGGTTCAGCTTCACCTTTATAGCACCGCGGGCGCTGCACTTCGGCGGATTATGGAAGGCCGCGGTGAAGTCCGCCAAACATCCTATCGTTCGCGCAATTGGCAACGTGCACCTCACAGGAGAGGAGCTATCAACACTGTTGGCCGAAGTGGAAGCAATCCTCAATTCTCGGCCCCTAACACCTCTGAACCAGGACCCCAACGACGGCGAAGCGTTAACTCCAGTGCATCTCTTAATAGGGTGCGCCCTGCGATCCTTCCCACCAGCACAGGTAGCAATGGACCCAATTCATTGCTGCGAGAGATGGCAACTTATTTGCTGTCTCAAGCAACAGTTTTGGCGACAGTGGTTCAAAACATACCTGACGGGACTGCAGGAACGCAACAAGTGGCTGCACCCCACTCGCAATCTGGACCTCGTCCTTGTCCTCGAGGACAACGTGCCGCCACAGCAGTGGATACTCGGACGCGTCGTCGCAACCATCGAAGGGCAAGACGGCAAGGTGCGAGTCGCAGACGTGGCGACTAAGGCGGGCACAATTAAGCGCCCCATACATAAACTGGCATTACTGCCCATGGATATTGAAGGATCCTGATCCTGTCAAGGCGGCCGGTGTTGCGCCGAGCGACGTCTTTGTAAATCGAAAACTAAATCTAAGAAAAATGAATTATAAAAATTATAAAATATTGAATTATATTATTATTGCATACTTAGCTTAATAATACATTTGTAATACTAAAACATTACTCACCTTACTTACCTCAACGTAATCTTTTACAATATTTAACGAAAGTTGAAAATGACTATACTTACCCCTTTTTTTATACATATGAACATTACCACTAGTTTAAGCCGTTAGTTTTAAGATTTAGGCTAAGCAACTAAATGAAATTAAATAAATGCGCTATTTTAATTGAACCGTGGAAATGACCGGACGCGTCTTAATTTTTTATCGCAATTTTCGTGACAGGCAATTAGGCTTATTGATTTCATTCGCGCATTCCCAAGTTTTATTATCGCTTCTCAAAAACGCTTGAGAATTTTCAAAAGGATTAAAACAAATACAAGCAGATATCAACATTTTCGACTACTCCATTAGCTTCTCCCAAATAATATAATCAGTTAACCTAATCTACACTGTAAGAAAACAAGAATATGAAGGAGTGATTAAAACTCTAACGCAAAATAATCATTGTAATGAACTATTACCATATGTTACAACCATAGAAACTGAAATTAGGCCCGAAACAAAGGAACCGGTTCGGGTAAGACAATATCCCTATCCACAGACTGATAGAGGATTCGTAGAAGAAGGAATTAATAGATAATTAAAAAATAAAATAACACTAGCAAACGCCTATTTAATTCCCCCATTTGGACAGTCTCAAAGAAAGGAACCGATGAGTCAGGAAAAGCAAAAAAAAAAAATGGTAATAGACTTTCAGAAACTGAATAAAGTCACCGAAAACTGGAGAATAAAAGAGAATTCCACAAAATACTAGAAGAAGTTCTCACTTAAGTTTACTAATTTTGATCTCAACTCATGACCGACAATGAGTCAATATTTAAAAGCATGGCGTCAAAAGCACTGTACTACATACATATATAGCATACCATAACTACACCCAGTCATTCGACATTAAACGCTCAAGTCGAACAGTTGAATTCTACAATTTTAGAAATCACGGATGAAAAAATATTCAAATATTCAGTAAAAGAATTTAGTAGAACTACTATACACTCATTGACAAACCGGTGGACATATTTTTTGGAAGAAATAAATTTAGTGGAATCAAGAACATATTAAAAGAATAACAAGAACGCATGTTAGCATACCACAATACAAAACGATAAAATAAAATGTACACTCCAGATGAGGAAGTATACGAGAAACAAAATTGTCGCAAAAAATTTACACGCCGCTACATTAAACAGACAGTCCAGGAGAATCGTGGGGACACAATTTTAACAACGAAGGGAAGAATTGTACATAAAGATAATCTGATACTAAACCTGATGTTAATAATGACAGCTCAGAGAATATCGAACCTGCAGCACAAAAAATACTTACTGACAAAAACAGATCCGACATACGTATACGAAAAGGAAGAGTACCTGTTTCACATGACTAACTTAACAGCAATACGAAATACAGGAAACCTTAGAAACACAAAATCATCAAGTCGTACATAACTGACGAAACATTACTAAACCGCATAAAGATCCTTAGAAATCAGTTGCTATCTGTATGAGAAGTGAAGTGGAAGTGACGTGTTTTTCTGGTGCTCCGCTTATGGCACCAACTTCTAGTGGAAATACATCAACATTATTTTCCAAGTGCTCGAAAAACACAGTACCAACATCATCCAAAGCAAGTCACAGAACTGAGCAGGTGCTCTTGTGTAAAGAAGTGATAAAATATATTCTAAATATCTATTGTGTCCTTATGCGAAAGTACACAGAAAAGAGAATTCGCAAAGAGCGCAAATTCTCCCTCTCCCTTCCACGAAAGGCAACACATCCCACAACCCACGTTCCACACTTTTCCTGAGGAATTTCCGTGATCACCAGTACTAAAGGATTGCTGTCGGCGTAGAGAGATTGAAGTTACTAAACCATCTGCCTGCGAGGTGATTCCTGTAGACAATGGCTTAGCTTCGACTAACAACTCCAGCGTAGTCAACATGTCTTCATCAAATAAAATCAAAAGCAGTGATTTGATGGGCGGAGTGTAAATAGGTTAAGTGACACAAAAAATAATGCTGCTGTACGGAAATGAAACCCTAGCTTCCCTCAACTGGAGTCTACAGGCTCTTTCAACGGCTTTGTTGGAGCTAAAGTTAGCGACATACATATTTGTAGTTACTATTTACAAGAAGTTCATGGCGACCCAAATCATTCGACCCAAACCTCTTCGAAGAAGTCTTTGAACCCACTACTTTGCCTGACAACTTGCGGTCGGTTAACCAGGCGACTTCAATGATTGTGAGCCGCATTAAGAATGCAGCTTCCACGGCGCAATCATCATCCCCCCGTTTACTGGTGGAACGACTCAATTGCTAAACTGCGAAAAAAAAGTCAAAAAGTAAGACATTTTTACCAAAGGTCTCGTGTTACTTACGAATACAACTCTCTACAAGCATGTTTCAAGACTAAGAGAAAGCTCCTGAAACAGATTATCAAAAAAAGTAAACAGGAATGTTTTCTGAAACTCTGTGACAATGCTGAAAACAATGTCTGGTGGCGTAATGGGGAAACTACGCATTCGAGGTCAAATGCCAACTTCCTCTACAACCCTTGACAGAATTGTTTCAGCCATTTCCCGACCCGACCCCAACTACCTCGAGAGATCGTGGTGGTGCAACAAAGGGAGTTGATTCCGGAAGTAACGAACGAAGAGGTTATAGAGGCATGCGACCGCGATGAGTGGGAATAGATGGAAAGGTGGCACCATCAAATACTGTATGATTGCAACGCTCGATGTCAAAAGTGCCTTCAATACGGCATCATGGCCAAGTATACTAAGCACTGTACCGGCATATCTCTACAACCTGATAGTCAGTTACTTTAACAATAGGACCCTATGCTACAACACAAACCAGGGCTACAAAAAATACAAAATCTCCGGGGGAGTGCCACAGGGATCTGTACTCGGGCACAGGGATCTGGAATATTATGTATGAGGGAGTATTGCGGCTCAAAGTACCGAAAAACGTACACATCATTGGGTTCGCAGACGATATCGCTGTTGTGGTTATAGCAAAGCACATACACGAAATAGTTACGATTATCAAGAGGACTATACCATTAATAAGCGATTGGCTCGAAACTAACGAACTGAACCTAGCGGAGAGCAAGGCCGAGGCGGTACTCATTACTGGCAGAAAAGTTCTGGAAGTTGCCACGTTCAGCACAAAGGGTGTAATCATCACTACACAATCGGCAATTAAGTACTTGGGAATCATCCTTGATGCAAGGATGTCCTTTAAGGAACACTTAGAGTACACATGCGAAAAGGCTACAAAAGTGTGCAGAACCTTGACCCGGTTAATGCAAATACCCGCGGACTAAAACAAATTAGAAGACGACTATTAGCTGATGTATTAAAGTCAGTCGCGCTGTACGGCGTCCAGATATGGGAAAAGCCCTCGAAATAAAATGTTATCGCCGTGGCATTTTTTCTATATACATATGCCACTTACGCGCTGAGAGTATGCTCTGCATTCCGCACAGTATCGGAAGATGCTGCCCTAATAATCTCGGACCTACACCCGTTGGACCTCTTGGCCAAAGAAATTCAATGTATTACAAATGACAAGCTACCGCCTAATACACTGAAAAAAATTGTAAGGGCAGAGACTGTGAATCACTGGCAGGAAAGCGAAAATGGGCGGTGGACATTCCGACTGATCCCCAACGTTGAACCATGGCTAAACAGACCGCACGGCGATTTCCATCTAACTCAAAACCTCACAGGTAATGGCTGCTTCAAAGCATATTTGAAACGATTCGGACACGAAAATAACGATTATTGCGGAGGCGATAAAATTTCCTACAATTTGTCATGTACATTTTTTTATAGCTCCTGTCATTTACGAGATATATACAAAAAAATTCGAAATTCTTGGGAAAATCGGGTTTAGATCCACGTACTACCTTGCCGGTGTGAGTTACGACTTTGTTGCACTGAGCACTTTTATAGAGTGAACAATTCTGAGAGCCACAAAATGGCTCTGGGCTACAGAGATTTAAAGATAAAAAAACACGATTGTAATGTATTTTCAATGGTAAATTTTTACATGCCTCGGTCCAGTTCTTAATGTTAATATTAAGGGCTAAAAGTTTCAGGGAATTTTTTTTAAGGGGATTTTTAGGACACCAGAAAATTTCTTTGAGCTACCAGCAAAACATTCATACTGAAGAGTTCACTATTCACTTTTATATAAACTATGTATTAATTTTTATTAAAAAAAAAAACTTTAAAGTCAACAATTTAGATTTTTAAGTTTTAGATGCCTTAAAATCAAAACAAAAACAAGTGTGACAGATAGCCGAAGCTCACAATAGTTTAACAGAAATTCGAACACAAGTCTTCGCACACGTGAAATTCGTGATACAAATTTTCGTTCGCGTGAAAATAAAATACATGGCAATGATTTATTCACGCGAAGTTCACGATAATGCTGATTTTGACATTATAATATTTTAGTGTGAAATTGAACAACAACCACTCCTACTTCCTATTGAAATTTTAAATTCCATATGATTTTATCGCTTTCCAGGATACAAATCGAGCACTAATAGATATGTCGGAAAAAATTTGAGAGAATAGTGCCTTTAAAGTATTCTACATCGAGTCTATAAATTATCAAAATCTGACCATAATTTTTGAAGCCCCGAGATACCGAAGATAAGGAACCCAGTGCCTATGGATAATCCTCTACTGAAAATATCGTTCAATGTGAACGATAAATAATTGAAATTTGTAGAGAATCCTTCTGAAAATAATACGTCTGTATATCAAAAATAGACTAAATCGGTGCAATACTTTCATTAGTCCGCACATACCTATTAACCGAAAGATTTTCGAACTTCTGGCTGATTCTATACCGCATATATTGGCCATTATATGTTATGAGTAGTCTTGATAAAATTTAGTAATCGTGTTTTTCTAATGGAATTGGGTGAAAATTTGCCATAGCCTAATGTAACTAATATCAGGACATTAAACATCCGGTTGATAATAAATAATGATATAAAGTTTTCAATTACCTGAAAGTATTAGCCCGAATTTTATCCTAGTTTAACATTAAGTTATGTAATATGAAAATTAATATGATGATATTTTGGCATAAGCAAAGAAAAAGAAACTGATATGCTTATGTTTGGTATCGATAGCTTCAAAAGTTAGGACTCGACTCGAATTTTTTTAACTTTCCTTGCGTGGATATGAAATTGATTGTCTCACTAAGCAAATATTAGATAGGTATGTTCATTTACATTCTCTACAGAGATCACAAATGCCCATTGTATAGGAAAGAATTGAAGAATTGCAGACTCGCGAAAATGTACTTGAGATCCAATGCAACATGTTGCGAGAGTATAAAATTACTGCGGGCACAATTCCGATTTCTTTGGCGCCGCGATCTGAAGGTACTGTTGGAAAAAGGAAGTTCTCCTGATTAAAAAATATACAGAGTTGTGGGTACCGCAGACGCTAAGTTTACGAGATATTCGACTTCAAAAATTCCCAAAATTCGAACATTTCAACAAGCTATTTCACCACATTAAACACACTTTTCGCGCATTTTTACTTCAAATTAATTAAATTAGACAATAAACATTTAAATACATCCACATTTTTCACTTTTTGCTGGTTTTTTAGCTAAGAAATCTTTATTTTAAAAATTACTTTTTACACTGGTAATGAGCATCATTTACGCGCTAACAGTTATGAGGAAATGGAGCGCTGCCATATGATAATAAGCAAATATGAGCAATTCGCTGAATTTCTCTATCTAGCAATCTTAGTTGTAATAAAAACAAATGTGTCTATATATTATATTTCAAATTAAAATGAATATAAACAATCCTTCCATGCATCTGGATTTTTTCTTATCTAAATTTAATAAACAACTAGGTTATATTACGAGTATATATTAATACCGGGTATTCGTTCGACTAGGGTTATTTTTTTAGATCGCGGCCGAAGGCCGCCAATGCAGAAAGAAGTACTACGCGAAAGTACTTCAGTCACCCCGATATGATATAAATTTTATAATATCATAGATTTTTACTTATTTGTCTTTATTAAATATAAAACACATATTGTACACATGTATGTATATGTATATGTGGAAAAAGTATTCACAACTCAATTATAACTTGAAAAATGTTGGAAAATTTTTGAATTTTTAAATGGTAATATTTTAAAAAATATAAGTTATTTTTACACTATCTTTGCATATTTCTCCTCTGGAGAAGCTCCCCTATCTCCCCATTCATACGGAAACTCGTTTTTTTCACCCCTCCGCCAAAGTAATCGGAATCGTGCCTTACTGCGAATTTAGCATTAATCAAGAAATTATCAATATCTATTAGAGCTTCCGAGTTAGAGGGGGTTTGAATTACAGTAGTTATAGTATGATTTGCTTGTTTCTATTAGTAAAGCAAAAGTTAATAACTGTATATTAAAAATGTTATATTATTACATATATACATATGTACCTTTTGAGCTGGTAGTTCCACTGTAGGATGTCTATTCTGTTTTCATGTTTTTTTTTTTTAATTTGTTTGTTGCAAATATTGCATTTTGCATATATTTCATCTACCACTTCAAACATCTGCCATACTTCACCTCTTTTCCTTGATACATTTCCTGCCATTATTAAACATTATAAGAACGTTACACTCAAAACTTCAAACCACTATGACTAAAAATAGCATATACGAATATATATATATACAAAACCCTGAAGAAAGCTGCTTCTTTTCTGCTATTTGCTATTGTGATCGCAAGTACTGTACTAATAAAAAATCACAGTTTCACAAGTTACTATCGCAATTGCAATTCACAAAAGCGAGCTGTTGCAAGTTCGAATTGCTATCGCAATTCACAGTTTCGAGCTGCTATCGCAATCGTATGTTGAAGCGAACTGCTATTTATAAAATGTAATCGCAGTTGCGATATGCGATTTTTCAATCACAGTGAAAAAATCACCGGTAGTGAAATAGAGCTCATCACTAATATTGACTAAGAATATAA
The DNA here is from genome assembly GCA_037783105.1 of Bactrocera zonata. Taxonomy (NCBI): domain Eukaryota; kingdom Metazoa; phylum Arthropoda; class Insecta; order Diptera; family Tephritidae; genus Bactrocera; species Bactrocera zonata. Next base: position 730,592 of record JBAWJQ010006115.1, read on the forward strand.
GTTATAGACTGTCAGCAATAATTATATTATATCAAATTACACTTAACGGAATAGGCTAACTATAAAAATTTTGGTTGAGATGAAAAACGGGACAGAGAATCGGAATTCATTATATTAAGGATATGAGATTTGGGTATTTGGCTGTTACAAATTTATTGAATGAGTAATCGGTAGTTTTTAACATTACCGTTATGTGGTGAATGGGAGGAATTTCATCAAGAAGCGGCGCCACACCCACTCTGTCCCTACATATTGCGATGAGGTGTACAAAATTAAAGTTGGGATCTAAGTTTATGGCTTCTTTTAGTTTTTTGCTTAACGGCATTTTGTGGGCGTGACAATGGTCCAACTCCTCAAATCTGATATATATGTAATAGCAACTCCTTTAGGGTGCCAAAGAATATAGGAATTAAGTTTCCCGCTACTCGGAGAGAAAGAAGAGAGGCTCTTTTTGTTTCGGTTAATTTTAAGATGTTACCAATCCGTTAGGTTAACGAAACTATAATACTGTTGTCACAAACAGTTTTAACGAGTGAGAGGTATTCGTTAGTGAACAAGCAAACGGAGCAGTCGCAAGCAGCCGTATAAAAATTAATTTAATTTTCTTTGAAATAAATTGTGAATTCGTTCAATAATAATTTTAAAATAGACTTTGTATTCGTTTGATAATAATTTGAAATAAACAATTAGGACATTCTTGATACTCTGTTGGAATATGATGCATGAGTATTTATATAGTTTATAGATGATGTAACTTAAGAAAAGCTTAAAACCTCAATTGGGTGCAACTTAGAACATGTTACGCATTTTTAATAATAAAATTTTGTGTACTTGCAATACCATTAATCATTTTTAAAACTGGATTGAAATAAGACGAAATATTCTCACATACTGATATTAAGAAAATTACAGGGTTTGTCCGGAAAGTAATAGGACTGATTTCGTTCCGCCGCAACTGTACTATGGAGCGTGCGCGTGCCGACTGGATTCGGTAGAGGGCGTTCCTAGCTAACGGATGAGTTGTCTCCGAGAACCTGTAGAGTCAGGACAAATATTTTCGCGCCTAGTGTTTCTGTGAGTGGTGCAATCCGAAAACACAGCGTACGTTAGAACAGAGATACGCGATTAATGACCAAATCTAAAGTGAAAACGATGCTCATTGTTTTTTTAACATCAAAGTCCATCGTCCGCCATGAATTTGTTCCTCCTGGACAAACCGTCAACATAAAGTTTTACGTGGAAGTCCTCAAGAGACTCAAGCAAAGGATCAATCGGGTCCCACAAGACATCGCAGTCGATTGGAAGTTGCACCGCGGCAACACCTCGGGTCACTCCGCCTTTCTTGTGAACAGCTCCCCAACCAAGGCCAGCATTCCAACGCTTCCGCAGCCGCCCTACAGCCTAGATGTGTCCCCCTCGGACTTTTTTTGTTTCCTTGCCGGAAAATGAGGCTATTCCGGAGAATGCCTTCCGTGACGCCTTCAATGCTTGGAAATCGCGCTGCCAGCACTGCCCTGATACAGATGGAGCCTATTTTGAAAGTTTTTAAAGAATTGTAACGATTGGTTCAATAGTTCTTTTTTTAATCAACTCAGTTCAATTACATTTCGGATAAACCCTGTATAAGTGAATTAATTATTTAGAGCATGTAGTTTGCTAGTTGGTATGTAGGGTTACCCTTAATTACTATGAATAAATGTAGGACTGTGTAAACGGACAGTAAGACTAAAACAGAAATGCAACACTGTGTAGGAACAGATGTGACAGCAGCGGACGGACTGGAATGACAATGGAACAGTAGGTACGAAGATGATTTAAGGACAGACAAACGGACAGACCACGCAAGACCACCGGCAGCCACGGACCACTTAACGCAACTTAACTTAATTTAAATTAGATTTTGTGAATAAATATTATGGAAGTATAAAGAAAAACGGCATTTTAAATAGAACCCTACAAGTGGTGGCAGAAGTGAGATAAGTGCGATTTTAAGTGAAACTTTTTGATAAATCGAAACGCGTTCGTATAAGTGGTCCGTGGTGTGCAAAATTGCGGTACTCAAACCGCATAACGGAGTGGTGCAACGGGAAGCGCTAGCAGCAGTGGCGGTAATAGCACCAGCAGTAGTACAGTAGCAGCAGCATCAGCACCAGTAACAACAGCATCAGCAGTAGCAGCAGCATCAGTAGTAGCATCAGCGTCAGTAATAGCACCAGTTAGTAGTAGCAGCAGTAGCAGTAACAACAGCATCAGCAGTAGCAGCAGCATCACCGTCAGTAACAGCACCAGCAGGAGTAGCAGTAGCAGCAGCATCAGCGCCAGTAACAACAGCATCAGCAGAAGCAGCAGCATCAGCAGAAGCAGCAGCATCAGCGTCAGTAACAGTAACAGCAGCAATAACGGCGGGTATACACAGTGCGTACGGTAAAAGTACGGTTCATCGTTGGAAAAACAGATAAGTCCTTTTGATATACAATTGTACAGTTTAACGTAAAATAAGATATCGAATATTTTGTGAAAATTTTGTGAAATTTATGGCGAATATCGCAACAAACCTTTATGGGTGAAAATACGTTTTTAAAAATTCTTACGTGAGATTTATAAGAATATAAGAAAGTTAAATGCGGATATGCGGATATTGTAATAAAATCCGAGTTACAGAAAATATTTTACTTCATTTGTATACGAAAGATTAAAACGAATATTGTAATAAAGTTCGTTTAACAAACAAGTTATTAAAATTGTATACGGAAATTGTAAACGCGGATATTGTGATCAAATTGAATAACATAAAAGTTATCAGAATTGTATGCGGGAAAAAGTGAATACTGTAACGCAAGCTAAAAGGAAATATTATTATTGAAATTAAGCTTTTTTAGAATATTATCGATTTTTTGTACAACATTGTAAATTATGAACCGCACCGAAATTTTTGAGCTGACTGTTGACGGTTTGAAGGAAAGGTTGGGTGATTTAGGGCTATCGACTGTTGGACGGAAAGCGACACTACAAGACAGACTGATGGAGCATTTCGGCCTGACTGTGAGTGACGGTTCCGAAACTGATGTGGAAGAGGTAGCAAGCCAACGAAGTGTGCGTGAGGTTAGAGTCGAATACCACAACTTTACTCTCCGAGATGTTGAGGACTCAATGACTTCGTTTAAAGGAACAGGTCGTCCAAGTTTCGAACAATGGCTTGAGGATTTTGAGGCAAACGCATCGGCAGTGCATTGGAACGAGCTGCAGAAATTCATCTACGCAAAACAGCTATTGAAGGGTGCGGCAAAGATTTTTATAAGAAGCCAGAGAGGAATAAGCAGCTGGAGTTCATTAAAACTAGCGCTGCGGCAGGAATTTGGTATAGCACTTTCATCGATTGAAGTACACCGTACTTTACGTAGTCGTCGGAAGCGACATGGGGAAGATCTTCGAGAATATCTATACGTCTTAATGGAGTTGGGGAAACCGATAGAGCTAGATGACTCAAGCCTAATAGAATATTTCATCGAAGGCATACCGGATTCAAGATCGAACAAAAGCAACCTATACCAGGCGAAAACTATACAGGATTTGAAGGAGCAGATCAAAGTATACGAGAAGATTCGTCACAGCCAGTCACAACCCGTGAATGGGAACCAGGAGAAGGCATTGTCGTCAAACAAGGATTTCCAGAAAGCAGTTCCATTTAGCAGGAAATGTTTTGTCTGCGGGGATTCATCACATCTCGCTAGAAGTTGTCCACGCAATAAGACATCGTGTTACAATTGCGGTGAAGAGGGTCATCGTGCAGCCAACTGTAAGGCAGGAAGGAAAACTCCTAAACCGGAACGTAGCAGCGTCAATAATATGACGGATGAAGGAGAAATCGTAAAATCGGAGAAGCGAAGTGGATTGATTTTTAAGGATGTACGTTTCAACGGAAAATCTGCGTCGGCATTAATCGACACAGGTAGCGACTTATGTATTATACGTTACGATACATTAAACATACTTAGTCTGGATGTTGATTTAAGTAGTGAACAGCGACAGTTGATGGGTATCGGTAGCGGCAAACTTACAACAATAGGTAGCCTTACCACATCCATCGAGGTAGACAACATAAGGTTGGAAGTAAAATTCCACGTAGTGAGAGAGCGAGACATCAAATATGCACTCGTGATTGGCAACGACGTTCTGAGGCAAGTCGATTTATTCGTTACGCAAGATGGCGCCGAGTTCAGACAGAAGAAGGTGGAGGAAAAGCCACAGAGCAAGGAGGAGGTGAATACTGGAGCAGTAAGGAAAGATCGTAGTGTTGGGTCAGTGAAGCGTAAGAAGTTCGATGTGGAATTAAACGTGGGCACAAGGGTGCATGAAGATGAGGAGCAGTATATGGGAGCCGTTGGGAAGGATCGCAGGAAAATCCGTGATAGAAGGGCTTTGGAAGTAGCAAACAATGAGAGCGAGGGCGCTGTTGTGGCTAAGGAGCCGAGAGAGTTCAGGATTTCAGAAGCGAGTTTGAAGTTGGTTCATGAGACTGCGGAGATGGGCACTGATGCTAGGAACAACCCAATTAATGAAGGTGATAACAGGATTGTTGAACTGAGTGAAGAGTTTGGAACCCTGTGTATGGTCGCAGGGATGGAGAAGGTACCTGTGGGCGAAGTCGATCTTTCACACCTCAACAAAGAGCAAGCAACTATAGTAAGAAGAATGGTAGCGAATTATAAGCCTACAAGCAATTCGAATTCGCCAGTAGAGATGAAGATCTTACTTTCGGATGACACCCCAGTATATGAAAATCCCAGACGGATGTCATATACCGATAGACAGGAAGTGGATGAACAAGTTAAGGAGTGGTTGAAGGATGGGATCATTAAACCCAGTAATTCAAATTATGCATCACCAGTAGTGTTAGTCTCGAAGAAAGATGGAAAGAAACGTTTATGTTGCGATTATCGGCGATTAAACACAAAGATAGTTCGCGATAACTTCCCGATGCCAAATATCGACGATGTTATCGAAAAGCTACAGGGTGCTAATGTATTTACGACACTGGATCTTAGGAATGGATTTTTCCATGTCCCAGTGGAGCCTTCCTCAAGGAAGTATACCGCATTCGTTACATACAACGGACAATATGAATTCCAATACGTGCCTTTTGGCATATCGAATTCACCGGCAGTTTTTTCAAGATTTATTTCAGCAGTATTTAGAGATCTTATACAAGACGATATTGTGGTGGCCTACATGGACGATTTAGTTATTCCCTCCAAGGATTACACTGAAGGCGTACACAGTTTAGAACGAGTTCTTCGAAGAGCTGAAGAATATGGCTTGCGGATTAAATGGGACAAATGTCAGTTTCTTATAAGTAAAATAGATTTTCTAGGCTATGTTATAGAAGACGGTTCAATAAAACCATCCGATGCAAAAACGAAAGCGATTAGGAATTTCCCATTGCCACGTGACCAGAAGGCTTTGCAGAGATTCCTGGGATTGACATCATACTTTAGAAGATTTGTCGATGGATATGCCGTAATAGCCAAACCGCTGTCGGATCTACTCAGGAAAGAGGCTAAGTTCGAGTTGCGCGACAAGCAGTTGGAGGCATTCCAGAAGTTGAAGTCAGCATTGATCAGCGCACCAGTCCTAATGTTATACAATCCGAAAGCAGTGACTGAGGTACATACAGACGCTTGTATGTCCGGGTACGGAGCAGTGCTACTACAGAAGGATTTCGACGATCAAGCGTTCCATCCAGTTCAATACATGAGTCGGAAGACGAGGCCAGCAGAGGAGAAGTACCATTCGTACGAACTCGAGGTACTAGCGATCATAGAAGCACTCAAGAAATGGAGAGTATATTTGTTGGGGATAAGTTTTAAGATAGTAACCGATTGTAATGCATTCGCAATGACGATGCGGAAACGAGATGTGCCATTAAGAGTATCTCGTTGGGCAATGTTCCTACAAGACTTTTGTTACGAGATAGAACATAGAAACGGTTCAAAAATGCGACATGTAGATGCGTTGAGTAGGGTATCTTGTCTCATTATAGAAGATTCCTAATCCACCGGCTGAAGCAAGCACAGGAAGAAGACGATTGGATACGAGCTGTGTTGAAAGTTCTGGAGAAAAGCGACTACGAAGACTTTTATATCAAACATGGAGTACTGTATAAGGATTCAACAAGAGAACTCCTAGTAGTTCCATCAGTTATGGAAAACGAAATCATCAACATGGCACATAGGCAAGGACACTTTTCCATCAAGAAAACGGAAGAAGCAGTAGAAAAATCATTTTATATACCAAATTTAAATAGGAAGGCAACGAAGGTCGTAAGAAGCTGCGTAGAGTGTATCGTCAACGATACGAAGTCAGGAAAGAAAGAAGGTTTTCTAAATCCCATTAGTAAAGAGGACAAGCCTTTGGGAACACTACATCTCGATCACGTTGGGCCGCTGGAGTCGACAAAGAAGGCATATAACTACATCCTTGTGATGGTGGACGCATTCTCCAAGTTCGTTTGGCTATATCCAACTAAGAACACAGGAGCTGATGCAGTCGTCGAATGCTTAAAGAAAAGAGCAGCTGTTTTCGGAAATCCAAGACGATTCATAACAGACAGAGGCGCGGCCTTTACGTCGAATTCGTTCAAACAGTACTGCGCGGATGAGGAAGTCCAGCATTTATTGATAGCCACGGGAGTGCCACGAGCAAACGGGCAAGTAGAGCGTATGCACCAGATTATTATCCCGATGATAGCTAAGTTGGGAAACGAGAGTTCGGGAAACTGGTATAAGCACGTGGATCGTGTGCAGCAAATAATCAACAGCACGCCGCCAAGAAGCACTAGACAATCACCTTTTAGGATTATGACTGGACTTGAGATGCGATTGAAAGGAGTACCACCTTTACTCGAACTGCTGGAGCAATCAGCCATCGAAGAGCTCGACGCAGAACGCGAGGTAATTCGTCAGGAGACACGACACAATATTGCTAGGATTCAGCAGGAAAATAGGAGAACATTCAACAAAAGGCGAAGAGTAGAGGTCGACTATAGTAAAAACGAGCTAGTAGCCATCAAGCGAACGCAGTATGGCGCAGGATTGAGACTTAAAGCAAAATTCTTCGGGCCATATAGGATTGTTAAGAAGATGGCACACGGAAGATATGAAGTCGAGAAGGTCGGTGATCATGAAGGACCAAGACGTACAATAACAATTGCGGAATTTATGAAGAAGTGGAACCCATCATTCGGGGCCGAATGAACAGTCAGGATAGCCGAATGTAGGACTGTGTAAACGGACAGTAAGACTAAAACAGAAATGCAACACTGTGTAGGAACAGATGTGACAGCAGCGGACGGACTGGAATGACAATGGAACAGTAGGTACGAAGATGATTTAAGGACAGACAAACGGACAGACCACGCAAGACCACCGGCAGCCACGGACCACTTAACGCAACTTAACTTAATTTAAATTAGATTTTGTGAATAAATATTATGGAAGTATAAAGAAAAACGGCATTTTAAATAGAACCCTACATAAATATGAGCACACTCTATCAAATGGTTTGTTTATAGCAGCTGCTTAAGTCGGTACACTTCAGTAGTGCGTTGCGATTTTACAATGAATAAAAATATCACAAAATTTGTCTTAAATTTTGAATTTCTAGGCTCACGGCGATTTCGTTTAACAAAAACATAAGCCTACGAGTGGTAGAAAGCCTTCAAAGACGGTGGAGAGATCGCTGGAGCTCGACATCTCTTGCGAGTCCGTTCAAATGATTTTGATGGATTTTTGATAAAAATTTATTGATGAATTTTATCCATAAAGAGTACCTTTAACATGTCTCAATAGACATGCTTGATCTGGCGAATTCCGAACCCACATTCATGGAGAGCATTAAAACTGACGATGAGACATGTGTTAAGCGTTTGACATGCAAAGAAGTAAACAATTAAGGGAATGGAGGGAAAAAAACGAGCCGAAACCAAAAAAAAAGGAAAAAATACGCCAAAGGCGCTCAAAATTTAAAGTAAAGCCCTGTTTTTTCGATATTCGTGGTTTAATGCATCATGAATTTGTTCCGGAAGGGAAGATGACTAATAAGGAGTTCTATTTGTCTGTATTGATGCGCTTGCGATGATAATGAACCATCGCATCGAGCTACAACTGTGACCGAATTTAAAGTCAAAAATGCAATACATGTCATCGATCTACCACTGTATTCATATTTGGCTCCGTGTGATTTTTTCTTTTTCCCCAAACTGTGTTTATCGTTTTCAGCCGTTTAATATTTCTTAAAATTAATAAATTTATCGTCGTATTTTGTTATAAAAACCGTCTTGTGGATTCAGAGGCTTTGTTTTTAATTAATTTGTTTGTTTAAATTTTTTTCCTCTTTGTAGTGCCTAAGTGCTGCGGGAATGTGATAAATTTTCCTACTTACGAATGGATGGCGCTAAATCGGAGTCGGCAAGGGACATTGCGACGAGATCAACATGTCTCGGTTTTGTATTGCCAAACCTAGCCAAATCTGATTAAATCTTTTAGTTTGTACGGTCGTACTTTTAATTAGTTTTGCTTCAAATTTATTTAATAATACTTATGTTCTCTTCTTTTCGACTCTTCATTACACACTTTTTAAGAGAATCTAATTCATTATAACCATCGGCTTTTATACTCTTGCAATCAGTTGCTACAGAGCATTATAGTTTTATTCACCTAACGGTTGTACGTATCACCTAAAACTAATCGAAATAGATATAGGGTTATATACATACATATAAATGATCAAGGTGACGAGAAAAGTTGAAATCCGGTTGACTGTCTGTCTGTCCGTCCGTCCGACCGTGCAAGCTGTAACTTGAGTAAAAATGAAGATGTCTCGATGAAACTTGGTGGGCAGGTTTCTTAGTATAAAAAAAATTCAAGTTGGTAGATGGTCGTAATTGGACCTCTGCCACGGCCACAAATCGCCATTAACCGAAAACACATAAAGTGCCATAACTAAGCGTTAAATTAAAATAAAAAACTCAAATTTGGTACAGGGCATCGTAGTAAGAAGGGGCACTTGTGAACAAAAATTTTGTACAAAGTAGGCGTAGCCCTGCCTCTTAATATTTTTAATATTCATATATCCTAAGCCAATAAAGCTACAGCAACCGAATTCGCCCAACACGAATTATACAAGAACTCCTACCGATGGTGTGAAAATGGATATAATCGGGTGAAATTATAACTACTAAAAGTGCAATAAATAAAAAACTTAATATGTCAGAAACGTAAAAATGGCACCGGGACGATCGGCGTGGCATCGCCTACTTTTTATTGAAATCCCATATCTCGGGACCCGACTGACCGATTTCGACAATTAACGTGAGATTCTTTTTATATTTCCCTATCACGCTGTGAAAATGAGCGGAATCGGACAGTAACCACGCCTACGTCTCTTATAGTACAATTTTGAATTCCACTTTATTCGTTCAGTTTCCAGTACGCAAATCAAGAAGCAATTAATATAACAGGATAAAGCTTTGCAAGAATAATATCTTTAGTGTGTTCCAATTGTTCAAATCCAACAAAAACTGTTCAACCGAATATGTCGACCCCTGTACCCAGAGTGACTTTTGTTCAAAAGTATCAATCTATGTCTGAGATATATATTTGAAATTCAGGGATAATACTTCCCTGACAATGTTATGTCTGTGTGTCAAAAATGGCTTAAATCGGACCAATACTTCTCTTTCGTTTATATTTTGCTTCATGTCCGAGATATTTATATTAAAATCTAACTGATTAAGCCAAGACATATGTGATGTAAATTGAACCCAAAAAGGCTAAACTTAAAGGGATACTCTAGTCCAGAAGCATGAATTTCATGTAATTTTTAAAGTGTCGTAAAAAAGGCAATTAATATTTTACTATCCATTTTTTTATTAGTTATTTGCTAATTTTAGAAGAGTAGAGAAAAAAATAAAAAACTTAAAAAACTTCAAACATTATGAGCTAACGAAGTGGGAGTCCACGTGACCATACCCATGATTTCAACCCTCCTAGTTATCTGAAACCAAAAACAAAAAAAGATTATTAATCTAAAATAATGTCGCAATGGCCGGAACTACGGAAAAGTGGGGAAAAAAATGTTCACAAAATGGCGACTGCCTAAAAAAAAAAGTTTTTTCGGATTTTCTGGCTATTTCGAATTTTTTAAAAATAAAAATAAAAATTTGGGGATGGGGCTAGTTCCAACATTAGACAAGCCTATAAAGAAGACTCTATAAAAATTTCAAGTAAATCGGTCCAGTAGAACCTGAGAAATCGTGGGTTGGTATCGTTCCGAAAAAGTCAGTTTTGGGAAAATCGCGTTTAAAGTTTCGCGTTCCGACCGAACCAGTTTGGATGCTGGGTCAAAAAAATGCCTATATCTCCGAAATTTGAATTTTGAAAAATCCTCTCATACACATATTCTTGAATAGTTAAACTTTGAATATATAAAAAAAATTTCGATTTTTTTAAATTTCTAGACTAGAATACCCCCTTGATATATGGTTAGAACAGCAAAACAGAGGCTCAGAAATCAATGTATAATTGCTATTAGGTTATGTTAACCCTGTCCACTTAATTACGGGTTAGAGTCAGCTGGAAATTATGAAATTTCTATATCAAGTGTATTTTGGTTAAGAGAAGTTTTGGACTGCTTGCATAAACTTTTGACTTTACTCAAGCATACTTGAGAATATATTTCAATGCAAGTTTATACTATGATCGGACCGACATTGAAAATATGTTTTCGTGGGAAAAACTGGTTTTCGCACGAAAACTTGTGTTTTCGTCCATATAAAATCTGTCAAACGAAAGCACGGTTTTCGCTAAAAACTACTTAAAAACTTACATTCCACTCAATATACTCGGTGCCTGCTCTAGTTTAATCGATTTTTTTGGAAGATATATTTTGCCGGCCTAAATTGTCACTTGATATTTGCTAACATTCCATATACAAATGCAGCTGCTCACTGTTAAGGAGATTCTCTTGTTCTTGCGAAACACTTGCACGGTGCACCATTTGCAGAATTTTCTTCTTGGTGCAACGGCACAACAAACACACGTAAAAATTTATTTGCAATGGCTGTAAAATATGTCAGACCAAAACCCATGTTTATTTTCGTGCCGTCATATATCACTGGATTCGCAATGGGTGCTCTCTTGGCCTTGCATATTTCGGTATAGGATTTTTGCATTTTGTGTCATCGTGCAATCTTGCAAGTGCAAGAGAATCCCCCTATTGATATTCAAAAATTGAAAAGTAAAAGTACAAAAAAAAAACGAAATTTGTAGGCAACTTACAATTTTCGTTGCTCAAGAGGAAAATTCTGTGCAAGGGTTTTGAAAGAGCAAGAGAATCCCTCTAATATGACAATATCAAGTGACAGCTGTATCTCTTTATGAAATGTAAACAAATAACAAGTGACAATTAAAATGAGTGGAATCTAAGTTTTCAAGTAGTTTTCAGCGAAAACTGCTTTTCAATGTGTTTTCGTTTGACAGATTTTACATGGACAAGTTTGCGGGCGAAAACCAGTTATTCCCACGAAAACATGTTTTCATTGTCGGTCCGAACATATCACTACGCTTTCTTTCATTCAATTAAAAATTGCAAAAGACGTAACAGTGTTGGTGAACAGCGGAAATGTTTTAATGTGTTTGTGGAATCTGTTTCCTCCGTCTTGCAGCGAAGTTTTGTTCTGATAACGTCATTTGCTCCCAATTTATACAATGTACCTACAAGAGATGAATTATATGGGGTTAAGAAATGCGATATAATATTTCGCACCTAAATATAAGCGTCCATTTGTTCAAATTTGCCACAAGAATTCATATTTAGCAAGTTTCCTAAACCTATCACTTTTATTCTAATTTGGATCTTAGCTATAGCACTTTAGAAGTTTCCGATTAATATCATTTTGTGGGCGTGGCAATACTAACATTGTTCGGGTGTCAAGGAACTGGTGTAATAAGATTCATTGTGTTATTTTTGGTTGTATATTATACTCATCAGATTTCACGCGGATTTTGTTCGGCCAAGGGTTGTTCTTTCCGAGACGTAAGCCTGTTTGAATCGGTGTGTTTAAGGTTAAGATTGTCATCGTTAGATCACGGGCCACGCAAAAAATGCCCCTAATAAAAAAGTAAAATAGCCTCGGATTAGAGACTCCCGTTTTGATGACACCATGGCAAAAGCATTAGGGATAAAGATTTAAGGGCCTGCATCTGGAATGTCCGGTCCCTTAATTAGGAGGTGCCGCTGCCGAGCTGGTTGATGTCTTCGTAAGAATAAAGGCTGACATCCCGCCGTCTACGAAATGCGATGGACCTGACAAGGACTGACGCGAGTAGGTTCTTATGGTATTTACTACATTGACCACATAAAGGAGCAAAAATTCGGTGTGGGAGAGAGACTCCGTTGCCGAGAACTGTCATTCATCCCGGTGGATGAACATCTAGCCACAATCCGCGTCAAAGCGAAGCTCTTCAACACATTATTGATTGGCGCCCACTCTACAACGGCAAAGAAGGACGATGTGTCTGCGTGAGATGCTTTATATGAACCTTTTGAGTGCACCTATGAAAGCTGTCCCCCCCACGATATCAAAATCCTCCTTAGTGACTTTAAAGCTAGGGTGGGCACAGAAGTGTAGGTGAATTCAGCCGCCACCAGGAAAAATCCCCAAACGGGATGAGGCTGATCGACTTCGTCGGGTCCAGAAATATGGTTCTCTGTAGTACTAGATTTCAGCATGGGAAAATTCATCAAGCCATCTGGTTGTCTCCGGATCGAAAAACCACCAACCAGATCAATCATGTTGTGATAGACGGAATACAGTCTCCAATGTTTTCGACGTGCGTATGCTCCGAGGTCTTAACATCGACTCGGACCACTATCTTGTTGCGGCCAAGATACGCACCCGCCTCCCACGCACGCACAAATACAAGAAAAGTTCGACGTCGAGAAGCTGCAATCACAACATACAACGGAACGATTTTCGACTCGACTTGCACTCCTACACTCTGAGAGCTCTCGTCAACAACTCGACATTTCAAGCGGCAACCGAAACCATTCGTTTTCGGAAAATGCAAAAGAACAGCTTGTATCATGAGGACGATTTTCTATTCGACTTACACTCGTCAGCAACATGGTATAAAGGAACTGTGGGACGGCCTTTCAAGCTCGTTACGCGCAGCTGCAAGCGAAACTATAGACTGCTTACCGCGCAATGTTACAATCGACCACAACACATGGGGAATGGGATACCGAGAGTTTAATAGGGTAGCTAGACGCATTTGGGAGTATGAAGAACTTGACAAGCTGGCATGCAGGGGTAATGTCGAAAATTCTACGAGAAGATGCGGCGACTAACAGAAGGTTTCAAAAGCGGAGCTTACTTTTGTAGAACTCCCAGAGGTGTTCTAGTAACCGATGTTCAGAGCATACTACAACAATGAATGGAACTGCAGTGAAAGTATAATGCCAGCAGATAATGCCGATGAAGATGGAGCAGACCTTCCATTGCCCGACCATGAAGAAGTCCGAATAGCAATTCCCGCCTGGAAAACAACAAAGAGGCGAAGGCCGATGTATTGCCGGCCGAGCTATTCAAACACGGGATAAATTTCATAAATCCATAATCTACCACAAAACAAATCAGCTTAACAAGGCATTGCCCTGTTTATCAAAAAACATATCAAACACAAACGTATCCCAGTCTCTTCCAACATTTCCGCCATTGCAATAGAAATTAACATCGGTTTCAAATTTTCCATAGTCACATGCTACATCCCTCCGAATCAAAAGTTTACTGCAGGAGAACTTTTAGGTGTCATTAACGCTGTTCCTGCACCCACAATAATCATTAGAAATTTTAATGCTTGGAGCCCTCTATGGGGATCTACCTTCTTAAATGAAAGAGGCCAAATAATGGAAGATGTTATTCTCTCAAAAAACTTATTTATTATTAATGATAGATCACCAACTCACTTTTCCTCCCATAAAACTTTCACTCATATAGACATCGCTCTTTGTTTAGCTTCCATAGCCCATAAACTCTGTTCTTATACTCTAGAAGACCTTCACAATAGCGACCACTTTTCTATCATAACTACCCTCATCACACCGATGCAATACATCGTTAAGCCGAGATCAAAATTTTTTACAGATAAAGCTGATTGGTTAAAATATTGCTCCCTGCTCAACACATCAACAAGTGCTGAAATAATATCAGAAAACCTAAACGCAGAAGCATCAAAAATAAAAAGGATTATTCGATCCGCTGCACATATCTCCATTCCCCAAACTAGCACACAAAAATTTTCCGCCAAACTACCGTATTGGTCCAATCTATTAAGTGCCTTGAGAAATACAAAACATGGTCTAAATTAAACAGAACGTAAAAACTGAAAACTTAATTAGATACAAAAAAGCAAACTCTAACTTCAGAAGAGAACTAAAGTCTGCTAAACGCATAGCCCTTGAAAAACTAACAGCTAATATAAAACCCACTTCAAGCTCTAAAAAAATATGGAATGACATCAAATCTCTTTCAGGAGGACATAAACAAAATAAAATTGATTTTGTTCAATCTCCCGTAGGTCCCATTTACGATCCGCAGCATATTGCAGAAAACTTTGCACAAACATGGTCAAACAACTCTAAAAATTTCAACTTTTACCCGAATTTTATTACACTTTTTAATCAAATCATTTCCCAAACAAACCACAACCCATCCCCGTGTTTCGAAGCTACATTGATAGAATCTCCCATTACATTAGAAGAGTTCGATTCTACTATCAGCAAAATGTCCGGAAAAACCCCTGGATCAGACAAAATTTCGTACCCCCTCCCAAAAAATCTTCCATACTCTTTAAAAATCAGACTTATAACCCTACACAATAACATATTTAAGCAGGGTATTGTACCTCAAGAATGGCAAAAAGCTACAATTATTCCCATCCCTAAACCCAACAAATCGAGTGCCTCAATTTCAGACTTCAGACCTATTTCTTTGATACCCTGCATTGCCAAAGTTTTGGAAAAAATTATATCAAAAAGACTCATGTGGTACTTAAAACAAATAGGACTGATAAGCCCCAACCAGTTTGGTTTTCAAAGTGGTCTTGGCGTCATTGACCCACTTCTTTACTTTGAACACCACGCTACAACAACAATATCTACCAAAAATCACTTATCCGTCCTCAGTCTAGATTTTGAGAAAGCATTCGATAGAATTGGAGCTCATACGGTATTACAAGAATTAAAAAAATGGGACATTGGAGATAAAATATATAATTTCATAAAGTCATTCCTTTCAAATCGTAAGATTACAGTAAGTGTTAGTAATCACAACTCTAACATATACCCCCTACATAATGGCATACCCCAAGGACCTCCCCTTTCAACAACACTATTTATTATTGCCTTTAACCAATTAAGCAACTTAATAACCTCGTACCGATGTGTAGATCATATCATCTACGCAGACGATGTTTTAATTTTTTCGGCTTTAAAAAATTTAAACCAAGTAAAAATCATTTTTAACAACATCCTAACCGAAATAGCAGAATGGTCTAAAACGTCAGGAACAAAAGTTTCTGCAAGCAAAAGCGCAACATTTCACGTTTGCAGAAAAAGAAAATGCACCTTCCCTAACCTATCCTTCGAAAACACACAAATTCCTCACACTACAACTTTAAGAATACTTGGCTTAATTTTTGATAAAAAACTAACATTTAAGGAACATTGTAAAAATGTTAGATTAAGTTTACTTAATAGACTAAACATTATAAAGTTTCTCTCTTCAAAACACTGTCATATCCATATCTCAACTCTCGTAAATATTGCAAAAGCATTGATGTTGTCAAAAATAGTCTTTGGACTCGCAATCTATGGACACTGTGCTAAATCCCATCTCGCACTCATTGAAACCCCTTATCACATAGCGGTAAAAAGGAGCATTCGTGCATTCCCTACTTCTCCAACCAAACTGGTCTTAACTGAAGCAGGTCTACCCAGCATCCATCTCCGAACAAAGCAGAATACAATGATGCTCATATCAAAGCTCCTCCAGTGCAAAAACTCCCTTTTGTTTAATGCGATGAAAACATATCGTACCACCAAAAAACTATCCACGATTGTACAATGTACAATAGAGACCGACCGATTAATCGGCCTTGATATCGGCATCGGCCAGTATCGGCCACAAAATTCAGCATCGGCATCGGCCGTATTTGGCCGATTCTTGGCCGATTCTTTGCACTGATTTCGAATGCCATTCCATGTTTTAATTTTATCTTTTTTAACTATTTTAAAGTTTAAAATATAAGTTCATGTTACGTCCCCTGTAATGAACTTATTCCATGCATCGTTCTCATTATTCCGCTGTAATTAGATATCTAAGTTTTCAATTGAGTTTGAGCTTTAATTCGTTGTTGAACTTTTTTGCAGATTTTGGTAAGTAACAGATTTTAGTTTTGTTTGAAAGTATTTTAAAATAGAGTTATGTATACGAGAAATGGGGCGACCAAATCCTATTTGGAAATTTTTTGAAAGAAATGTTAGTACAGCCAAGTGCAACACCTGCCAAAAGACAATTTCATTAGGAAATTCTAGAAAAAAACAACAGACGACGGTAAATATAAAAAAACATTTGCAAATTGTTCATTAAGGGCAGTGGGTATTGTATGAAAATGAACAAAAAAGTTTTAACGCTTCCAACAAGAAGCAAAAGGAAGATGAGCCAAGTTGCAGCAACATTCAGGTAACCATACCAAATCTGTTGAGGAAAAAAAATGAATCGTTTTACCCAGATGACCAATCTATAGCGGCGCAAATCGATAAGTCAATCATGGACATGATCATTGTCGACATGCTGCCCTATAATATAGTAGAAGGCAGCGCTTTTAGAAGGTTAAATATATCAGATCCAAATAATGTAAGCAGATATCGTTTAAAAAGTGGAAAGTTTTTTCGTACAACATTAATGCCGCAAACATATGACAAAGTCAAAGAAAAAGTAGTTCAGCTTGTTGCATCAGCCAAATGGCTAAGCTTCACGACAGACATATGGAGTAATTCCACGAAGACGTGGTCTTTGCTAAGTTTCACAGCTCATTTTGTTCAAGGTCCACGTAGGCTAAAAGTTATTTTAGCAGCCAGCGTATTAGATAAAGATCATACAGCAGAAAATATAATAGCTGGATTAAACAATATACTCGAAGAATATAATATTACAACGAAAATCCATATTGCTGTATCTGACAATGCAGCCAACATGACAGCTGCGATGAGATTAGGAAAAGTCAAGTGGTTAGGATGCTGCGCACATACGTTACAACTAGTGATTCAAGATAGTATTTTAAAAATGGCGAACATTGAAGAATTAAATCAGAAATGTCGTAAAACTGTGGGCCATTTCAAAAGAAGTGAACAGGCTTGTCGATATTTAAAACAGTTTCAGGACACCATTGGTTTGCCAAACCATACCTTAATCCAGGACATTGTTTGCAGGTGGAACAGAACATATATGATGTTAAATCGTCTATATGAACGGAAAGCTGCCATTAACCTATACATTGCCGAGCGAGGTTTGGTAGATTTTCTAACAGCAAACGAAAGGGATACCGTTTGCAATCTAATTTCAATTCTAAAGCCTTTTTATCAGGCAACTCAGGATTTGTCCTATGACTCTACAAGTGCGTCTGTAATAATTCCGTTAATTGCAATGTTGCAAAAAAAGCTAGATCATTCTGGTGATGATGAGGCAGAAATTTCAATGCTAAAAGATAAGTTAGCAGCCTCTTTACTGCGACGATTTGGGTTTATTAAGACAAATTCTGAGTTGCTTGTTTCTACAGTTCTTGATCCTCGCTTTAAAACTAAATATTTTTCAATTGAAGAAATTAATAGGTGCGAGACGATATTGAAAGAACAAGCAGGTTCAATAAATGATGGTAATCACAGCAGAACTTTTCCATCAACTTATCACGCTAAAAGTTCCAATAATAATAACCTTTGGGACTCCCACGACTACGATATGCTAACGCAAGAGGGAGAATTGGAAGAGTTCTGCTCACCTTTTAAAAAATAGTTCGATTCATACCTCACCGAACCAATTATTTCTCGCGATAGCAATATTTTCGAATATTGACACCAAAGTTTGCATGTGTTATTTAAAGAAATTGCCCAAAAATATTTAACTGCACCTGCAACAAGCGTTGCAAGTGAACAGTTGTTTAGTGCTGCAGGACAGCTTTATAGCGATAGGCGTACCAACTTGCTTGGAGAAAACGCAAATAAACTTCTTTTTCTACATTATAGCATAAAATTATTTAATTTTGATTATTAAATGTCTATATATTATAGTGACTCTCACCTTTGTTCTTACATATGAACTGAATTTTTTTTTATGTTAACTTAAGTATTGTTCTAATCAATCATCATTATTTCAAAATATATGGTTACTAGATATTAAAGAATTGAAAAAACATACAAATATGTGAATCTAGTCAGCAGAAGTCACTACTATGAGTACAAATATACCCAAATTTATGTTTATGTTTTACAAAATAAGAAAACTACTATGTATTAATAAGTTAATATGTTTTTGGATAAATAAAAATAAATTTGATTTTGTGATGTTATTTGTTTACTAAATACATATCCTTATGAATTAATATTCAGGTATTTTTTTATGGAATTAGAATCGGCATCGGCCGATTCTTTGCTTTCTGGCCGATTAATCGGTATCGGCATCGGCATCGGCTAAAAATTTGGTATCGGTCGGACACTAATGTATAAACATTATTAAAAAAACTTGACATAATATCAACACCACAATTAATAAAGGAGAACACTCATCCTCACTGGCTGACGTTAAAATCATCCATAATAAGTACGTTATTCAAGTATTAAAAATCAACCACCAACGCAGAACGGTTATATTGTTATTTAACGACGCAGTAAACACTTATAAACCAGAGTGGAAAATTATCTACACCGATGGATCAAATTCGGACACTCACACTTCGTTTGCAGTGACAAACGACCAAGGTGTCATTATAACCGTCGATGTTTTACCACCGTACTGCTCTATACTTACAGCTGAAGCGGCTGCGATACACGAAGCGGTACTATTTATTGCATAATCTAAAGAAAAACATATCATATGCAGTGATAGCAAATCGACAATAACCGCGCTGTTGAATGATACAAATAACTCAGTACTGATCAAGAATATAAAAGATATTTTATACAAACACAAAAACATAATCAAGATCATGTGGATCCCTGGACACGCTGGTATTAGAGGCAACCAACTTGCAGTAGAGAACCAGTTTTCTCGTACGCACACGTTACATCAAAAGATATTCGCAACCTGGTAAAAAAAAGAGCTTTACGAGTCAAACTCTAGAGACTGGATAAACTTTCAACATCAATACAAGGAACACAATCCCACTGGTGTCAAGCCAAACTACCCATCCGACTGTTCCCGCCAATACATAAAAATATTTGTGCGCCTTAGGTTAGGTCACACTTTAAGAACACACAATTATCTGTTGAACAAAACGGAAAAACCTAGCTGCACACTTTGTAATCATCCAAACGACTCAGTTAACCATATCCTAAACGACTGCACTGCACTAGCACAAAAAAGGAAAACCATCTTTGGAAACAGGGAACCCTCCCGTCTACTGAAAACACCAAATATTGACAACATCAATGCTATCAACAATTTTCTTAAGATATGTAAGATAAATAACATTTAAATATTATAAGCAAATAAAAACCAAGTATTAATTTTACACTTAATTTTAATTAGACATAACTATTGTAATAGATAGCCGAAGGCCCTAGTAGCCAGTGCTTAATCTCTGTGTATTAATTATTAATAATTAGTTCTCATTTAAATAAATAAAAAATAAATAAATAAAATCTCATAAATATCGCTTATAAAGGGTGATTTTTTAAGAGCTTGATAACTTTTTAAAAAAAAAAAACGCATAAAATTTGCAAAATCTCATCGGTTCTTTATTTGAAACGTTAGATTGGTTCATGACATTTACTTTTTGAAGATAATTTCATTTAAATGTTGACCGCGGCTGCGTCTTAGGTGGTCCATTCGGAAAGTCCAATTTTGGGCAACTTTTTCGAGCATTTCGGCCGGAATAGCCCGAATTTCTTCGGAAATGTTGTCTTCCAAAGCTGGAATAGTTGCTGGCTTATTTCTGTAGACTTTAGACTTGACGTAGCCCCACAAAAAATAGTCTAAAGGCGTTAAATCGCATGATCTTGGTGGCCAACTTACGGGTCCATTTCTTGAGATGAATTGTTGTCCGAAGTTTTCCCTCAAAATGGCCATAGAATCGCGAGCTGTGTGGCATGTAGCGCCATCTTGTTGAAACCACATGTCAACCAAGTTCAGTTCTTCCATTTTTGGCAACAAAAAGTTTGTTAGCATCGAACGATAGCGATCGCCATTCACCGTAACGTTGCGTCCAACAGCATCTTTGAAAAAATACGGTCCAATGATTCCACCAGCGTACAAACCACACCAAACAGTGCATTTTTCGGGATGCATGGGCAGTTCTTGAACGGCTTCTGGTTGCTCTTCACCCCAAATGCGGCAATTTTGCTTATTTACGTAGCCATTCAACCAGAAATGAGCCTCATCGCTCATCGGACACGGACGCGAAACACATTTCGAACCGAACACTGATTTTGGTAATAAAATTCAATGATTTGCAAGCGTTGCTCGTTAGTAAGTCTATTCATGATGAAATGTCAAAGCATACTGAGCATCTTTCTCTTTGACACCATGTCTGACATCCCACGTGATCTGTCAAATACTACTGCATGAAAATCCTAACCTCAAAAAAATCACCCGTTACTACTGTGATCAAGTTAAAAGGTGAATTTTGTACATTTCATCTCCTTTAAAATAATCCCCTATCGCTGCAATACACTTATGCGAACGAATTTTCCAGGCATCATAGCACTTAGAAAAATTCTCCATCGTAATTGCCATCAGAGCCTTTTCCGATTCAGCTTTTATATCCTCAATTGAGTCAAAACGGTGTCCTCGGAGTGGTCATGTGAATTTGCTGAATAGCCAGAAGTTACACGAATGTAAATCAGGCGAATGCGGTGGTTGCGGCATGATATAGTTGAAAATGTGGCGAAATGATCACGAATAATCAGTGCAGAATGAGATGGTGCATTATCGCACTTCTTTGTTCAATAAATTCAGACATAGTGAAAGTTGAAGAATTCATTTTTTGACTTTAGTCCTCTCTAGACGAACAAAAACCAAACTCTATAAGTCACTCAATATTTTCGTCATGGTAAATGGTGCAGAAGCAAGAACAATGACAAAATCTGATGAGAAGACATTACGAGTTTTCGAGAGAAAGGTTCTGTGGAAGATTTATGGCCCTTTGCGCATTGACCACGGCTGTATGAGGTATACGACGACTTTAACATAGTGCAGTGAATTGAAAGACAGCAGCTGCACATAGGATCATTTTCCTTTAAAAACTGGACAAAGGTGAGAATTACAAACTACAGCAATGCTACTCGAAATTGATTTTTTAGTACCTAAGTACTACAATAAACCGATTGACCATCAGCCCGATATATTGTAACACAAGTAGTCAGAACCTTATTCTCGATACTCTCTATTACTTTCGAAATTACAACTAATGTTTTGTATTGCGTAAAGTGAATTCTGGGAAATATGTGTTCTGGATTCTGGACAACATGGTATGTATTTAATTTTAATGATATAAAGATTAATTTCGTTTATATATCTTTTTTTTTGGGAAGACAACGAAATATCAAAAAAACAAACAAATATTTTTTCATTCTTTAGAAATTAGCGTTATAGTTTTGGAGGAGGTCGAGTTATAAATTAGTTTGCTTACTTAACTACAGGGTTTCTACTTATCATATAAACTTAAACTTTTTTCTCATCTTTTCACTGCTTTAAAAAAGCACGTTGAATTAGGTTGGTCACATGCATTAAATGAGTACTGATTTTATTAATTTTTTTTTTAATTAAATACCGAAATCCTGATAAATTTTTCTAGACGGTGGTTTATAGGGGATCTATTGGAGCCGGTGTGAAAATTCGCCAAGGGGCGTGGCATGGCCACCTTTTTGGTGAAATCCCACATCTCGGGACCCGACAGACCAATTTCGACTAAGTTTAGTATGTGATATTCTTTTAATATTTCTATGTCATAGTGCGAAATCGGACTACAATCACGCCTACTTCCCATATAACACAATTTAAATTCCATTTGATTCTTTCACTTTCGATTACACAAATAAACAAGTAATAAATATTCTTTCCTGACAATAGCATTTCTTTGTATCAAAAATAGAATGAATCGGGTCAATACTTCGCTGAGCCCCCAAATACCTAATATAAATATTTTCGAACTTCTAAGGGACTAATATATGCGCCAATATTTGAGTTACCTCAATGAAAATTGCGGAACATCTTTTATTCATAACAGTGTGTCTTTGCGCCTAAAGTAGATACAATTGGGCGAAAACTTGGCCCTCCCCATATAGCATAAAATAAAACAATAAGTTTTTATACACAGCACTATGTGCTTACCTTGAGCTTTATTTCAAACTGATTACTTAATTCTATTGTTAGTTATTATTAAGCTAGGCCTATAAGTGCCTAGTCATCAAAATTAGGTTCGCGCGTGTTTCGCTCCACTGCCTAACAATTGGGAGAACGGATGCGCTATGTGCGCATTCCATTAAGCTAAAAGTGCAATAGGTCTCAATTGTAAATTGACTCCTAATTATGCAGACATTATTGTCAGCGAATTTATGTTGTGTTAACTCCTCCCTCCGAAATTCCAATCGTCCTCGACTGGTCTTTAAAAGTATGGTATGTCGTTAACACTTCTCCTTGTCTTGCAACTTTCTTTGTCGGCGTATGAATCGCCTCCGCATTTTGAATAATGATTTTAGCCATTTTTCGTGTCCGAATTTTAAGAGCTATAATTATGATTATAACAAAGACCAAAATACCGAAATGAATTAGCATACTGGACTTGACTAGTAAATTTAGAGAGCTATTTTTTTATATTTTTTAATATAAAGCTCTCTCATAAACTTTAGAGATAGTACTTCTTCGTACTCGGATCGAGAATTTGAATTATGGATTATTGCTGGCAATGGGCTCAGGCTGTGAGCTTCTAAGGCAGTAAAGTATAAATTGTTAATTTTTATTGTTTCATTAAAAAATTTTACTAACAATGATCCATTTAAATGTCTCGTTACATTATTACTTATAGTTAAATTTCCTTGAAAGTTATTTAGTAAAATTAATCCTGCTTTTACAGGGTGGGCCAAAAGAAACCAAGGCGTGTAAAAGTTTAATAACTTTTTCGTTTATTAATTTTTTTTTATTTTTTCTTTCAGATTATATAATATACAAAACGGAAATTTTTTTACACTAAGTATGAAAAATGATGTCTCTTAAATGACCGCCGTCTCTTAAATGACCGCCGTTTTCAGCCTCCAAATAACCCCAAAGAAAATAGTCGGGTGCTGTCAAATCTGGCGATCGCGCTGGCCAAATAATTTCCGAATTTCCGGAAATTATTCGATTTAATTTCTGGCCAACTCTTGTAATTTAACTGCAAAATTTAGACGTTGCCGATGATCTGCGGGTTTTAATTCTTGCACCATTTGCACCTTATATGGGTATAACTGTAAATCTTTTTTTAAAATGCGCCGTAGTGACGTATGAGACATTCCTAGCTGAGCAGAACGCCTTCTGGCAGATGTTTCTGGTGCTTCGTTAACACTTTGCTGTACTCGTTCAATATTTTCCGCAGTGCGACGATCAACTAAGTAACGAATCATTGCTTCAGAGGGCGAAATTCTGACGTTAAAATGTCAACGATGTGCTCTTTGCGTTAAAATAATTGATCTTTGGCTTAAATAATAAAATTCTATTGTTCTGGTTCTCTGTTCAGTTGTGTACCTCTCAATTATAAATTCTCCAAGTGTTGTCTATATAATCTGAAAGAAAAAACAAAAAAAAAAAATTAATTAACGAAAAAGTTATTAAACTTTTACACCCCTTGGTTTCTTTTGGCCCACCCTGTACTTCTTCAATGTTTCTTACATGCTCAGTATTTGTAATAATACAATCATAAGGTTTGTTTCCTATCAAATTTTTAATACAATTTTCGTTTTGTAAATCTTCAATTTGGTCTTGTTTGCATATTTTTACATTATTTATTTGTTTACAATCATTTTCTACTCCATGGTAATTTTCATTACATTTCAAAACGTTTTCAAATTTTAATTTTAAAATTGTTCCATTTTTGCTTATTGGTTTTATTAAAACGCAATTACAGATTTCATTCCCTGTTTTTGGTACTTTTATTACATAAATTAGTAAATTTTGTTTCATAGCGGTTTGAATATTTGCAAAGTTTAATGATTCTTCTAAAGAATCAAACGGAATGTTTTCTTCAATAAATATGTCATTTATCTTGTGAGCCTCTTCATTCGATATTATGAAACTGTTTATTATGTTTGCTTTGGTAAGATGTATTGCTCTGTTTATGTTTTCAATTTCTTCTTTTATATATCAATTTTAAATTTATATTGAAGTATTAGTGATTTTCGAAATTCATTGCTATTTTGTAGTGTTTTTAATATGCTTACTTGGGTAATATTTTTAATTCTTTCAAATTATCTACATTTTCTATTAATCTTTTGTTCCTAATCTTTTATTCTGTTTAACAAAAATGTTGTCTCCTGTTCTATAGTCAATAGTTTCCTTTCTATGTTTGTTATGATATTGCAGGTCCTTTTCCTGTTTCTCTTTTAATTTTTCAAGAACCTTCTTCATAGTTTCTTCTCTATTAGTGGCATTTGGGGTAGGTCTACCGAAGAATATGTCAACGGGTTTTTTTTCTGTTACGGAGTGAACAGAATGGTTGTCTTCCCATAAAGACGATTCCATTAATTCGTCGAAATTTTTATCAGGGTGTTCCTCCTTTAATTATCTCATAATTTCTGATATTGTTGAATGGAACCGTTCTAATTGTCCATTCACTTCGCT
Source organism: Bactrocera zonata (assembly GCA_037783105.1). NCBI lineage: Eukaryota > Metazoa > Arthropoda > Insecta > Diptera > Tephritidae > Bactrocera > Bactrocera zonata. The sequence continues at coordinate 755,736 of JBAWJQ010006115.1, forward strand.
TTTATAGGGTGGTGCAGTGAATATTTTCATAATGAATTCATTTTCTAGCATGCATTTTATTGGTTGAGAATTAAATGTCTTTTCGTTATCGAAAACTAAAGCCTTCGAAACTCCAAAGTAAACTATTATTTCTCTTAAGGATTTTTTTATACTGCCTATATTTTCCCCGTCTATTTTCTTTATAATGGCTAATTTGGAAAACTTGTCAATAGAAGTCAGTACTTTATGTTTGTCTGTTGAAAAAATGTCTATGTGAATAGTATGGCCTGGATATTCTGGGAAGGGTGTAGCTCCCAATTTTGCATTGTTTGAGTAACGATCATATTTATTTTCTTCACAAACTTTGCATAATTTTGTGATTTTTTTGATTTTCTTCGACATAGCGGGGAAATAATATTTTTCCGAAATTTCTAGCTTATTTTCTTTTTCATTTCTGTGAGCACGATTATGTTCCTCGATTACTATTTTATCTTGGGCCTCGGTATTAGTAATATCTTCGACTACTATTTGTGTGAAACGAATTTTGTAATTTGCGAAATGTAGAGGGTAGATTGATTGGATTTTTAGCATAACGGGCTCTGTTGTTTTTATACGATGGATTAAGATATTTATTTAAAAGCGATTTTAGCTATTCTTCATTATAGGTTGTTTCAGTTTGTTTAAATGAGTTAAGCCTCTTCCCACTCTACCTCGGAAAAACTGGCTCATCCTTGAAAGACAGTACAATGTACCATAGCCGATGACACCATAACACAACACCAATATCGATATCTACGCTAACTTGCTTCAATCAACACCGGACCTGTGCGGTTTGAAAATACTTTTTGTTGCGTCAGCGGGCCCAAGTGTCACAAAACCTTACCCGTTGATACCTTTTTCGATAAAACTCTTGCTACGTAACTATGGATCCCCAGCGATCCCGCACGCATTTATCTAGTCTATAATTAAGTTTTCCATTCAGTGTAATTAAAAATTGTGTTAAAAATAAATTATCCCTTACATATTTTCGACTTGTTAAAAGAAATGTTTTTTACTATTAACATCAAACGCGAGTTTAAGTGACTCCAGGAAAACTTAAACGCAGTAGGGTTGGCTTCCCACTACGTTGGGCAACCAAATAAACATGGCTTTTCGATATACACTTATGCGGTGAACAAAACACAAAAATTTTGCAGCAAAAAAAAATAAATAAATAAACCAACCAGAACAAAAAAACATACCCGTATACTTATATACATACAATAAAAAATAATAATAATCAACAGAAGTTGCAATGCAGTATATTTAAAATATATATGTACATACAGTCGTACATACATAAAGTGGAGAGAAAAGGTAAAGTGACAACGACCACAAAATGAACAAAAAACAATTTCAACAAAGACAACAGCAACAAACAAACGCGCGTTACCTAAAGGCAAAACATAAACTAACTAATCAATCGGACGCGAAATGTTAAATCACGTAAAGAATAAAACAAACACAAAATCGAAACAAAGGGGCGCGAAATCAAAAAAAAAAAAATAAATAAACTAAATCACAAATAAGGCGCAAGAACAAATATTCGGGCGCGAACAAAAATAGCCATTACATATGAAACGACAAAAACTACAAGCCATTTTCGTAGCCAACTGACAAATTCAGGAATGGAGAAAGGAAAAAGAATTGGAAGAAATCGCGCAGGTTTGTAAACACTTACATACATAGCTACAGCACATAAAACGCCCCTGGAGGAAGAACAAAGTGAGCGTATTTATTTCATTTCCTTAAAACTATTTAATGCGCAAGTGACATATCCTAATGTTGCATTGGAGACGTTTGCCAGCATAAGCATCGAATGCAACATTGCCAACGTGCTTTAATTCAGCATTTTCGCCATTGAAAGCGGTCCCGCACATTAAGCGGCACCATTTGTAAAATCGCGTTTGTCACGTTACTCAGATTTCATCATCCAACTCGCAAGGTTCAACATTAAAAACTAGTTCGTCGTGTTACATAAGTACTATTTAATAAGACTATTACCTGTTATAAAAGATATTATAAAAAAACTATTACTTGTTACAAAAATATTAATTAATAAAAACTATTAATTATTATAAAAATATTACTGGCGCAGTCGGTAGGATCAGCGCAAAAGATCCTAAATAAAAAAAGAATTCGCCTCAAATAAGCGAAATAAAAACCCACAGTTTAAAACACGTGTCGGGCTGTACCTTTTGTTTTAAATTCGTACAATCGTGCAAAGGCAATTTACTTATATTAAAAACATTTTTGTGTATTATCAAAAAAAAAAACTTAAATTAAAGTAATTATAATTCCAAAATTGAAATATTCTAAAAAAACATTGTTTTTTAATGTTGCTACAAAAAACAACTAAAAAACACAATAAACTATAATTAATAAGTATTCTAAAATCTAACTTATAAATTCAATTAAATTATTAAACACAAGGACGGTATACATAAATTATCTATAAAGCAAATAAACAGCTGGTAGCTTATGAAAAAAATATAAATTTATGATAAAAAAATTTCTAATGGTAATGAAAGAACGTAAAAGAGAAACGTGAACAGTGAAGAAAAATATCAGAGTGTATAGCCAACGTAAACGAGAAACGTGAAAAGTGAAGAAAAATTATCGTAAGGAACAAAACGAACAGGTAAACAACAAGAACGTAAAAGTGGAACATCGAAGCTAAGAAAAAGAAAAAATTATCCTAACAAACAAAACGAACTAAGTTACGATGGAACAGTGGAACAAAAATATCACAATATGTTAAATACGTTAAAAATAAAATAAAGTAAAATAAAATAAAATAAAATAAAAAATTAAAAAATAAAATAAAAAAAAAATAAAAAATGTATAAAAAAATAAAATCAAAATAATTAGTATACGATAAATTTTTCGGCACAATTCCGATTTCTTTTGGCGCCGCAATTTGAAGTTGAGAAAACGAATGCAGAATGTCATAAGTGCGATTACCTATTTGGTGAAACAACATCAAAAGTCCAAAGGCAGCATTAGAAACGAAGGTGAATAAAAACAAAACAGACAGTTTATGGAAGAAGAAGTGGACGAACTAAGCCAGATTTTGAAACCCATTCAAATTAAAGAGGCAAACAACAAAATGGAGCGAGGAACCAGAGAAATGGCGATCCAAAACATCAAACTTATTCAACTATTTGATGGTGTTCGAAACTTCATTCAAGGGGTCGACGCGATCATGCTACAGTCTCCTGTTATATCGGAAGAGACGAAGGTATTCTATCTACATTGTGTCATAAAAGTACTCAGAGGCGCTGCATTGGACGTGGTTAGGCGAGAGCTAACACCAGATTGGATGACGCTGAGGCAGTTACTTATAGATGAATTCGGAGAACACATGGCAGTTTCAACACTAATCCTAGAAATAAGTAATATTAAATTTAAAAATAATGTTAAGCTACTATGCGAAGAGATTAATTTAGAAGTTTGTAAAGTAAAGGATGTTATCAAACTAAAACATGAAAGTTGCTCAACTAAAATATTTTTGTATAAAGAATTAGAACAGATAAGTTTGAAAACATTAAAAAGAGAATTGCCAAACTATTTAACTGCGTTAATAAACGCTAATCTTGCCACCGACCTTAAGTCAGCAATTAAAATATTAAAAGAAAACGATGTTTATGAAAATAATAAACAATCCTCTAAACAAAAAACAATTCAAAGAACTAATGCAAATTCGGAACTACCTAATTATATGAATAACAACAATAATATAGAAATATAGAATATTTTGCAACCAAAACGAATCAATTGCCAGTTCGTTCCAACTACAACAATTTTTCAAAAAATTATCCATTGTCCAATCAAAATAATTATTATATAAATAAACCATTTTTCAATGAATATAGCAATCAGCATTATACTTTACAAAATAATCATTTCCCACAAGTTAGGCATACACCTTTCAATTCTGCAAACATTTATACTAATAGAAACTTAAATAATTTAAAACAAGATAAGATTCATGGGTCAAACCAATCTCGATTAAGACGCTTTGGCTATCCTGAACCAATGGAACAAGATGAGGTAAATTTTCACTTAACAGCCTCGGAAGGCTCCCCACAGTTGAGCTTAAATTTAATAAAAAATATTATAAATTTTTAGTGGACACAGGTTCATCAGTTAGTTTAATAAAGCCTGGGATATCCAACGAAAAGATTATTTTTGTTCAGCCAATAACATTAACAACAGCGATAGGAAAAGTTTGTCTAAACTTAACCCAACAATTGTTTAGCGATGAACATATGAAAAAACTAAAATTTTTCGTTTATAATTGCTCGAATAACTACGACGGTTTACTTGGTTGTAATATACTTAAGCTACTTAAAGCTAAAATTGATCTGGAAAAAGATATGACACATATGAATGGTGTTCGGTATAACTTTTTCAAGGATAAATCAAATTCTGAAAATTTTGATAATTGCCTTCAAGAATTAAATATGAACGAAAATCACAACACTAAAGATAGTAAATTCAGACTTGAACATTTATATTCAGAAGAGTTAATTAAATTGAAAAAACTTTTACATAAATTTCAAAATATATTTTATAAAGAAGGGTACAAACTCACCTTTACTCATAAAATAAAACATAGAATTAAAACGGTTCATGAAGATCCAATATATGTAAAGTCGTATAGATATCCTGAAATTCATAAATCAAAAGTAACAAACAAATAAAAGAAATGCTTGAAAATCAAATCATTTCTCATAGTGATTTCCCAAATTCAGCACCAATTTGGGTGGTACCAAAGAAGTCAGATGCTTCAGGTGAAAAGAAGTGGAGGATTGTTGTCGATTTCCGAAAGCTCAATAGTATTACAATCGATGATAGGTATCCCATTCCAAACATGGATGAAATTCTCGAAAAACTGGGTGGTGTATGTAGTTTTCAACAATAGACTTAGCGCAGGGCTTCCATCAAATAGAAATGGATCCGGCAGATAGGAAAAAAACAGCTTTCTCTACTCAGAGCGGACATTTTGAATTTTTAAGAATGCCATTTGGGCTTAAAAATGCACCAGCCACCTTCCAGAGACTGATGAATACGGTTCTAGATGGTTTAATACTTAGGCGACATTGTAGTATCCAGTACGTCATTACAGGAACACATATAATCTCTAGACAGAGTTTTTCGTAAACTAAACGAAGCATGGATGGATAAAAGCGAGTTTTTTCAAAAGAGAAACCGAATTTCTTGGCCATATCACAACGCCAGAAGGCCTAACCCTAATAAAATCAAAGCAGTTTTAAATTATCCCGTTCCTAAAACGAAGAAAGAAATAAAACAATTTCTTGGTTTGGAGGGATTTTATCGTAAATTTATTCAAAACTTTTCTGAAATAACTAATCCTTTGACTAACTGTCTTAAAAAAGACAACAAAATAAATAGCTCAGATGAGAAATTCGTGGAAGCTATAAACACCATAAAAATTTTAATTACTAATGATATAATTCTGGCATATCCAAATTATGAGAAAATATTTACATTAACGACTGATGCGTCAAATGTGGCATTAGGGGCAGTGTTAAGTCAACAGGGACATCCAATTTGTTTTGCTAGTCGCACACTCAAAGAACATGAGCAGCACTACTCAACTACTGAGAAAGAACTTTTAGCCATGGTTTGGGCTACCAAATATTTTAAACCATATTTATACGGCAGGAAATTTTTAATAAATAGTGATCATAGACCATTGCAATGGCTTCAATGGCTGAATGGATCATAGACCATTGCAATGGCTCCCCAACTTAAGAGAACCAAACTCCAAGTTACAAAGAAGGAAGATTCGGCTCAATGAGTATGACTTTGACGTAAAATACATATCAGGTAAAGAAAATCGTGTAGCAGATGCTCTTTCTCGTATCAAAATTACGGAATGCTTTTAAATGAAGAATCTGAATCTAACGTAGACACTGTTCAATCTGTCGATGAAGATTCCGAAAGTTCTATTAAGATAACAGAGCGACCATTAAATGTATTCAAAAATCAAATTGAATTAATAAGAGATGGTAAAGACTCAACCACAATAATGAAAGTTTTTTTAATAACCAAGTTGTAATTACATACAAAGAATTAACTACAGATTATATGAAAGATAAAATTAAAACCCATGTCGCAACAAGATTTATCCGTGTACAAAAGAATTAGAAAACATTACAGGTTTTGCAAATTTTAAAAGTAAAGTACTTGAAATCCATTTAAGTGGACTTCATCAAGGTATAGAGAAGGTTGCAAAATGTTTTAAATTACAGTATTATTACCCCAATTATCTTAAGGAAATCACCAAAATAACAAATGATTGTGAACTGCGTAATCATTGTAAGAACGATCATATTTCTAACAAAATGCCGTTCAATATTACACCGCCAATTTACAAAATAAGAGAAAAATATGTTAAAGATTTTAAGAAAAGGAATAATGAATATTATTTAACATGTATCGATTTATACTCTAAGTTTGCTATGATAGAAAAAGTTAAAGCATTGAACTGGCTGGAATTCAAAAAAGCATTGTTAAAAATTTTTAATTGTATGGGTCCTCCAAAAACTTTAAAAATCGACCAAGACCAAGGTTTAAATAATATAAACATTAAACAATGGTTTAATTCATTAAATATAAAGGAAGAAGTAACCACCGGTAAAACTGGTATAGGTGTCATTGAAAGACTACATAAAACTTTAAATGAAAAACTTAGAATAATCAACACTTCAGGTGATAAAGAGCTTCACTTATAACCATATAATTGTTCACTCTACTACCAATGAAGTTCCATTTACAATCTTTTTTAATAAGGAGTCACCAAACAAGATGCTCAAATTATTAAAGAACAAAGAATAAATAATGTAAATAAAAACCGTCAAGAAAAAGATATTGACGTGCTTAAAGCGGTTCCGCACATTAAGCGGCACCATTTGTAAAATCGCATTTATCACGTTACTCAGATTTCATCATCCAACTCGCAAGGTTCAACATTAAAAACTAGTTCGTCGTGTTACATAAGTATTATTTAATAAGACTATTACCTGTTATACAAGATATTATAAAAAAACTATTACTTGTTACAAAAATATTAATTAATAAAAACTATTAATTATTATAAAAATATTACTCGCATATGTATGTAAAAAATACGTTTTATATAAAATCCGTATTTCGAAATCCGTTTTAACAGCGAAAAAACGGTTGCCAAACCGTCCCAGTTTCGAGTAGGCGCCTATGGTTAGTAGGGAAAACTATTTCGATTGTATGAATTTTTGGAATCTTCTGATATGAAAATTTGGGGTTTGAAGACGTTGAAATTAAATTTTCGGAAGAGCTGTCACTACTGTGGACAGTCATTGAATTTAAATTAGCGATTGGTGGTCGTGAGAGTAGGTCTGCGACGATGTTTGTGCTGTCTGGTTTATAAATGATCTCGTGATTATATTCTTCCAATTGTGCCTTCTATCTTTCCATTTTTGGGTTTGTATTTTTGTTGCTGAGAGCGAAGGTCAATGGTTGGTAATCAGTGTAAATCTTAACCTTTTTTGATCCGTATGGGAAGCATTTCAGGGAATGTAGAGCCCAAATTATTGCCAACATTTCTTTTTTATTGGCGGCAAAAGTTTCCTCTGCTCTGCTTAGAGTTCTTGATAGAAAGGATATTGGCCTACCATCTTGGGAGAGTATGGCTCCTAAAGCGTAATTTGAAGCATCCGTGGTAAGCTCAAAAGCTTTTTCGAAATCTGGATAGTGAAGTATAACATCGTCTGATGTCAAGCAATTTTCAGGTCTTTAAAGGCTTCTACTTGTTGTGCTGTTAAATTTAAAAGTGTCTTTTAAACTGATTTTTGGAAACTCTTCCCAGTTCTCCTCTCAGTATTTCAGTCAGGGGTTTTGCAATTTGTGCGTACGCTTTTTTTGTGTATTGCAAATTCCATTTTGGCCAACTATTATACCGAGGAATTCGATTTCCTTTTTGATAAATTCACATTTATCAAACTGTACCTTTAAATGCGCATTTTCGAGAGTATCAGATATAATTGTAAGACTTCTAAAATGATCTGCTTTGATTTTGCTAAAGATAATTATGTCGTCGACATAAACGTAGCACCGAACGCCGATGTGTTTTCGTAGCACATCATCCAAAGTGCGTTGGAAAATGGCAGGCGCATTTCTTAAACCGAAAGGAAGTCGAGTAAATTCGAATTTCCCATTGGTAATGGAGAAGGCGGTCTTCTCAATATCTGCTTCGTTAAGAGCAATCTGATGGAATCCACTCTTAAGGTTAATTGCAGAAAAATATTTATTTGATCCCAGATTAGTTAGAATAGTGGTAATATCTGGAATGAAATATTTATCTGCTATGGTATCCTCGTTCAATTTACGATAGTCGATTGCCATACGGAATTTTTTCAATCCTCAGGTGTCTTCTTTCTTCGGTACGACCCATACCGGAGAATTGTAGGGAGATTTCGATGGTCGAATAAGGCCACCTTTAAGTAATTCCTCAATTTGTTTGTCTATTTCTTTTTTTAAAGGCATTGGATACGGGTGAGTTTTGGAATATATTGGCCTATCGGTTTTAGTCCTAATTTCGGCTCAAACGTTCGTGACATATGTTAATTTTTGATCTAGTTCAAAAAATAGTGTTTGGCAAGTGTTAAAAAGTTGTTTTAATTTTTCGTTATCTTCGGGACTCAAATGATTTAGCCTTAATGTAGTGTGAGCAATAGAATTAATTGCTGACTGGTGGATGGGGTATTCGTATTTATTGAGTAATGTAAAATAGTTCTCCTTAGTAAAAATTACTGCGTTTAAACTTTTCATTGTATAGTTACTTATTATGGCATCAAAGGTTCTTAACTTGGGCAAACTGTGAAATTTTAAATTACCTATTTCATTACCAAAAACCTTGATATTAGCGTGATGAGTAATTTTGACGGGTCCACCAACAGAATTTGCAATGAAGGGTTTATTCAGAATGGGGTTCCTAATATAAGTTGAACTAATATAATTCTTGTTCGATCTGGTATCTAATAAAAGTTTTAGTTCATTGCCATTTTTCATTTTGAAACGATAGTATGTCGTTAGGGGTTGCTTCGATCTCTTCTTGTTCTTCGTTGTATTCAGGTTGGTAGTCCTGCGAGAACTCGTCGTACCCTTCAGGATATTCTAATATTTCGTTATCGTTTTCTATTAGGTCAGTTTCTGTAACTTCTGTATTGTAGATCCGTTGCATTTTATTAGGAGTCTGTATTATCTGTGATGGTGGTCTCTTGCTAGCTTGATTATTACTAGCCTGCGCCAGTTCATTACTAAATGCCTGTAGTTTGTTACTGAATGTTTGCTGCCTATTATTAAATGTTAGATTTTGTTGATACTGAGGCCTATTCTGATAATTTATTTGCTTCGTTTAAAGAGAACGATCGACTTCCATTGGTGTAGGAGATTTTGGAGGAAGAGGTGGTTGCACTGTGACGTAGTGTCGGTTTTGTCCGTACTGTTGATACGAACTTGGTATAGGGGATTGGTTGTGAACATTTGTAAGTTCTGGGTAAAAGGGTCTTACTTGGGGCTTTAATGAGTATGGCCTTGGTTGCTTGTGGCTAATAGGTTTGATATTGGTCGGCAAGCGACTGATACTATTTGCATGATTCGTCCTGTAATTCATGTTGCCTAATTTGAGACACATGTGGAGAGCCTGTGGTAAACTGGTTGGTTCCTTTACACTTAATAGACTGGGTAAAGCACCATTCAAACCTCTTATAAATGTGTCAAGTGCCTTTTCTCTATATGTTGTTGTCATAGCATACAAAGCTTTTTTACCTAACTCCAGGCTATCGATTTTGTCTAGGATAAGCGAGAGATATTGATAAACTTGTTGGTTAAATTCTTCAACAGTGCTACCTCGTTGAGCAAGTGTTGTCATTTGATATTCCAACGTGCTAACGTCTCTCTTGTCTGAGTAATGTAGCATCAGACATTTTTTTATCTTACCCCAATTTAATGGGGTGCGGTAAGACTCAAGGGCCGTGTCAGCTTCGCCAACTATCTTGTGTTTATTTCAAACTAAGTACCTAATTCTATTGTTAGTTATTATTTAGCTAAGCTCGAGCCCTATAAGTGCCTAACCATCAAAATTAGGTTTGGGCGTGTTCCGCCAACTGCCTAATAATTGGGAGAGCGAATGCGCATGTAGCGAATTCCATTAAGCTAAGAGTGCAATAGGAGTCTCAGTTGTAAGTTGACTCCAAATTATGCAGACATTGTTGTCAGCGAATTTATGTTGTGTTAAGTTATAACTATCAAGATTTTCGAATATCCTCTTGACCTTGCTCCATATGATTGGTGATTGTATGTAAAGTACCATTTTTTGTGGCATATTAGTAGTACGTGGGATCATCAAAAATAGATAAAATCTGGTCGATCCTACCCAAACATTTTCAATATAAAATGTTCGGTTGCACCCAAACTTAGCCCTTCTTTACTTTTTTATTTGAACATGTTGCATTATTATATTAAATCATGCATTTTTATTAATTTTTATTCATAAAATCACTATAAATAATTTTGTCCGCTTTTTGAAACCAAATGCTCCTATTTGCGCTGGCTAGATCATGTCGTCCGAATGGACGAAAACACTCCATCTATTAAAGTTTTCGACTAAGTACCCACCAGCGGAAGCCGTTTCCCATGTGCAAAGAACCGTAAATCTTCCGCAGAACCTTTCTCTCGAAAACTCGTAACGTCTTCTCATCAAATACTGTCATCGTCCATGCCTCTGGATTCCATGCGAAGGGACTTGTAGAATTTGGTATTTGTTCGTCGAGAGAGGACTTTACTTCTCAATCGCCTACTCAGTCGGAAGTATCACCTATTGGCAAAAGTTATTCTGCGTTTGATTTCGAGGCTAACGTTGCTTTTGGTGTTAATGTTGGTTCCAAAATAGACGAAATTATATACGACTTCGAAGTTTTGACTGTCAACAGGTTCATAGGAGACGTCTTGCTGCGTTCACTACCACACTCATTTGCTTCGCTTCTTTGCCAAATCTGAAGAAAGCAGTACTTACAGCGCGGTTATTATGGCTAATGATATCGGTGTTATCGGCGTACTCTAGCAGTTGGAAACACTTGTATAAGATTTTACTTGTCGCACATTAAGGAGTCGCCTTGTCCGAAAGCTATTTTGGTATACCAAGGCTCGGATAGAGCCTTATTAGATTTGCGGGGATATCAAATTCAGCCATAGCGATATAAAGGCAGCTTGCTTTCGTGCTTTCAATAGTTGCTTTAAAATCGACAAAGTGGTGTGTGTCGATCCTCTTTTCACGGATCTTTTCCAAGATTTGGCACATGGTGAAAATCTGGTTCATAGAAAATTTTGCGGATCATCAGTTTGTTGGCGGTGGGCTGCAGTCTTTCACAAAATACGCTCGATAAGACCTTAAGGAGACTTATCTCACAGTAGTTGGCGGGTCTGCCTTTATTTAGATTGGGCAGATCATACTTAAATTCCAATTTTCGGGCATGCTTTCGTCCGACCATAATCGCCCCGTATTTGTTCATCATCGGTTGGGGAATTGGGTTCACCCTCGCCAGATGTTATGCTTTCGGTGCCATTCAGCAGGCTGGAGAAATGTTTTCTCAATAATTTCAGTACTTTGTAGGCATCAGTCACTAGATCACCTCTGGGGTTCCTACAAGTGTATACTCCGGTCTTAAAACTTTCTGTTCTGTGAGCATTACTCCTTTCGACTAGCTTGTCAAGCTCTTCGTAGGATTGAGGTTCATCCACCGAATTTGAGCTCTTTTTTATGGCCGCTAAAGTAAATGCCACAAGGATCTTGAAATTTCTCAAGCGTTTTTGAGAAATAAAGTTATTTTAAAATTGTTTTGGGATGCGTGTTTGTTGAATATTTTTTTGCTTTTTTTTGTTTTTAAAGAATATTCACTTAGCACAATTTAACCAATTGCCTGGTACCGGACACTTGAACTTACGAATATTGCGACGAAAGATTTGCAAAAAAAAAGGGAAACACGTGCGTTCTCGATTGCGATCAAATAACAATTAACTTCTTTATTTCAGCAACTAGATGACTTAGCCTAAATCTTAAAGCTAACGGGAAAAAACAGTTGTATGCACAAAAAGGAGGAAAGTATAATTCATTTCGTTAACTTTTGGTAATAGATTAAGGTGAGTATATTTAACATTATTAGGGTAAGTATACAATAATATAATTCAATATTTTATAATTTTTCTAATTCAATTTACTTAATTTTAGTTTTAGGTTTAAATATATATTTTGTCGCTTGACGCAACACCGGCTACCTTGACAGGATCAGATTCCTTCAATATCCAGTGGAAGGACGGCCAGTTTGTGAATGGGGCGCTTAATCGTGCCCGTCTTGGTTGCTACTTCTGAAACTCGCACCTTGCCGTCTTGCCCTTCGACGGTTGCGACGACGCGCCCTAGTACCCACTGCTGCGGCGGCACGTTGTCTTCGTGGACGAGAACGAGGTCGTTGAGCTGCATATTGCGTTTGGAGTGCAGCCACTTGTTGCGCTCCTGAAGGCCCGTCAGGTATACTTTGGACCACTGTCGCCAGAACTGTTTCTTGAGACAGCAAACAAGTTGCCATCTCTCGCAACAACGAACTGGGTCCACTGGCACCTTCTCTGGGGGTAATGCCCGCAGGGAGCATCCTATTAATAGATGCGCTGGTGTTAACGCCTCGCCGTCGTTGGGATCTTGGCTCAGAGGTACTAGGGGGCAAGAGTTGAGGATGGCCTCCACTTCGGCCAATAGCGTTGAGAGCTCTTCCGTCGTTAGTAGAGCGTTGCCGAGTGCGCGAACGACCAGATGCTTGGCGGACTTCACCGCCGCCTCCCATAATCCGCCGAAGTGCGGCGCCGTGGGTGGTATAAAGCCGAAGCTGAATCCTTCTTCGGCTGCGAATCCCATTAGCTCTGGAGCTTGCGCTAGAGAGGCCTACTTCAGCTCGCGCAGCTTGCGGTCGGCGCCGACAAAGTTGGTTGCGTTGTCGCTGAATACTTTCTGTGGCATCCCTCGGCGACCAATGAACCTTTTAAGGGCGAAAATAAAAGAATTAGTAGACAGGTCCGAGACTAGTTCTAAATGTACTGCTTATGAAGTGAAGCAAACGAAAACTGCTATATAAGTCTTTACGGGTGGTCGACCACGTATTTTTAACGTTGTATATATGGGACCACAAAAATCTACGCCACATATCAGAAAGGGTCGTAACGCTCGAAGTCTTTCAACTGGCAAATTTCCCATTATTTGGGTTTGCAACTTCGGCTTGTAATGAAAGCAGTGTGTACAATTTCTTACGGGTCTACTGCAAGCTTCTCTGGCGTTAATTAGCCATATGCGTTCTCGAAGAAGCGCAACCCACGCTTTTGCCCCAGCGTGGTGATTTCGAAAGTGCAGGAACCGTAAATAAGTGATAACGAAATGCGAATTTTTATTCAGTGATAATGGGAATTTGGCATCGTATGGGAGAGGTGCATTTAATAGGCGACCTCCTACTCGGATTAATTTAAAGGAAAGCGACATATCCGAGTACTCATGCAAGAACGGTTTGAGTTTTTGCAAGTTTGCGGGTAGCGTCGTGCCTTTAGTCAGTTTTTGGATTTCACTCGCAAACTCAAAATGTTGAATTACCTGGACAATCTTCAAAAAACTCAAGTTTAACTCGTCTGCCGTCAGAGCTCTTCCCACAGTAGGCATTTTTGGTCGTCTGATCCATCGTAATAAATATGCGACCACGCGAATCAACTTTTGATGAAAAGAGAATTTTTCTATCAGCTCCATTATAGTGTTATCTTTCACATTTGCAGAAAATGTGACAGCGTTTTTCTTCTTCTCTAAGGCTTCGTTTTCTGGGGAGAGCTGGAAGTGAGCGTTAATTGGCCATAAAGCGGGGTCTTCTAGGAGGAACTGTGGACCGCCAAACCATATAGAATTATTCAATTCGTCCACGTTACAACCCCGAGACACTTGATCCGCAGGATTTTGTTTCGTTGTCACATATCGCCAATGTACATTGTCAGTCAATTCTTGGATTTCGGACACTCTATTTGCGACAAAGGTTTGTAATGAAGATGGATGCGTTTTTACCCAGTGCAATACAATTTCAGAGTCTGTTCAAAATGTAATTTTCTCGAATCGTCGACTCAACATTGGTGCAACTCGTGACCATAATTTGGCAAGAAGATGTGCTGCCGAGAGCTCGAGACGCGGAAGAGACTTGGTCTTCAGCAGAGCCACTCTAGACTTTGCAGTAAGCAACATACATTTGACACCACTAACATATTGGCTTCGTATGTATATGCAGCATCCGTACGCTCTTATTGAAGCATCGGAGAAGCTATGGACTTGGCATGTAGCAGTCGACTCTAGGTTTACATACCGAGAAATGCTAATTGACGAGAGCTGCAGTAGGTTGGCTTTGAAATTCTGCCAGCTAGTGTCGAGGCGCAATGGAATCGACTCATCCCAATCTAGTTTTTGAATCCAAAGCTCTTGCAATAAGATTTTTGCTTTGGTAACTAATGGGGCTAATAATCCAAGAGGATCGAAAAGGCGATCGGAGACTGACAATATGTTACGTTTAGTGGCTCGCAGATCATTAAAGCTGGCATCCAAAACAAATCGAAACAAATCCTCTTTCGGCAACCAGTGGATTCCTAGTGTTTTAGTTGAATTTTTGTCATTGAAACTTCATGACTTTTCAGTGCAATTACTGTCGAAAATTTTAGGGTGGTTCGAAAACCACTTTGTTAAAGTGAATCCTGCCGAGTTTAATATTTTAATTACTTCACTTCTTATAAGATCTAGAGACTCAAAATTTTCAGATCCTGTCAATAAGTCATCGACATAAAAGTCTCTTTTAATGGCCAATGAACATAGTGGGTATTTAGTTGTATTAGCATCGCTGAGCATTTGTAAACACCGTGTTGCGAGAAATGGAGCAGGCGCAGTGCCGTATGTGACGGTGTTAAGACGAAAAATTTGAATTTGCTCAGAAGGATGCTCTCTCCACGCAATAAGCTGACAACTTCTGTCTTCTTCGTGCACCATTATTTGGCGGTACATTTTAGTAATGTCTGCCGTTAAAGCGTACTTGTGTAGACGAAAACGAAGAAGAGTTGAGTACAATTCTTCTTGGATGGTTGGGCCTACCATCAAAAGTTCATTCAATGAAATTTGAGATGAAGTACGACTCGAAGCGTCAAAAACAACACGTAATTTGGTTGTTGTGCTTTCGCATTGATGCGGAATGAAATAGTGTGGCTCACTCGGGATCTTATTGTTTGTTGGGCTCATGTGACCCAGCGCTCTGTATTCCTTCATAAAGTCTAGATACATTTTACGAAGTTCTGGATCTTTCAGTGTTCTTCTCTCCAGGGCCTGAAACCGCCGAACTGCGGTTTCATAAGAGTGACCGAGGTCAGCTCTAAATGGCATTCTGACTTGAAGCCGTCCTGAAGGCAATACTTGAGTTGTTTTCACGAAACATTTTTCACACTCTTTTTGCTCTTGTGTGAATTTGATGCCATTTGTTTCTGAAGATAATTCTTCTAAAGCCCAGAACATTTGGACCACCGAATTAATTGACGTTAAGTCATCTTCAGATTGGCATAATGTGCTAGTTGCAGAAGGAGGAGGACTTAGATTGCTGGCATATTTGCCAGACACAATCCACCCTAAAAGGGTTATCTGTAGCGTTAGTTGATTAGGGCCACTTTTAATTTGGCCAACCGCTAACAAATCGAAAAAGGTTTCTGCACACAATAAGATATCAATCTTTTTTGATTTATGGAATTCTGGATCGGCCAATTTAACATTGTGTGGAATTTTCCAGCCATTAACATTTATGTTATGGTCTGGATGATTAGCCGAAATGCAACGCATTATCCAGAATTCCGCCGAAAATTCGTAATTATTTACCCGCGACTTAACAAACGCGCTTAGTTTTGTCCCCACTTTCGTGTTGGAATTTTCAATTCCTATTATGTTCAACGTTTTGTTTTGGCGACGAATCCGCAACTTTTGTGCCAAGTCCTCCGTCATAAAGTTGACTTGGGAGCCTGAGTCCAGTAACGCTCTCGCAGACAGGTATTCACCATAACTAGTCCTCACTTGAATAACAGCTGTCGCCAACATTACCCGATCCGGCATACACGCTGTATGCATGGCATGTGTGGTTGATGGTTGCGGATGAGATGTAGCGGGGAAGGAAATCGGGTACTGGTGTAACAATGTGTGATGCGATCGATTGCATACACGACATCGATCCGCTCTTCACTTGGACACAGTATGCCCCTTACGCAAGCAATTTATGCATAAGGGCACCGATTTCACAAACTCGAACCTCTGCTGTACAGGAAGCGCCTTGAACGTGGGGCAGGCAGTTAAGTGGTGCTCTTTTGACTTGCATTTTTGACAAGTCGGCTGCCTTGCATCTGCAGCAACTAATGCAGATTTTGTCCTGTCCATGTGTTGCTGCTTCATGTGGCTCATGCTGGTTGTGGATCCGGATTTCGTCCTCGAACAGGATGCTCCTTCCGGTGCTAACTGCTGAAATCTTCTATTTAAGGTTGCTTCGCAATCCTTCCATAATGATAAGTTGCTCTTCCCACTTGGATCGGGTGGCAAAGTCAACCCTTGTCATAACTATATGTATTATAATGGCGTTTGTTATTTGCTTCTCATCGCCCAGAGATAGCAAAGAGTCATAAAAGCGCGGATGGCTTGGGGATGGTTGGCAGCTCAAAAAGTTTAGATATTGTATTGAAAAATATCAAACATTTATTATCATAGACTTTCTTGAGACTTATCAACGCTTTCGGATAATTTTCATCCGACATCTGAAACGCTTTAACTGTTCCCAGAGCCTCTCCAGATAGACAATTTACCAAATGGTTAAATTTTTCTATATCTGGGATATTTGGATCATTATGAACCAAACTCTCAAACAAACTCATAAAGTTTTTAAATTCTGAATATTCTCCCTTGAATTTCGGCAAATTCATTTTAGGGAGTCTTGAGCTGTGAGAAGCTACGAAAGATGTTTCGGCAATTGACGTTCTATTTTTGGCTAAAATAATTTTAATTATTGATTTCGTTTCAACAATTATGTCCTCTAACTCCCCTTGGGCCATGTCGTCTTCATCAATCTCTTCAATTTTAGATTGGCATTTCATTAATTTTTCGCTATGCGAATTTAGTATGTCGAACCGACATTCTAATTCAATCGGATCTAACGACATGGTTTTTTCTAAAAGGCACGTCTTTATTCGCAAAATACTATTTTTTGCCACCGTCCTTTGACGCTTTAATGACTTTAAGTCGATTAACTCCTTACTTGGAGAGAGGTTGGCGATAGTTGGCTTTGGCTTGCTCATTTTGCGTGTTTAAATGAAATTTCCGGAAAAAAAACTACAAAGGTTGGCAACAGATATATTAAGAATCGATAACGAAAACGAAAAAATATATATATATCGATTCTCAAATATACGAAAGCCAAACCAATAGCAATAGAGGTTGGCAACAAATATATTTGGAATCGGTTACGAAAACAAGAAAAAATAATATCGATTCCCAAGTATACGAAAGCCAAACCGATGAGTTATGCAAAATGAGCACTAGCACAGTCGAAAATTTAACGCGAAAAAATATTGTCCAATAATTAAATTTGCGAAAACACGAGATAATGTGCGAAAAAACTGACCGAATTAAGATTTTTAAATTATTTGATTTACAAAAATGTCGCACCTTAATCCGCAATCCCAAAATCCCTTCACATTCACTTCAATATATGTATATGATATATATGTATAATATATAATATATGTAGAAACGATATACTCTTATATATGTATGTATAAATAATAGTTTTATTATTATTGTTTGGTTTTTTTTTTTTTTTTTTGTTTGCACCACTTTCAATAATTCGCACTCGTTACCTGGTGCGTCGGCTGTTTGCCGGCGCTTACGTCCCTTTGGCACAGGATGCAGCGGCAGCTCATTCCCACGACGACTTAAGCAGCAGCGGATAGACGGCAGCAACGAAGTGATGGTTTTTAGGCTTTACCGGTTGTTCAATATTGCGGCACTTTAAGCAACGGGGTTTTCCACCGGTTTTTTTTTTTAAACTGTGAAACACTTCGGTACGATGTTTTGTCGAACTCACTGTACCCTTTGTACGAAATTTTCTTGTGCGCCTTTTCACAATTCCACTTTTTATTTATTTCACTCCTTTGTATGTTTGTCCCTTGCACATATGCACCTCTTGTTTTTTGTTTTTTGTTTTTTGTAGGTTTAAGAAGTAGATTTTTTTTTATTTCTTTCTTTTCTTCTTTTTAGGTATCACTGCACCACATTAATTGTTATTTTATAAATTCTTTGTTCCCTTTGCGCACTGTATATGCAAACACTGTGTATGTATCTTTGTTCTCGAGGTTTCCACTGCACGCACTTCACATATGCATATGTATGTATATATTTTTGGATTTTTAATCCTTATTTTTTTTTTTTTGTTTCGATCACTTTCACTTAACCGTGCAAAGCGAAAATCCGAAAACCGAAAATGATAACCTTGGCAATTGGTTGCGATAGGTATGTACACTTTTCTAAGTTAAGTACTAAAATTTTTTAATCACGCATTTGTCCCTGCTCGGGCGCCATGAAATTTCTCAAGCGTTTTTGAGAAATAAAGTTGTTTTAAAATTGTTTTGGGATGCATGTTTGTTGAATATTTTTTTTTTGTTTTTAAAGAATATTCACTTAGCACAATTTAACCAATTGCCTGGTACCGGACACTTGAACTTACGGATATTGCGACGAAAGATTTGCAAAAAAAAGGGAAACACGTGCGTTCTCGATTGCGATCAAATAACAATTAACTTCTTTATTTCAGCAACTAGATGACTTAGCCTAAATCTTAAAGCTAACGGGAAAAACAGTTGTATGCACATAGCACTCTTGACCGGTGATGTCAGCCTTTACACTTACGAGGACATCGATCATGCTCCCATGTACTAGATATGTGGACCCCAGAATCTAAATATTTCTTTCTACCGAAGATATCGGTTAATGTGTGAGATATATAATTGAAATTCAGAGGGAATACTTTCCTGATAATGGTATATCACTGTGTTCAAGAGGGCTTAAATTGAATCAATGCTACCCTTATACCTAATGCACAGATTTTCGAACTTCTGGGAGACTTTATACCACATATATAGGCCAATATTTAAGATATCTCAAAAAAATATAACTAACATCAGAATTTTCAAACATCCGGCTGACTTTGCCCCATGTGATTGGAGATGTACCTTAATGAAACCCTGTGAGCATTTTAATAGTTTTTAGCGTGTTAATTGCGTGCAGTATCGGCAAAAATTGACAAAATCAACTTCACCTAACTCCTATGCACTACTTGTAATGGCTTTCGGCAATATATGCCACAAAATGATTTCCGTCTTTCCACCTGTATTTAAACCATTCAGATTGGTAAAAGTGTCTGATAATGTAATGAAACTAAATGAACAAGTTTTCTTACAAATTATGTGGTTTAGCGATGAATTAGAATGTGATTAGTCTATACCTTGGTCTAAACCTCATATCCCTAATATAATGAATTCCGGTCCTCTGGTTGATGTTTTCCATATTCTTCTAAACATTTTGGGATCGAGTCATTAGTTTTTCGATAGCCTATGTAATCGTCTTACATTATTAATAATTTTTAATAATTAATCTACTGGGTTTCATTTTTTCTTGTCATTGAACAGTATTTTTTTTCACTTTTACTGGCGTAGACCAGCTTACACGGTTATAGAAAAATTTACAACGGCGCGCCAGTCATTTCTTCTTTTCGCTGTTTGACGCCAATACGAGATACCAGTACAGCCAGGTCTTGATTCTGATCTCTCTGGAGTGGAGGTCTTACTCTTCCTTTGCTTCCACTGGGGGGTACTGAATCGAAAACATTCAACACTGAAGTGTTTTTTCCAGCGCAGCCGTTGTCTCTTGATTCGCTGAACTACCATAAGTCAATGTCGGCGTATATCTCGTACAGCTTGTCGTTCTACCGACTGTGGTACTCGCCGTAGCCATTGCGTAAGAGACCATAAATCTAGACAGGTGTAAAAAAAAAAATGGCGCATCCTGGTGACATTGATCCTGACTCTCCTGTGGTCTGAAAAAAAAAATCAAAAGAAATTCTTAATCAGTGAGGATGTCCCTAAATCAGGAAATACGAAAAAAAAATTTTTGGAAAAATGGCGACTGCCTGAAAATAAAAATCATTTTTCACGCTTTTTTTTGAAATTCCTGAATTTTTTTTAAATATTAAAAACAAAAATTTTGACACAATGCTGGTAGGAACGACAAAGGATTATATAAAGAAGGTTCACACAAAATTTTAAGTAAATCGGTTGTATAGAACTTGAGATAATGCTGGTACCGTGTGGAAAAAAGTAGTTTCGAGAAAAACGCGTTTAAAAAAGTGAGTCTACCTACCTACCGGGCTAGGTACTGAGTCACTAAAGTAACTGTAGCTCTTAAAATAATTTTAATTCTTAAAAATCCTTTGGAGAATATATTCTTAAGGGTCTAAACTTAAAATATATGAAAAAAATCTAATTTTTCAAAATTCTAGAGTAGAATACCTCCTTAATGAAAAGTTTTTTTTTTTATTTTTTGATTTTATAATTATTTGATTTTATATAATTAAATATTTTTTAAAATAATGGACCTTAAATGACTGAGCCCCGCATTTCAGAGACCTAATTAGAACATTTTTAAACGGTTGGGTTTACGAAAAAATCATAGGAAACCTTTTTTTAGGGCAATCAATTTCCTACAAAATCGACAA